>CALYLW010001046.1:125000-208357 GCA_944989445.1 Ampullaceana balthica | reverse complement strand
CACGTCATAGAACTTAGAAATAGAAAATAATTATAATAAAACCTTTCATTTCTCATTATTAAATTGTTGTAGATAATTTACAAATGTAAATTTAAAAAGTATGGAAAATAGAAATCGCTTACTTATTGCTTGTCAAAGAACTATATTTATTAAATATATATATATATATATGGTTCACGTGACGCCTCTGATGTGTAGACGTTGACCTCCAATCTGTACAGCCTCTTGGTAAGCTTCTCTAAGTCCACGTGTGCAAGCCGTTAAGCTTCCTCGGTAAGGGGTGCACTGAACTGAGCATTGTGGACGGAAACACGTGGTATTTTCTAAATGGGTGAGCGCATAACTCTCCCTTGTCTTTGACGTCCGTCACGTGGTCAAGGGCATCAACTCTAGTGCGGTTACAAGAATACTAGCAATTTATTGACCTTGTTTCCCTAATTTTAGGGATCGAAGTCAAGTGGCATGCCACTTGGATAAAATAAAAGTTTAAACTTTTTTCATCAAAGGACTACAAATAACCATTTGTTCAAATATGTGCACAATCACATTAACCAGACTAAATAAATAAATTTTAGAGTTTTCATATTTTCTAAAATATTTATGATTTTAAAAACCGATAATTTCTTTTAATTTTTTGTTCTATTCAATAATTTTTCTTTACCGACACACGAGACATTTATAATACAAACGTTATTTATATTATCCGTTATTGAATTTAAATACAGTTTCTATTGATTTTGTTTTACATTACAATTTTCTTATTGAATTTTCTCATTTTTCTAAACACAATGTCATATTAAATGCATCAAACTTAGTGCTTTGCGGTGCGTCATTGATGGGAAATGAATTCATAGAGAGATATAAAACAATGTCCCGCTTGTTAAAATGTTACTTAAAACACAATAGAAACTAATCATGGAAACAAAACCTCACGGCTTGTAAACTACGTCATATAAAAACTGAATGCATTATTTGCAATGTGATTTAAAATTAATTGGAAACTATTTATTTTATCTCTGTTTTAATTTTGTTGTTTTTTTTAAATATATATTTTTAACGAAATATAGCACTAGCGTACAATTAAACAATTGAACAATTGTTAATTTTTAACATTTGTAATATTTTGTATGTGTATAAAAAGTTATTATTTTTTCTCTTCAAAATCTATATTTAATCTAACTATATTCAAAATATTGGAATCTATGCAATTAGAACTACAAATACAACCATACAAGTGTTGCAAGGCTGCCCGCCAGTACAGTTCCTTACTACAAATGTATAAAACAAAGAGACAAGACCCTAATAAATACTGACAAAAAGAAAATCCCTTTATAGGTTGGATTTCACTTAGATAATTATATTAACTGTAAAGTAATTTATTAACTTGTTAGCTGAGACTGTTTCAATGATCAAATAATTTAGTTTAAATTATGTATTGGAACTGAACACTTTTGTACATCAATTTTATCCCGTTGGCTACGTCATTACTTATAGTCAGACTGAAGACAACAAACTTTCCTCTGATGGTTTAAAATGTCTACATTCTCTACTTTCCATGCCATTATAATAAAGTTATAAAATGAATATATGTACTGTCTCCTCTCTATTTTTAAGTACATAGTTGTTACAAATTGTTCACTGTCTACTTTCTACCTATTATTAAAGCCGTATTTACAAAAATGCTACGGTCTTAAATATCTTTATTGTTAAAATTTTTACAAAAACACTAATAATTTAATATAATATATTAAATCTGTATTAATCAAAAAACAATAAAAATGTATTTTGTGAAATATTTTCATTAGACCTAGATAATGGGAATCATTATATACCTGGGGTAGGAAAATCTTTGAGATTCATTAGTATTGTATCCCTACTTCTAAGGATCGAAGACAAGTGGCATGGCACTTTGATAAACATTAACAATGGCAATTTGAAATATACGTCTTACCAATAAATTTGACAAACGCATATGTAAAAGTTAGTAAATTAATTTTATGGTTTTGCGTTGTTTTAAATAAATACAAAATGTAAAATCATTATTCATTTAAAATTGTTTATCATTCTTTTTATTTTTAATTTGTATACAAAGAAACATGTAAGTAATAATAGTACAAAATACATTTCTATTAAAATAATTTACATTTTAATTTGATTTAAAAAAGAAATACGATCTTTTAATTAGTCTTGACAGCCATGATTATGATATCTCAAGTTTAATGTCATATTCAATAAATGAGTACCAATGCTTTTTGGTGCGGCGACTACAGAAATTTTAGTGCACATCAAATATGACGATACACATTTCTTTAAAACTACGGTTTCATTGTTCTTTACTGACCAAACATAATGCATAACAATCTATATGTTTAAAATGTATTTGTTTTATATATATGTACTATAATAATAATAATTTATGATGAAAATATACTAATCGAGTTCTGCTTCACTTCTAGTCATTTCCAACTGATTTTAAAAACACACATTCGCGGGCACACACACACACTCACACACATAAACACACATACACACACAGTAAATAAAGCTACACACAAAAACTACTAGTCTTTCAAGGCTGCATTAAAAAGGACTATCTTCAAAATGTATAGTTCAAAATAATTAAACAACAATCAAACATTTCTTTCAATGATAAACATAACTTATGTTCACCGTAATGTCTTTAGGATAAAGACATTTAGGCATTAAAGATGTTTAATGTTGTCGTTAGGATATGAATGTCTTACATTGAATGCTTTGATGAGTATATTATGTGTGTTACTATTTTTATGAACCGATGTGAGCCCAGGAGTTTGACGAGGTACTGCGATATATAAATTATCAAATTGTTATTATTATTATTATTATTATTATTATCATTAATAACATTAGTACATACTTTTGTATATTTTACACCATATCTTTATATTCTTTGAATACAAAATTTTATACATAAAATTGTATGTTACTAGTCTTTGGTTTTGCATATATGATGTATAACGTTTTTTTTCTAAATTTTATACCCATATACAATACGTTTTTACTTGTTTTAAGCCTAGATTTTAGACACGTGTTTAATCGTACTTGAATTTTTTTTCACTTGTTCATTATCTTACAAAATACTAGAATTTCTTAAACATTCTTCTCGTGCAGAAAAATTTCAAGGCAACATACAAATTGAACAATTTATGATAATCCTTCCAACCTTCACTATAATGTGTTGGATCCCTTTGCCGACTATTTAATGAATCTCTTTAAAATCCTAATCTATATCAAAAGACTTAAATTTGTGTTACTAAAACTATGTTATGGTAGGAAGTGGCATTATGTTTCAATCCGTCCCTTTAATTTGATGGCCGTTTGTGTAAGCACGAGTATTCTCTGGTCAGCTAGTGGACATTTTGTGTAAGGACGAGTATTCTCTGGTCAGCTAGTGGACATTTGGTGTAAGAACGAGTAGCCTGTGGTCGTAGAAAACGTGCAGTGTAAAACACTTCAGCTGGTCCTAGATAGTATTGAAATAGTGAAAAACAGATCCGGAAAAAAAAATATTTTGTGAGGTTACGATACACTATTAATTTTAAAAGTTTTTACAAGAAATGTGCAATAAAATTGTGTGCTAGAACTTGCTGCAAAGAATATGGTGTGATAATAAATATTCATCATAAAAATTAAGACTCTTAAATTAAGCGGTAATCATGAATGCATGGGAACATAAAAGAAGCCGTGCCACTAATACAATAAAATATGTATTTTATCCTTAAGCACTATCTAACCGTCAAAAATAATTTGGACGAGACTGCAACCAGGCTTTTAAATTAGTAAATGTATAACAGGGTATTTGTTATCCTGACAGGAATAACACAAAAGCGAACTTTCGGCTAAGAGCCTTTTCTCAACGTACAAATAGTGCACAAATAAAACGAATATAACGACATAATAAAAAAGCTTAGCTGCGGTGAAATCCAATTAGTACAGTAGAGACATATATATATATATATATATATATATATATATATATATATATATATATATATATATAAAGCTTATCTGTACAGGACTAATTGGATCTCACTGCAGCTAAGTTTTTTTTAAAATTCTTTAGTGACCTATATAAAATCTTAAAATAACATGACCTAGGGACATGAAATTGTTTTAATTGGAATCAGAATGAACCGGGGTAAGAGAACACTTGTAATTTATAGATATGGTATCTCTCAATGTGCATGTCTAATTGTTTCACAAGTGAGCATTAGCCATCGCCGATATCGGTAATATATGTAATATAAAAAACCAAGGTTATGACAGACATCATCAGAGACCTGCTGTTTGCTGATGACTGTTCCCTCAACGCTGTCTCAGAAGCCGACATGCAACGCAGTGTAAACCTGTTCTCCAGCGCCTACACAAACTTTGGTCTGACAATCAACACTAAGAATACTGAGGTCCTCCATCAACCCGCGCCTGGAGGGCTCTACGTAGAGCCCATCATCACTGTCAACGGCCAGAGACTAATCACAGTGCAGCGATTCACATACCTAGGCAGCACTCTGTCTCAAAATGTCACCATCGATGACGAAGTGAACGTTAGAATTGCCAGTCAGCTCCACTCTCGGCAGGTTGTACCCAAATGTCTGGGAAAGAAAAGGGATTACCATCAAGACCAAGCTAAAAGTGTAAAGGACAGTGGTGCTCCCCACACTGCTATATTAATGTTAAACTTGGACTGTATATAAGTGCCATGCAAGAAAGCTTACCCACTTTCATACAACAAGCCTCAGTAAGATCACTGGCATAAAGTGGCAGGACACAATGCCAGATACAGTGGTACTGACCAAGGCAGGTCTCCCAAGCATCTTCAAAATCCTGATGCAGTCCCAAGTTTGCTGGGCAGGGCACGTTGACCGAATGCCAGACGAGAGACTGCCAAAGAGAATCTTTTATGGCTAGCTCCAGTATGTCCAGCGGTCCCACAGTGGGCAAAATAAACGTTTCAAAGACACACCGAAAGCCTAACTGAAAGCGTTTGCCATCAACCCAGACACGTGGGAAGAAGATACAATGGACCGATCCACCTGGCACTTTTCAATCCACGAAGGTGCCAAGACATGCGTGGCAAACCGGATCACCGCCGCAGAAAAGAAGAGGCAAGCCCGAAAGGCCCGTGCTGTCAACCCTCATGGAGATGTCCCACTCGTCCCTTCTGTTCCCGAACCTTCCATGCAAGGATCGGCCTCATCAGCCACCTGCGCACGCACAGACAGAACCAGTCCAAAAAATCGGATGAATAGAGTGGTCCTCGTCTTATCGACGAACGAACGAACATCTCTCAATATAGGAATCGATGTCAAGTGCCGTGCCACTTACATATATTATCGATCGTGCCAACAGGTGCAGCAACCAGTGAGAGCTTGTGAAACAATTAGACATGCACATAAATAACATTTAATAACTTAGTTTTATAGTTTTCATATCTTTTTATAAAAAACATGTGTAATCGATATTTTAATACAAGTTAATAGTTCTATTATTATTTTAGCTTCCATACTGTAATCATATTTTAAGCAATGCAAATTAATAATAACATGTCTCACACAATTAAATTTTAATTTAAATAAATCAGACTATACCCATCTTCTCATTAATCTTACCAGCTAATGTTTCTAAATTACAAAGACATATTAAAAAAAGCCTGTACCAGTGCATTTTGGTGCGGTGATGAATGGAGTTACAATTTAACACAGCTTAGTTTTTACAATAACATTTCCTTAAATACAAAATATTTTGAATGTTTTTATTGAAGATATAGGGCCAATTTGATCATTGATATGATTCTTAATTTATTATTATTGAACATGTTTTACTATGCACATATTTTATTTCTCCAATACTGCTTATTTCATGGTACATTTCTAACGATACTAAATACACTTGCACAGAAACAAAAGACACACATATTTGATAAGCTAAGGGAAATTAAAGTGGACAGACATACATCCACAATATATTATCTATGATGTCTTAATTTATAAGGCTCAGTTGATGTTTGTATGTGGGTATGTTTCACTTTTTCAACTCTGAGTTACACAATCATGGAAAAACCAAACAATGGACGGGGACCAAATTTATCAGGATGTTTCCTTTTAACCTGCAGATGGTTTGAGTATAGCTTTTGTCATTGTCCCTTATGCCTAAAAGCCGTAGATTAAAAAATTAGAAAATGCATAGACAAAGTTTGAAAAATTAAACCTAATATACACATTGAAAAACTTTACGCGGACATTCAAAAAGGGTTATTTTTGTTGGAGTATTTTTTTTTAAGGCTACATTTTTAGCTGTGCGCGTTCTAAAATCTTTTATTGCCTGATTACGGTGCACACATTTGTTGTGTACGTATTTCAAATTGAGCTGTGTCATATGTGCAGTGGCGTAGCTAGGAATTTGTAGGGGTTTTGGGGCCCCGGGGGGGGGCTTAACCCCTTTGGGGGTCCCACATACATGGCTGTGGCATAATATTTAATGTAACAAAAATTCAGACACTAATTTTGGGGCCCCCCTCAAGTGGGGGCCCGGGGGATTTTTGAAATCGGACCTCACTACCCATTCCATAGCTACGCCACTGCATATGTGTCATATAATTATAACATTTATATTTGTTTGGCTTTGCAGCACAAAGCAGTGGCCCTTTTTTTTATTGGTACATTCTTTATATTATAGATGCAGATACGTTTAAAATATTTTATTATTATTACGATGCATATGTTAACATCTGTGATTGAAATTGCGAATTTATTTTGATTCAATACTCGACATTAAATAAAACCCCAATTCTGTAATTTGTGAGTTTATTTCGTGTGGAAAGCGATGGCCCATTTCAAATAAATTATTATTATTATTATTACATGTAAAAGGAAAGTTTACATAAGGAGCTCTCCATAAATGACGTCACGCGATTTTTGCCGATTTTTTAACCCCTCACCCCCTCGTCACGCGTCGTCACAAAAACTTAGACCCCCCCCCCTTTCTAAAAATACGTCACAAATCTTTGACCCCCCCCAAAACAAAAACAAAAACAAACAAACAAACAAAAAAAAACACTTTATTTTCTATTTGAAAATAAGTATGTTTCAAATCACTTTTATTGTCATTTAAGTATATTTTATTTATTTAGTGAAGATCTACATTGTAATATCGTAACCCGCGTGAAGCATTTTTTTAAATCGTTTAACCGGCCTTCAGAAAACGAAATGTGTTAACATCTTTAGATTATATTTTATTTTAATGCATCAAAATTTTTGTATGGCGGACAGGCAGGAATTTTTTCCATTGCACCAGGGACATGTGCACTATTTTCCTTGCATTTTCTGTCCTTTTTTTTAAGAACATCTGCGGACCGGAAGCGGATGGTCCCCGGACCGGCACCGGTCCGCGGACCACCACTTTGAGAAGCACTGATCTAGAAGACTAGAATGGCAAGGGGCGTTTGACCAAATACCAATCGAACAATTGTATCAAACTTAAAACTTTTTTTAAATCTATCAAATAGATTCCCTCACTCGTCCCATTTTAAAGAAAAAAGATTTCCGTTCGTTTTGACTTAAAATATATACACACATAATCCTATTCAGATCATTTTTAGACGCTTGTCATGATTCTAAAAATCGCCAGTAGCATTTTCGGTGCTAACGACGCTCCCCCAAATTCCCGATTCATGTGAGTAGGACCAAGAGTCTGGGGGTTGGGGGGGGGGTAAAAAGCACATATAAATTTGTATATTTTTGGGAAACGGGCGAAAAAGTTCGACGACTCCTGCAATGAGAGAACTAAACGGAGCTGCGGTTACATCACAAATGCTTTGATGTCAAGATCAAACAACGCAGTGACACAATTTTATACGTTATCTTGTGGATTCTCAAACTTAAAGATTATAATTAGATTTAAATTTCGTGTCTTGATAGCTTACGCCAACCAGCGTTTGATGGCCTACCAACCGGCACATTGAGAAGCACTGATTTAAAAAAAACAAAAAAAAAGAAAACAAAAAGTCATTAAATAAATTGTAAGTGACCAAATATTTCAGTGGAAGTTGTATTTAAAGTTACCCTTTTGATGTGACGTCACATTTCTTCAACCCCCTCCCTCCCTCTCATCACGCATCGTCACAAAAGTGTAATCCCCCTCCCTCTAGGTGCGTGACGTCATTTATGGACGGCCCCTAACCTATACACTTATACAATTTAAACTTTGGCAGCCGTTCTTATTAACAGAACTAGATTAAACTACATCAGGTGAGCGTGAAAACGCCTATTTAATTTGTATTGTTAATTGAATATGTTATGTTCATTCCTTTGTCGTTGGAATAACATAGGCCATTTTTAAAATTAATATATTTTCTATTGTTTCACATGCTTTTATTAAAAGACAGTTGATTTGTTTGTTTGTTTTTGTTGTTTTTTTTTGTTGTATTTTTGTGTGGAAAACTGTGTCATATAATTTCTTTATTTTTTAGAAAGATATTCTGGTGTGGGGGTATGGAAAATAAATTACAAATTAAAAAAAACGTAAAAAAACAAGTTTTTGACTATAAATCCTTTATGTACTAGACGTAACTAAAAGAATGTTCATTATAATACACAGCGCAAGACCATCCAAAAATACAAAATTGCAGTTGTGTCGTAAAACAAGTTTAACATAATGCGCACCGACCAGGAACATGTTTATAAAAAGTGTTGTCATTAAAATACGCACCTTATTGTTAGAAAGAAAGGTTGTTCAATATAATACGCACCGCGACACTCTATCTAAAAAAATAACATGTTACATAGGAATAAATAAAATAATCTAAAAATTCAATAATTTAATTACCGTACATGCGATCGATCTGAAATTTTGATACATTGTTTTTATAATCGGTACAAAAGCGCCTGCAAAATTTCAGCTCGCTAGCTTACGAGGAAGTGGTTTAAAAATTAATCCAAAGTTTTGGCGACAAGCAAAGGTTCTAGAGTGCAAGCAAGCAGACACCACGAGTTAATATAAAGGATTTAAAAATAATATGACATTAATAAAATATCCAATATTATCATAACTTTTTACTCGGAAGCTCACGAGTTGTTTTTTTTTGTGTGTGTGTGTTTTTTTTTGTTTGTTTTTTTTTGGTTGTATGGACGAGGCGTGTTTAAATTGTTGCATTCTCTTGTGGATTTTATAAACTAATAAAAAATACAAGGCTACCGCTATCCAGCGGTTTAACCGAGGGGTCTGTAAATAGCGGTAAATTCTCTCATCTGGGGTGAAAAAAGGGAACTCCTGGCGTTTGACCAAAAACCAACCGTACACTGATATAAAACTTAAAACGTTATAATTGTATCAAATAGATTCATAATAAGAGAACCAAACTGAGCGGCGGTAACATCACAAATGCTTTGATGTCAACATCAAACGACTCAGGGTAACAATTTCATACCTTCTAATGGGTTCTCAAACTTAAGGATTATAAATAGATTTAATTTTATTTTCCTTTCTTGATAACTTACGCCGACCGGCGTCTGATGGCCTACCGACCGGCACTTTGAGAAGCGTTTATTCAAAAAAAAAGTCATTAAATAAATTGTAAGTGACCAAATATTTCAGTGGAAGTTTTATTTCAAGTTAACCTTTTGATGTGACGTCACATTTCTTCAAACCCCTCCCTCCCCCTCGTCACGCTTAGTCACAAAAGTGTGACCCCCCTCCCCCTCCCCGCCCGCGAGATGCGTGACGTCATTTATGGACGGCCCCTTAGTAAAATTAAAACAACTTAAAAAAGTATGCCTCATATTTAACTATACCACTGTTTTTTCCCTATCAAATGCGTGCTTTATAAAAAATATGTTTAATTTGTTAAGGCTAAGGTTATTCCAATAAGTATTCAGAAAAAAATCATAATTTTTGCCTATGATTTAACACCGTTTGGAGATTTATGCAACTTTGGCAGCAAAAAAAATATAGATTGCTCAAATCTGAAAAATTCCTAATCATTAAAGTTGGGAGATTTATGTGTACAGTCGGTAAGGACATAACACATATTAAAATTATTTTTTTAATTTAAAAAAAAGATCGACATATGTTGTTAAAAAAAACACTTAATTTTAGCTGTTGAATTTTCCCTACGAAAGGTTCGAGAATGAAGCGAGGAAATATACGAGGGGTTGATAATTTGAATTATGAGACTAAGAAAATTGATCCACCCCCCCTCCCCTTTTCTCTCTCGAATATCCCCAGTAAGATTTGCTGAGCGCGTGTCAAGGTAAAAACAATTTAGGCAACATTCGTTGTCAAAATGACCAGGGCTATCTATAAGTATAACATTCGTAGCATTTATAATTCAAAAGGTCCTGTTCCATTTCTGAAGTCTATGCTAGCACAGCCATGTGTCTGGCCAGTCATTGCAATCTCTGGCCTCATGACCAGATCCATCGCATCAGTAACAACCTTAACCTCTCATGCACACGTTTCTTATTCTCTAATTCTCACACTCACAACTCAGCTCTAAATCCCAATCAGCTGAATCCTTTTGTTTAATGCTTCATGGGATATGTCTTCGATGCTAATTTTGTCTTAGTGCTAGCTAGAGGTTTAATTGACAAGCGAAGATTTTCATTTCATAACGCAGACAGCGATCGTAAATTATGCTCTACACTTGGTCAGAAATGGAAAGGTTCGTTATTGAGGGGAGAACTGCTACTCAAATTAATTAACCTAAAAATCATAGTTTTAAAAATGTATTTCTCAAAATCTCATTTACTTAATTTAGTTTAACTTCTGGTAAACATTTAACACTTGATAACATTTATTTGTTTTAAAAAATCTTCAATAATCTTGGTACGTACGAGAGTCAGTGTATGAAGCAGAGGCGTCTCTAGGATTGTTGTCCCCCAGTGTGGCAGTTCATGATGTTACCCCCCTCACGACTTACCCCATAGATCTGCTCCGACTCTGCCAGTGCCAAGTAACAGGAACATAGAACTAATTTTACATCTTGGTGTAACTCCTTGTCATGGTGCGGTCCACTACACCCGTATCTCCCCCCTATTGACGCCTCTGGTATGAAGGACACCATTTCAATAAACCATTTTTTTCAGTCACATGCTGGACAGTGAAAACCCCCGTGACTGTATTAATAATCGTAAAGTATTGGGGGTGTGACTGCAATCAGGCTTTTAATTTTTGTTAACACTCAGCTCTTTGTCGAAACGTTGGCTGTTTTGTTACGTCCTGTCAAGCTATCTCATACCCTGTTTACATGTTATCCATTTACTAACACTTGTCACACTTCGATGGGCATGGTGGAATGGACTTTCGTGCTGACCTGCTTAACTAACAATATTTCCATGAAACTGGAGCAAACCAGTTGTGTTTTGTATGTAAACATGATAGAAAATTTGGATATTGTGTCACTGTTTGCTGAGCTTTAAACTCTGTCATTTCATTGGTCGCTGTAAAATAAGCGGGCTAACTCGAAACGGGTATACGGCCAGTCAGTATCTCATCCACCCTGAGAGGCGGTTGTTGGAAGTTGTTTGAGTCCATGCATGTAGACAGCTGATCGTATTCCTTCAACATCATATAGCTCAATACAAAGTTCTAAGGTAAACTAATTTTATGTTTTTATGTTACTATATTTTTTAAAAAAAAACTCATGATTGATGATCCACAGGAATAGTTCGGATTTTTTTTTGCTCGTGGTTAATGTACAAAATTGCCCCCACCATATTGAATTAATATGCTTGTTCACTAATAATATTGATGCGATATAGTATATACCTGTTATTCTGCGACGTCTTGCCAGGCACAGGGCTATTCATACCCTGTTTTAATAACACACATATATATATATATATATATATATATATATTTATATAAAATGTTTATCTAAAATGCTGATTGCAGGCTCACCCATATTTTGTCCGTTTCATTCCCTTATTATATTGTTATGTTGTAAGCCTAACTTGGGCATCCGTCGACGATGATGAATGATTTCTGCCACTCTTTCTCCTAGTTATTTGTTGTGTTTCTAACAACGAGATTGTTGTCACACATCATCGCATATGAAACCGAGGTCAAACGGCTTCTTAAAAAAAAATTGTCATCCCCTTTTTCCCTGTAGCCTCAACGTTTTTTTTTATACAAGGGGGACGGGGGAGGTGTCCCCCGATGTGTTCCCGTGCGAATGAACTTGGTGACTTTCGAGTTAATACCATTTTTTAAAAAGAGTTACATGAACGTTTCTTTGTGTTTAGTTAAAGTTAGGCAGGATGATGTGTCTAGGATTTCCTCATGAAAATTTTTTTCGGCAGGTTCTGTTATGTATTTGTTTTCAATTTATTTCTTTTACAACCCTAAGAATATTTATATGACTTATTTTTAGCACCATGAGCCTAGTCTCTAACCTTATGCTAAGAAAAGCTTGATTTTTCTCCTTAAGTACCTAGTACAAGTTCGGTAATGGTTTATCTTCTAAGCTCTAATGTCTTTTTTCATAGACTCTCCGACATGTATGTCCCCTAAAACAGTTTTTTTTTCCTTTGCAGAGAAACAAGACTAAAGCATTTATCCTATGCACAAGTCATCAGCTATGGTTCAATACACAAGTTTAGGGTTTGGCATAGGTTTAGTTTTCAACACAAACTGCAGAAACAACAAAATCAAAGGCAATTAAATTACACCTTTAATGGATAACACATCAGCTATGTCACTATACTATTGGATACAACTTAATGGAGCAAGCAATCATGACTCCTGTTTGAAAGCCTTATAAAGCCAAAACTGACGATGTTTGTGGATATTTCGCTCTGATGGATCACCGCACTCACTGGCTTCTTCTAGAACATCAAGAGAAGTCCAAGTTGTCTTACTGCCACGGGTGTAGCTGTAGATGTCAATGTAGTCAGACGAACACTGAAACAGCTGTAGATGTTTATTATGTGTGGCTGTCCCTTTTGTAGCTGTTGTTGTCCAAGCTGCGTTGGCATTAATTCAGGTAAGATTCACTTTTTTTATTTACCTTCCAGCTAATCATTTTATTTTTATAACATACGTTCTGCAACACTTTATATCTTAAGTTAAGGGTGGGCAAACTTTTTATACGGAGGGCCGAATTGAAAATTTTATTGTTATAGTCGGGCCGCAACTAATTCAATTGCATTTGACAACGTCTAAATTTAAATTAATGATAATTAATATTTACTTGTCATTTTATTTCACTTTGAAACTCTATTACATGTGTATATGACATTGTAACATACAAACTGAAACACTTTCTAATTTGATAATATTTTATTATTCATTATCATTTCAACAAAAGTTTGTAACCTGTAATAATAACTATGGAGAAGTAGGAACATACTTAGCATTTAAGCTGACCATAGATTACAATTATAATTAATGAGAAGTATGTAACTGTTTACAATTTCGGAGGATGTTCTTGAGCCGTGGAACAAGTTTACTTGTTGTGATTCCCATGACGGCATTCAAATTGCAGTCAGTCACAACATCGATATTTTCTTAGACTTGTTTATTTTCATGCAAGAAAAAGCTTGCTCACAGATGTATGTGGGCCCACATATTGACACAAGTTTTGCAGCAATGGTTTTTAGTGTAGAAATGCTGCTGATGACAAACATCCATAAAACTCAAGCAAAAGAAAGGACTTGAACTTCTCCTTCAGGTCATAATCTGCTTGTAGGTCAAGCAGCTCTAACTGTATAGCCTCTGGGGCTGAATCAGCTTATGCACTAAATGGTTAACTTCTGATATTGAAGAGTGGTTCCAGGTTATTGAAGTCTTGGAACCTCCTTTCAAACTCCACATCCAAGGCACCCAACTGAGCCTTGTACTTGTTAGCCTTTTCACTAGAAATGGTTTTCTGTTTCAGCAAAGGGAAATGGCAAAACATGTTTTCACCTGCTTGCCTACAGAACAGGAAGAGCTTTGCCTGAAATGATTTAACATACACATAAATTTCATGTGCAAACAAGATATTGCTCTGAAGTTTGACATTCAACTTTTCCATAATGTCAATTGCAAACATGAAGTCTGACTTCCACTCTTCATTAAGAATGTTAGTAACAAAGTCACAAACAAAACTCTTCATCTCCAAGAACATAACTATTTCTTCCTTGAGATCCCACACTCGCCTCAACATCTTGCCCAGGCTCAGCCAGCGGACACTGCTGTGTTAGATAATATCATAATATTCAGTTTAAAAATCTTCAAGCAGTGCCCTGAACTTCTCGTGGTTAAGTGCCCTGGCTTTGATGAGCTTCATCACACTGACAACTGGGTTAATAACATGATTAATGTTTAACACAACTTTATAAAGACTTTCCTGATGGATGACGCAGTTGATAGGTAAGAGTGTATGGTCAGAATGTTCTTTAATTTTATTTTTTACCAGCTTCACAAGACCTACGTTTTTCAAGTCAAAGCACGCGCCCCATCTGTTGTTACACTTGCTATCTTGTTCCACACTAACACAGTTCTCAACAACATTGAAAAAATCCTGGTCTTGTAGTTGTGTCTTTGAGTGGCTCAACACTAAGTAATTTTTCGGTAAGCTCAAAACGAGTTTGTATTCCTGGTATAAATAACAACAATTGTGCTTTGCCTTGTACATCAGTACTTTCATCCAACACAAGAGTACGACAAAAAGTCTTTGCTTGCATCTCGAAGGTGGTGCATAAAATGTCACTAATTTTCTTAACACGCCCTACTACAGTTCTCCTTGATAAAGAAATGGTGTCAAGTGTTGTTTTATGTGGTGGACACATCCTTGCCGCATCTGGCAAGCATTCCTTGATGAACTTGCTGTCAGAAAAAGGCTTGTTCCATTTAAAAATCTTATGGGACAGCACCAAACTGGCTACGGTTGCAGCATCTTGTATTAAATCTTTTCTTGGCAGCACTCATGGTTAAATCAACGTCTATTCGCTTTTAAATTACAACTTTTAAATATGTAAATTATAAATAAAAATAAGTTCCGTTTGAGCTGAAATGCAGTTGCGAATAAGGATATTAAGAATTAATGACAAATGATCACTAATCAATTATGGAACCATAAAACCGTTTTTATATCCCCATATTCGTATCAAATACTCGGAATAAAATATAAAACTGTATAGCTTAAATTCTAAACAAAGAAAATTTACATCGACAATAGATCGCAACATGACTTTGCATACGGGCCGCATACTATGCTCTGGCGGGCCGCATGCGGCCCGCGGGCCGTAGTTTGCCCATCCCTGGTTTAATTCACTTTTAAATTTCAAGTTTTAAAAAACTGCCAATATGTAAATCGTTAACAAAAGCCACTTATAGTTGAGCTGAAATGCAGTTTCGAATAATGATGTTAACAAATTGATGACTAATGATCATAAATCAATTCTGGAGCCATAAAACCAATTTAATATACCTAGAATCGAATCAAATACTCGTTATAAAATTTAAAAATTAAAGCGAAAATGCTAAACAAAGAAATTTAACATCGATATAAGAACGCAACATGTGCATGCCTACGGGCATAAAATACGCACCTTATTGTGCGACAGAAAGGTTGTTCAATATAATACGAACCGCAACGCTCTATCTAAAAAATAACATGTTACATTGGAATAAATAAAATACTCTAAAAAATCAATAATTTAATTACGGTACATGCGATCGATCTGAAATTTTGATACATAGTTTTTATTATCGGTACAAAACTGCCTGCTAAATTTCAGCTCGCTAGCTTACGAGGAAATGATTTAAAAATCGATCCAAAGTTTTGGCGACAAGGGCGGCCGCGCAGACACCACGAGTTAATTTAATATAAAGGATTTAAAAATAATACAAATTAAATTTAATTTGTAACTTTGCTTTTTGGAAAGCTTCAACTAGGTCCAAAATAAGTTTATTAAAATTGTATATTTTCAATTATATTTTTATTATGATAATTTCTCCTTTTGTATGTATGGTTCCTGTAATATGGTGCCTGTAATATGGTGCCTGTAATATGGTGCCTGTAATATGGTGTCTGTAATATGGTGCCTGTAATATGGTGCCTATAATATGGTGCCTCTAATATGGTGCCTGTCAGCTAAATTTTCTTATAATTGTTTTAAAAAAGAATGTCCATAATTTAATACACAACTTGTCTATTGGAGAGGAAATAATAAATCGAATAACTTTTCCCCGTCTATTTTGTCACATCTCATGTAATAGAGTGAAAACCATTTTTCTACTCAAATGAAAAGCTTGAGGAGACAATATTCACACGGACAAATTTTAATCAGAAAACAACTTCGTCATCGATGGTGACATTTTGAGACAGTGTGCTGCCTAGGTATGTGAACCGGTGCACAGTGTTAAATCTCTGGCCGTTGACAGTAATGTTGGGCTCTACGTAGGGTCTTCCAGGCGTGGGCTGATGGAAGACCTCAGTCTTCTTAGTTTTGACCTGACCAAAGCTTTTGACACTGTTGGCAGAGAGGGTCTGTGGAAGATCATAGCCAAGTATGGTTGCCCAAGGAAATTTATCGAGTCCAGGTCAGCGGGGAGTTTTCTGAGCCTTTCCCTGTCACAAACGGGGTCAAGCAGGGCTGCGTCCTGGCACCAACACTGTTTAGCCTCATGTTTTTCGCCATGCTGACAGAGGCCTTCAGAGACGAGGATGTTGGTGTTAACCTGAAGAAACCGCACAGATGGCAAGCTGTTCAACCTTCGGAGGCTCAACGGTGTCTCAGAAGCCGACATGCAAAGCAGTGTAAACCTGTTCTCCAGCGCATGCACACACTTTGGTCATACATTTTATAACAACTGTGTTAATAACAAAGAGTTTGGAGGAGACTGTAGACATTTTATAAAACCTTTATTAATAACAAGGAGCTTGGAGTAGACTGTTGACATTTTATAACAAATGTGTTAATAACAAGGAGCTTGGAGGAGACTGTTGACATTTTATAACAACTTTTTTAATAACAAGAGCTTGGAGGAGACTGTAGACATTTTATAACAACTATCACGGGTCCCGTATAACGATTAATGTTCCCAACGCCCCACACAACTGCCTATAACAGGTTATGTATAACGATTCAAGTTCTCTCTACACTGTCTTTCAAAAGTCCCGTATAACGATTCACGTTTTCTACACACTGTCTTTCACAGGTCCCGTATAACGATTCAAGTTCTCTATACACTGTCTATCACAGGTCCCGTATAACGATTCACGTTTTCTACACACTGTCCTGTACAACTCAACATTATATTCTATTCTAGATTTTAATAGCACTGGTGTAAAGTATTCATAAGAGCTATTGAGTCTTACAGCACTGGTGTAAAGTATTAATAAGAGCTATTGAGTCTGACAGCACTGGTGTAAAGTATTAATAAGAGCTATTGAGTCTGACAGCACTGGTGTAAAGTATTAATAAGAGCTATTGAGTCTGACAGCACTGGTGTAAAGTATTAATAAGAACTATTGAGCCTGACAGCACTGGTGTAAAGTATTAATAAGAGCTTTGAGTTAGTCATGAATGTTAGGGAAACAAGAAAATAGAAAAGATTATCGTTTGTGGGGCTGTGCTGTTTATTATCTAATTAAAGGCTGTATACTCATTGGATACACTTTAATGTTATATATATATATATATATATATATATATATATATACATATATATATATATATTACGTTTTTGTTTTGAATAATCTATAAAGGTGAGAATTGTGCATATATTTCGAGGTCTTCACATTTAGTTGACGTTGTTTATGAGTCATGGGTAAAGATAAAGCTTTCAAGGTCATAAAACGAGTTGCGACAGCAACGTCAACATGGATCATTTACAGTCGGTGTTCCCAACCTCGTGCCCGCGGGCACCATGGCGCCTGCAAAACGATTCGTATGTGCCCGCCACTATTCGGCAGATATATAATTTTTTCATAAATATTGTTTAAAAATTTGAATTATTTTTATGTATTTGTTAGAGTTATAATTTTTTGAGTGCCTAGGTTTATTAAATACGTTCGTATGATTGCAATATTGTATGTATGAGTGGTTCTTTTGCTGACAGTACTTGTCGCAACTTGTCTAGCGGCGAGCCAGACTGCACTCTTCACGCTAGCCTGGAACGGGGAGTGCTATTTGCACATCAGTCCTTGTACACGCAGAAAACCCGAAGTGAACGAACGCCACGAACTGAGCCGATGAACGCCTAAGGCGCCAAAATACATGGCACATGACTCTTATTGCTTCGGCGATCATTGAATCACTTCGTGTTTTCGCCGTGTACAAGGAGTAGTGTGTCAATGATATGCATTGCCAAAGATCACATTGACACATTGATATTATATTTTTTTATAAAATGTTTTCTTTGTATTTGTGTTTTTGTTTACTTTATTTATGTTTTGTAAATACATTTCTCTGTGTGTGCAATTTGAATAATAATTTTATTATTTTGAAACATTTCTGTTATTATTATTTATTAATAAATTATGAATATAAGAAAATAAATTATGGGAAAATGTGAAGTTATTGAAGGAGTTTGTCGATGAAAAATAGGTGGTGCCGCCACCCTACCGATATTTTAGAATGTGCTCTAGAGTACAAAAAGGTAGGGAACCCCTGTTTTACAGCAACCAAAATAATCAGTTTACTAGTCGTATGACATTAATAAACAGCATGAGAAGAAGAAAAATATATCGACTAGGAGTTACTTTTATTTTGTTTTCAAATTAGTAAATTGATAACTTATAAACAGGGTATGAGTTGGCCTGACAGGACGTAACAAAACAGCGGACACTTAGGAAAATATCCCCCTTAGTGTAATAATAAAACGAATTTAACGAAAGAATAAAAAAAACTTAGATGTGGTGATTAGTTACTTACCAATTAGTCTAGTAGAGAAAAGCCTGTTTGCAGTCTCACCCCCATTATTTTCTTATTTGTTTTCAAAACAATTTTACACCATTTTTATTAATAAACAATACACACAAAATAAAGATGAAGAGAAAAATAACTATAGAACTAAACGACTAAACTTTGTTTCAAATGAATTATATGTTAAAAACAACTAAAGGGAGTGAAGTACAGTATTCTCATTGATTGTTAAAACGTCATTGTATTCTACTCCTTATTGCCGTTATTATTGTATAAATGACTTGGCCGATTATTTTCTGATTAATATCTGTTGACATTCTAAATTCCTGGAAATTTTATAAGTTTCTAAACTTCTTTTATTACTTGATTTCTTGACGTCTTCTTTTTGACATGATTGTGGATTAGTTGTGTCTTTATTCATACTTAGCTCGCAGCTCTACATACACGTCATTAGCCATGGGAGACAATTTCTATGTTGTACTCGGCAGGTCTCCCCAGCATCTTCACCCTCCTGATGCAGTCCCAGCTTCGCTGGGCAGGACACGTGGTCCGAATGCCAGACGAGAGACTGCCAAAGAGACTCTTCTATGGCGAGCTCCAGCATGGCCAGCGGTCCCCCGGTGGGCAAAAGAAACGCTTCAAAGACACACTGAAAGGCTCACTGAAAGCGTTTGCCATCAACCCAGACACGTGGGAACATGCTGCAATGGACCGATCCACCTGGCGTTCTTCCATCCACGAAGGTGCCAAGTCATGCGAGGCAAACCGGATCATCTCCGCAGAAAAGAAGAGGCAAGCCCGAAAGGCCCGTGCTGTCAACCCTCCTGGAGATGTCCCACTCGTCCCTTGTACCTTCTGTTCCCGAACCTTCCGTGCAAGGATCGGCCTCATCAGCCATCTGCGCACGCACAAACAGAGCCAGTCCCAGCAACCCTCGTATGACTAGAGTGGTCTTCGTCAAATCGACGGACGAACAACATGTCCTCGGTTTATTGTGGTGTCATTGTTCAGACTTGCTCGCAGCTCTACATACAGGTTATTAGCCATGGGAGACCATTTCTATGATGTCCTGGGCTTAGCTGGAAAAGAGGGAGTGTCGCAAGTATTTTGATTTACAGCATCTATTTTCTAGTGGGTGTGGTCAAAATAATGTCATTGTTTAATATTTAGTTTTTGGAGTGACTTAGGTCAGTAAAAATCTTGGAGTTTTATTAATTCCATAGCTGTTTAAAATTTAGAAAAAACTATTTAACACCAGCAACCACAAAATGCTAGAGAGTAGATTTAATAAAGTAAAGTCGACAGCATAAATATATAGATACCTACGTTATTGTCCACAACAATCTTCCCCGTCTCCTCATTCACAATAACGTGTTATTAAATGATAAGATCGTGGTTACATCAACAAACGTAAGATATTAAAAATATATTGATCACAAAATCACGTTAACATTTTATTTATTCATTATTTTGCTCTTTGTATTATTTGACTAATTTCGAAAAAAAATTATATAATTTCGTTCTAAATATAAGGTACGCTTTTTAAAAATGAAATAAAGCATAATTAAGTACTGTTATACAATAGCCCAAGTTCTAGGTGTGGTTAGAGTTGGTAAACTATATAAATATATATACAAACGTATTTGGATTTCGGCAGTCGTTTTAGCTTTTGAAGCCTTTTCAAATTTATCTGAATTTGTGTATGTGTGTCTATTTATAATCAATAGAGATTGTCCATGAAATAAGCCGTAATCGATAAATGACAGCTTTGCATTATTGCAGTATTATTATCCAAACATACATAAACTATACAAATAATCTATCAACTATTTGGATGAAAAAAAAACATCTTTGGCATATCTGGTGTGCATTGACATTATATCTCCCATCAGGGCTGCACCACAAAACACCAGTTCTTTTTATTTAGTATCGCGTCTTTCTTGACAAAACTTTGTGCCAAGATGAGTTGTTAAATAATTTTATTCAACTTCTTTTAAAATGTAATTTACAATTATATGAGACAAAGAATTATATGAGACAAAGAATTATATATTTGTTTCACGTCAAACTTTAATTATAGTACAAAAGACAAATGTTTACAAATATTTATTTGGTTTGACACATAGATTTTAAAATGTTATATGTTTGAAATTAAGGAAACTATCAAATACGTACGATAAGTACTGTTTATACAAACGTATAATTGTTTCACAGCAAGTCAAGGTTTTCAATTGTGTCCGAAAACATATTTTATCCAAGTGGCACGCCACTTGACTTCGATCCCTATATTTAGGGATACAATGTCAATAATTGCAATACTTCCCCTACCAAGTGGTTAACACTGAATCCAATAACCACACAATCACGTCTTTATTTCATGCTATATTTCTGATGTTTATTATAAGATTAATAACTTGAATTTAGAAAAAAAATGCCAACACAATTACATACTGCTAATTTTAAGATATGTAAGACTAGAAACATTTTCGGAAATATTACTTTTTATAACCAATTTTTTATGTGTTAATAACAAGGAGCTTGGAGGAGACTGTAGACATTTATAACTATTGTGTTAACAACATGGATAATTGCAGATGTAAACATAAAATCTTACATAGTAAGAGATATTGTTATTAAATGTATTCATTTTTTTGTTTATGTAAAATAATTACAATATTAATTTTCTATTTCATATAATGCATTGTGGGCTTACGGCTCAATCGCATATAACCAGAGAGGAACCGCAAATAGGACAACTTGTTAAATAAGGAATTGTTTGATAGCAATTAGAATAACGTGTATTAAAGAATAAATAGGACAGTTAATATGAGCTCACAAAATAACGATTTCATAGGATGGGATAACTAAGATGAACTCTGTAAGTTTTAGAGGTGACACGCATGCGATTTATATTGTATAAACATATATAGGCTACACCTAATATACAGAATATAATGTGATCTAATATAAGACATCTGCTCACCATTTATTACGTTGCCTTGAGAAAATGATAAACATTAGCAAACGTTTCAGCAGCTAGATGAAGTAATTCATGATGAAAGTATGGATGTAATGCGCAGGCCAAGTTTATGTTGTCAACTGTCATCGGCTAAAGCCACTATTTACAACTTATTTATTGACAGTGACAGTTTGGTGTAATGTGCAGGTCAAGTTTATGTTGACCACTGTCATCGACTAAAGCCACTATTTAAAACTTATTTATTGACATTGACAGTTTGGTGTAATGTGCAGGTCAAGTTTATGTTGACCACTGTCATCGACTAAAGCCACTATTTACAACTTATTTATTGACATTGACAGTTTGGTGAGTTCGTTGATGGCTTATAAAAACAATAGAGTGTCCATCGAAAAGTGCCAAGTAATAAGGAAACAAGTTGTTTAAATATCACATTGGTATTTTATAAACAAATTTTGACATTTCATGGCAGTAACGAAGATGAAACTTGTTGATATAATTGACGCTAAATATTTATGAAATATCAAAAATATAAAAAAAAACATTAACAAGGGACTTGAACTTCTGATTAGACCCAGTATATATCGGGAGTAGGAGAATACAAACAACTCATTGACATTGTATCCCTAAGTGTATACAGGGAGTAGGAGAATACAAGCAACTCATTGACATTGTATCCCTAAGTGTATACAGGGAGTAGGAGAATACAAGCAACTCATTGACATTGTATCCCTAAGTGTGTACAGGGAGTAGGAGAATACAAGCAACTCATTGACATTGTATCCCTAAGTGTGTACAGGGAGTAGGAGAATACAAGCAACTCATTGACATTGTATCCCTAAGTGTATACAGGGAGTAGGAGAATACAAGCAACTCATTGACATTGTATCCCTAAGTGTATACAGGGAGTAGGAGAATACAAGCAACTCATTGACATTGTATCCCTAAGTGTGTACAGGGAGTAGGAGAATACAAGCAACTCATTGACATTGTATCCCTAAGTGTATACAGGGAGTAGGAGAATACAAGCAACTCATTGACATTGTATCCCTAAGTGTATACAGGGAGTAGGAGAATACAAAGCAACTCATTGACATTGTATCCCTAAGTGTATACAGGGAGTAGGGAGAATACAAGCAACTCATTGACATTGTATCCCTAAGTGTATACAGGGAGTAGGAGAATACAAGCAACTCATTGACATTGTATCCCTAAGTGTATACAGGGAGTAGGAGAATACAAGCAACTCATTGACATTGTATCCCTAAGTGTATACAGGGAGTAGGAGAATACAAGCAACTCATTGACATTGTATCCCTAAGTGTATACAGGGAGTAGGAGAATACAAGCAACTCATTGGAATTGTATTCCCAATTATAGGGATCAAAATCAAGTGGTGTGCACTTAAATGGAATATGATGATGTCAACAGCGGAATTAACCATTACTCAGTTAGACCTATATATACAATAAATATATTGAATAAGATTAACAGTTTTAAAGATTATTAAGTTAGTAGGGGTTTTTAAACCTATATTTTAATTTCTAACGTAGTGTTTATAATAAAACTTATCAGTTATAGACAGTGAACCATTCATGTAACAATGCTTTTTATACAGTGGTTCAAAGAGGGGTAAGTTAAATTTGAATCTAATATTTTGTTGTGTTTAAATTTTTTTTTAAAAATCAATATTAATTGATTAAAAATTAAGTCATATTAAATACGTCAGTACCGGTGCTTTATGGTGCGGCACTTGCGGCAAAACTTGAGCTTTTCTGTAGTTACATGGCAATAATTAAAATTAATATTTATGTAATTTTATTTTTAACTTTGCTTTTTGGAAAGCTTCAAGTAGATCCAAAATAAGTGTATTAAAAATGTTGATTTTCAAATATATTTTTATTATGATAATTTCTCCTTTGTATGTATGGTTCCTGTAATATGGTGTCAGTAATATGGAGCCTGTAATATGGTGCCTGTAATATGGTGTCTGTAATAAGGTGCCTGTAATATGTTGCCTGTAATATGGTGCCTGTAATATGGTGCCTGTAATATGGTGCCTGTATATTGGTGCCTGTAATATAGTGCCTGTAATATGGTGCCAGTAATATGGTGCCTGTAATATGGTGCCTGTCAGCTAAATTGTCTTATCATTGTTAAAATACACAATGTCCATATTTTAATACACAACTTGTCTATTAGAGAGGAAATAATAAATCGCATAACTTTTCCCCGTCTATTTCGTTACATCCCATGCAATAGAGTGAAAACCATTTTTCAGCTCGAGAACTATCGTTTGACTTAAGTCAGTTTAAACCACTGGGTTATATTCTCACATCTGTCGGGAACTATCGTTTGACTTAAGTCAGTTTAACCACGGGTTATATTCTCACATCTGTCGGGAGCTATCGTTTGACTTAAGTCAGTTTAACCATCTGGGGTGTATTCTCACATCTGTCGGGAGGTATCGTTTGACTTAAGTCAGTTTAACCATCGGGGTGTATTCTCACATCTGTCGGGAGGTATCGTTTGACTTAAGTCAGTTTAACCATCGGGTGTATTCTCACATCTGTCGGGAACTATCGTTTGACTTAAGTCAGTTTAACCACAGGTTATATTCTCACATCTGTCGGGAGCTATCGTTTGACTTAAGTCAGTTTAACCATCGGGTTATATTCTCACATCTGTCGGGAACTATCGTTTGACTTAAGTCAGTTTAACCACAGGGTTATATTCTCACATCTGTCGGGAACTATCGTTTGACTTAAGTCAGTTTAACCACTGGGTTATATTCTCACATCTGTCGGGAACTATCGTTTGACTTAAGTCAGTTTAACCACAGGTTAAATTCTCCCATCTGTCGGGAACTATCGTTTGACTTAAGTCAGTTTAACCACAGGTTATATATCGTGGACAGGGATTTAGTCTGGCCAGTTCCACCGGTATCTTATCAAACATGCAGTGGCGTCTCTTTGCGGTGCCAGGGGTGCGGACCGCACCGTTGACACCATCACAAGGGGTGACACCAACATGTAAAATCATGTATTTTTCCGTTATTTGGCACTGGAAGACTCGAAGAAGATAAATTGGATAAGTTTGTGTGAGGGTGATACATTGAGCTACCGCATAAGGTGAAACCAACCCTAGTGACGTCACTGATGGGAGGGGTGTAGATCAACATCTAGTGAGTCTTTTGTAATTATGGCACCGGCTGACATCAGTCTTGTGGAATCAAAGTTTTCTGTGTTCACAGTAACCTCCATCACTTCCATCCAGAGGCGACACTAGGGTTGGTGTCACCCAGTGCGGTAGCTCATGGTTGTTACCCCTCACGACTTACCTATAGACCTCCTCCGAGTCTGCCAGTGCCTAATAATTGGAACATACCCCATAGACCTCCTCCGAGTCTGCCAGTGCCTAATAACTGGAACATACCCCATATACCTCCTCCGAGTCTGCCAGTACCTAATAACGGGAACATACCCCATAGACCTCCTCCGAGTCTGACAGTACCTAATAACGGGAACATACACCCATAGACCTCCTCCGAGTCTGCCAGTGCCAAATAACGGGAACATACACCATAGACCTCTCCGAGTATGCCAGTGCCAAATAACGGGAACATACACCCATAGACCTCCTCCGAGTCTGCCAGTGCCAATAACGGGAACATACCCCAAAGACCTCCTCCGAGTATGCCAGTACCTAATAACGGGAACATACCCCACAGACCTCCTCCGAGTCTGCCAGTACCTAATAACGGGAACATACACCCATAGACCTCCTCCAAGTCATCATGCCTAATAAGGAACATACACCATACCTCCCCAGTCTGCCAGTCCAAATAACGGGAACATACCCCATAGACCTCCTCCGAGTCTGCCAGTGCTAACGACTAATAACCTCTCGAGTGCAAAAATGAACACCCCATAGACCTCCTCCGAGTCTGCCAGTGCCAATAACGGGAACATACACCATAGACCTCCTCCGAGTCTGCCAGTGCCATAAGGAACTACATAGACCTCGGTGCAACAATACGACACCCCATAGACCTCCTCCGAGTCTGCCAGTGCCTAATAATGGAACATACCCCATAGACCTCCTCCGAGTTGCCAGTGCCTAAATAATGGAACATACATATTTTACCTCTTGGTGTCAACCCTTGTGATTGTGTCGCCCCGTGTGGTCCACACCCCACACACACCCCCTAGTGACGCCTCTGCCTCCAGCTCTCTAGCATTTACGGATCTTTTTGCCCTTATTTTTGAAGATTCATCTGATGTTTACACATGTACACATGTTGACCTTGGAGCCATGACAATAAAACTAACGTGTGATTAAAAGTACGGAGGCCGACTGATGATATTTTAAAAAATATATTGTTTTATAAAATTATATAAAAAATTAAAAAATTGTTGATCTTAATTTCTGTTGACTCCACCCATTCACACACGCCAACTGGAAAACATTTTAATTCCCGGCCCCTTATTTTCTTCATTTAAATAAATAGAACTAACCAAGGATGTGACATTTAAGCCAGTAAATACGGTAGTTTACTTATTTCTCTTACACAAATCATAGATTTATAACAAGTGGTTTAAGACGCTGCTTGAAACATTATTTTATGCATCACTGCACTACTCCTTTCACGTGCAGAGGCGTCACTATTGGGTTGCGTAGGGTGCGGACCGCACTGTGTAATATCAAGACAAAGGGTGACACCAACAAAACAAAACTTTGTATGTTCCCGTAATTTGGTACTGGCAGTCTCGGATGAGGTCTATGGAGTAAGTTGTGAGCTACCGCAATGGCTGACACCAACACTAGGGACGCCTCTGCACATAGTACATACTAGCATACGCCATATAATATAAACCTCTATATAATATATATCCTCAATATAAATACCATAATATATTTGTGTACTCCCACATTCAAATGTAAAAATGCCCTATATAATATAATCCTCTCTATAATATATACCCTCAATTTAAATAACGGGCTATGTGTTTTGTACTGTTATGAGACAACAACCATGACCTTATATTTGTTGTAATTTTAACCTCAACGCAAACTCAAAGCACATTTTCAAAGCAGTATGGATACATTGTCCAGTCTGGATACATTGTCCAGTCTGGATACATTGTCCAGTCTGGATACATTGTCAAGTGTGTTCTCAAACTATAAACTCATCATCAGCACGAAGAAGACAGAAGTTCAGCAGTGTGGGTACATTGTCCAGTGTGGATACATTGTCCATGATAAATATAAATATATATATACATAGAAAATATATATATTTATTTATATATGTGTGTGTATGTGTATATATAGGCTTATATATATATTTAAAGGCATTTTTTTCTATTGTTTTTTAGTCCCATAACCTCGTGGTCGTTATAACCTCGTAGTCGTAGGGGGTTCTAATGTTTCCATTAGATCGTTCTCGGGCTTGGTAGACCTGGCAGTGCCCATTCCTCTCCAGGTCAGCGGAGAACTTTCTTAGCGTTAGCCATTCATCAACATTTTTTATAGTGGCTTTAACGTGGGATCACTATTGACTTCACTATCCAGCCACATTTAAGGCATTACATTTAACGATCTTTTTGTTTTATCTTGTGACAAATTTTACAATGTAAAAGAAATTACAAAACTGTGTATTATTTATTTAAAAATAAGAACACATAAAACTCAATTTAAATCTCAACGAATTATTTCCCCTAGTTACAAAGCGTTTTATACACATTCATAATGTGGATGACACATCACAATACATTATGTCTTAAGAACTAACCCGACAATGCAGAACATAATAATGTGGAGGTTATCCTTGAGATACGCATTTTTCAACTTCCCTTTTGCTGAATTCGGACATGGAACGGGTTGTCCGAGGAAGCCAGGGAAACTAATACTCTGTTAACATTTAAAACCAATACTCTGTTAACATTTAAAACCAATACTCTGTTAACATTTAAAACCAATACTCTGTTAAAATTTAAAACCAATACTCTGTTAACATTTAAAACTCTATTAAATGTTCAAGGACAACATCACACTGTATTGAAGGTTAGGACACACTAATCTTCTGTGTAGTATAATAGTCTGAAACAGATAATATAACATAAGATGATCATTTAGAATAATTCATAGAATAAATATATACAAAATGGTCTCTAAATTGTTTATAACATGTTAGTCAATCCAATATATAACAGTAAATGACTACAAATTCTGTCGTATGCAACTATTTTGTGTAGTTTTAATGTATTTAATGTGACGATGTACTTCCTATCATAGTGATCTTTTTTCTGTCTTTCACCCTCTCGTCAGTTACAATCAACTACATACACGTATTCTCTATGTCACTAAGATTCGCGCTAAAATAGTCGGTGAACGGTCCTCAATCTGTGTCATTATTTAATATAAATGAATACAAAGACATGAAATGTTAGAGTCGATCAGTTGAGTCGAGAACAAATTGTCCATCAAAGAACAATAACCATTACAGAATAAGGGATGGATGATTACTGTCAATATCATTTCCTATCAAAAGTGATAGCGTCAAAGATACATAATGTGAAGAAAAAAATTAGTTGTTTATCTTTAACTCCATAGAGAAACTACTTGATGTATTTTAAATATGTGTAAGTTTTAATTTGAATACATTTACTTTATTCTATATTCTTTTTTCATTGTAAATAAAAGAAATGAATTTATTGGATTACAAGTAGAATAGGTTGGTAAAGTTATATTAAGGTCACGTGTCTCAATATCGAAAGTATGCATATATAATAAATGTAACAATTATCCAAGTACTAAAATATTTTGTGGGCGTTTGAGGGATATATCATCACATAATCATCATAAAAAAAAATATTTAAGCACAAAATAAAACAATTATTTATCATTATTAACTGATGTAGATAATGTACAAATGTAAATTTAAAAAGTATGGAAAATATAAATCGCTAACTTATTACCCAGCTTGTCAAATAAACTATATATATAAATATGTGATGTGTGTGTGTGTATGTGTGTCAAGTGACGCCCCTGATGTGTAGACGTTGACCTCCAATCTGTACAGCCTCTTGGTAAACTCCTCTGAGTAAGTCCACGTGTGAAAGCCGTTAAGCTTCCTCGGACAGGGGATGCTCTGAACTGAGCAGAGTGGACGGAAACACGTGGTATTTTCTAAATGGGTGAGCGCATAACTCTCCCGTGTCTTGACGTCCGTCACGTGGTCAAGGGCATCAACTCAAGTGCGGTAGCGTATCTTTAACATAGAGAGTATTTATTTGTTGGGTTACTTCCGTAAAGTTCTCTACTTGAATTTATATTTTGTTAAAGACTGGAGTGACAGGAAAGTTGATATTTTGTTGATATTATAATTCGATGGCTTATTTCTAAACACACTTATTTCTAACCAAGAATGTTAGCAATTTAATGAAATTGTTTCCCTAATTCTAGGGATCGAAGTCAAGTGGCGTGCCACTTGGATAAAAAAAAGTTGTTACTTTTTTCCTCACAAGGACATGAAAATAACGTCTGTTCAAAATGTACACAATCACTATTAACCAGACTAAATAAATAAATTTTAGAGTTTTCATATTTTTAAAAATAATTATGATTTTAAAAATCCACAATTTATTTTTAATTTTATTTTTCTATGCAATAATTTTTATTTACCGACCATGAAATATTATAATACAAACGTTATTAATACTATGTATTATAGAATTTTAAATACATTTCAATTGATTTTGTTTTACATTACAAATTTTCTTTATTTAACTTTCTCATTTTTCTAAACACAATGTCATATTAAATACATCAAACTCGGTGCTTTGTGGTGCGTCATTGATGGGAAATGAATTCATAGAGAGATATAAAACAATGTCCCGCTTGTTAAAATGTTTTTAAAACACAAATAGAAACAATCATGGAAACAAAACGCAAATTAACCACACGGCTTGTAAACAACTTTCATAAAATTACTGAACGCATTATTTGTAATGTGATTTAAAACTAATTGGAAACTATTTTTTTATCTATGTTTTAATGTTGTTGTTTTTTTAAATATATATTTCTTAACGAAATATGTAACTAGAGTACAATTAAACAATTGAACAATTGTTAATTTTTAACATTTGTAATATTTTGTATGTGTATAAAAAGTTATTATTTTTTCTCTTCAAAACCCTCTATATTAATCTAACTATATTCAAAATTTTGGAATCTATGCAATTAGAACTAATGAAACGAAAAATACAACCATACAAGTGTTGCAAGGCTGCTCGCCCGTACTATTCATTATTACAAATGTCTAAAACAAAGAGACAAGACCCTGATAAATACTGACAGAAAGAAAATACCCTTTATAGGTTGGATTTTACTTCGATAATTATATTAAATGAAAAGTAATTTATTAACTTGTTAGCTGAGACTGTTTCAATGATCAAATAATTTAGTTTAAATTATGTATTGGAACTGAACACTTTTGTACATCAATTTTAACCCGTTGGCTACGTCATTATTTATAGTCAGACCGAAGACAACAAACTTTTCCTCTGATGTTTTAAAATGTCTACATTCTCTACTTTCCATGCTATTATAATAGATGTTATAAAATGAATATATGTACGGTCTCCTCTCTATTTTTAAGTACAAAGATGTTATAAATTGTTCACTGTCTACTTTTCTCCCTATTATTAAAGCCGTATTTACAAAAAGGCTACTGTCTTTAATATCTTTATTGTTCAAATTTGTACTAAAACACTAACAATTTAATATAAACATATTAAATCTGTATTAATCAAGAAACAATAAAAATGTATTTTGTGAAATATTTTCATTAGACCTCTTGTAGATAATGGGAATCATTATATATCTGGGGGTAGGAAAATCTTTGAGATTCATTAGCATTGTATCCCTACTTCTAAGGATCGAAGACAAGTGGCATGGCACTTTGATAAACATGAACAATGGGCACTTAGCGAACTATAAATTTGACAAACGCATAAGTAAAAGTTAGTAAATTAATTTATTGTTTTATGGTAATGTAAAATCACTATTCATTAAAAAAAATATATTAATCTTTTTATTTTTAATTTGTATACCAAGAAAAATGTAACTAATAAAAGTAAAAATACATGTCTATTGAAATAACAATTTACATTTTGATTTTATTTAAAAAAGAAATACGATCTTCTAATTAGTCTTGACAGTCATGATATCTCAAGTTTAACGTTATATTCAATAAATCAGTACCAATGCTTTTTGGTGCGGCGACTACAGGAATTTTAGTGCACATCAAATATGACGATAAACATTTCTTTAATAACAATGGTTTCATTGTTCTTTACTGACCAAACATAATGAACAATTCATTATCTATATGTTTAAAAAATTTTTTTTTATTGTATATGTCTATCTATATATATAATTCTCTTCATGGTCGGACCCTGCGAGGCAACAAGAAGCTGCATGTGCAACAGATACTAATTTTAGAAAGCAGCGCACCAAATTACTGCACCAATGCATCAAAAGGTGTGCAAATTAAATATGCACTGTAAAAATAAATTATATGACGTCATTGTTTTCACTGATATTTTAATTTTGGAAAAGGGAACCCCTATTCTAAAATACTTTGTGCGCATTTCAGAAAGTTTAATATTTCGTATTGATAAAACAAGGACAAGTTAGTTGGGATTTTGAAAAAGGTTGGTGCCGTAGGCGCCCTAAAAAAGTGCATTAAAGGGGTAAAAGAACTCTCCATGAGCAAGTCTGCGGCGTATGCTACGCCGCGAGGCGTTTAGTGTACTATAATAATATTAATTTATGATGAAAATATACTCATCAAATTCAGCTTCTCTTCTAGTCATTTTCAACCGATTCTAAAAACAAACACGAGCGGGCACACACACACACACACTCACACAAATACACACATATTATATGAATGTCTTACATTGAATGCTTTGATGAGTATATTATGTGTGTTACTATTTTTATGAACCGATGTGAGCCCAGGAGTTTGACGAGGTACTGCGCTATATAAATTATCAAATTGTTATTATTATTATTATTATCATTATTATCATTAGTATATACTTTTGTATATTTTACACAATATATATATATTCTTTGTATATAAAAACTTAAACATAAAATGTATTGCGGCTAGTCTTTAGTTTGGCATATATGATGAATAACGTCTATTTTTCTAGATTTTATATCCATGTACAATAAGTTTTTACTTGTTTTAAGCTTAGACTTTAGACACATGTGTTTACCGTATTTTAATTTTGTTCACATTTTCATTATGTTACAAAATACTAGAATTTTTAAAACATTCTTCTATTGCAGAAACATTTCAAGGCAAAATACAAATTGAACAATTTATGATAATCCTTACAATCTTAACTATAATATAATCCCTTTTCCAACAATTTAATGAATCTCTTTAAAATCCTAATCTACATCATACGACTTAAATTTGTGTTACTAAAAGTATGTTATGGTAGGAAATCACATTATGTTTGAATCAGTCCCTAAAATAAAAATCCATGATAAGTCAGCTTGATGGCATTTTGTGTAAACATGAATATCCTCTGGTCAGCTGGTTGACATTTTGTGTAAGCACGAGTAGCCTGTGGTCGTAGAAAACATGCCGTGTAAAACACTTCATTTGGTCCTAGATAGTATTGAAATAGTGAAAAACAGATCCGGAAAAAACAACAAAAACATTATTAAGTGAGTTCACTATACACATGTTAATTTAAAACGTTTTTACAAAATATGTGCAATAAAATTGTGTGCAAGAACTTAACAATATTGTTGCAAATAATATTGGGGGGGGGGAATAATAAGTATTCATCTAATTTAACAAACCAATAAAAACAAAGTTTTTGACTATAAATCCCTTATATATGGGACATAAATAACTATACTGATTATGTTTAAACGCGACAAACAATTACAGACTGAAACCGACTGATCTCCCCTGGCTGTAAAAACGGCGTGGTCACGGATGGCTTGACTTAACTCAGCGTAACAAGTGAATTAAAGAAAGCTTGCAGATGCAAATAGTTAGATAAAGATAACCTAAAAATGCATTAATTTAATTACGGTACATTCGATTGATCGGAAATTTTGACACGATGCATTGTTAGGTGACTCGATTCTATGTGCAAAATTTAAGCTTGATAGCATCACGGGAAGTGTGTAATTTTTTACTTTTGTTTTTCCGCCCAACCGACCAACCGTGAACCCAAGAGACGGCGATGAAGTTTATATAAGGGATTTAATTAAACAACCCTGTAAAAACAAAGTTTTTGACTATAAATCCATTATACATGAGACAGAACTCAAAAATTGAATATGTTCAAACGCGACAAACATTTACAAACTGAAACCGACTGATGTCCTCTGGCTTTAAAACCAGGGGAAGGGGAAGGAGGTGTGGACCTCGATGGGAGACGTGAACTCAAGTTGCACGTGGATAACGAAAAATAACTAACTGTGAAATTAAATTACCTATAGTTATATAGAGATAAACTAAAAGTAAATTAATGTAATTACGGTATGTTCGATCGATCTGAAATTTTGATACGATGCATTACTGGGTAACATGAGTCAATTTGCGAATTTTCAGCACGATCGCAACACGAGAAGTGTGTCATCTTTTACTTTTGTTTTTCCGCCCGACCGACCGACAGACCGCGAACCCAAGAGAGAGAGAGAGAGAGAGAGAGAGAGAGAGAGAGAGAGAGAGAGAGAGAGAGAGAGAGAGAGAGAGAGAGAGAGAGAGAGAGAGAGAGAGAGAGAGAGAGACGGTGGGGAAGTTAATAAAAGGGATTTAAAAATTAAGTCTCTTAAATTAAGCGGTAATCATGAATTTATGCGAACATAAAAGAAGTCGTGCCACTAATACAAAATCATATTTATTGTATCCTCAAGCACTATCTAGTAAATTTGTAACATATAAACAGGGTATTAGTTAGCCTGACAGGACGTAACGCAACATCGAACTTTTCGGCAAAGAGCCTTCCTCAACGGACAAATAGTACACAAATAAAATGAATAGAACAAAAGAATAAAAACTCTTAGCAGCGGTGAAATCCAAGTATATGGTGAGTTGCCATGATAGAAGAAAAAGAAAATTCAAAGAAACAAATGAGTAGATATTAAACATAATATTCCAGAAACCTTCATGTAAGTGCAGGGGCGGATTAAGACTGCACGGGGCCCCTGGCTGCAATTCAAACTGGGGCCCTATCCAGCCAGCGTCCCTTTAAATAAAATGATTGCTAGCAGCTAATATTAGACTGAAACTTGTAACTAAATAGTTCATTGGTTCCTCTAACATACTTTGTACTACGTGATCGGCCTTCCCAGCCAAAGATTATTCATGAAAAAATGGAATATGAAGTAATAACTGTTTGCCTGTATCCTAATATTGAGTGTAAAAATAAAATTTTACAAAAAATGTGTGCCCACGCCGGGAATCGATCGCGTGACCGCTTGCACAGCATGGCGACTTTCTACCCTCAAGACCACACGAGCCTGATGAAAAAAAATAAAGTTTAAAAATATAAACAATAATCTTTAATATTTTCTCTTAGTGAGCCTATAAAATCAGTTTTTTTTAAAATTAATGTATTTAATTTATGATATTTTCAGGAATTCATGCAAACATTTGTCCATCTTTCTTATAAAATATACTAAATTTGGGGGCCCTTAATCATCGGGGGCCCCTGGCTTTAGCCCGTTTAGTCCCCCCCCCTTAATCCGCCATAGCGTAAGTGTACTCTACAACTTGACAAAGTCTCATGGCATTTGGAAAAATAAATAATATTTATAAAGCGTACATAAAAATACATTTAATGTATATTGTGCTCATTGAGTTATAATGTTTTCAACACATATTGAAATTTTACTTAAAAACCTATCAAATTATCAGGGCGAGAGGGTGAATTAAATAATATTTATAATGCTATGAAAAATGATAACCTTAAGGGTCCCTGTGTTTGATCTGTGAAAGATGTAAATTCCAATACCAATATAGATTTAAAAATGGGTCATGCTTGTTAAGTGTGTTATTTTTTTTTAGATCGTGTAAAATTCATTGAGGAATAAAGAAACAAACTTTTAAAAATAATTTTAAATAACATTATTATATGTACAAAACCATATAATTAGACCAAATCTTCAAAAAATAATTAATAATTATACCACCAGAAGATCTACATACAGTTTTTTTTCTTTTACTAATAATTAGATCAGAAATAGGTATAGTATTTATCAAAGCATCATAGTCAATGTAAATAAAGGGAATATTTTTTCTGGTCTCAGGTTCGTTTTTAATGAACTATATGAAATCTTAAAATAACATGAACTAGGGACATGACATTGTTTTAATCGGAATAATATTATATTGGGGTTAGAGAACCCTTGCAATTCATAGATATGGTATCTCTCAATATAGGAATCGAAGTCATGTGGCATGCCACTTACATATTATATTACCGAGAGCGGCGATGACGGGTCTTCTTTTTAGTGCACTTTTTATATGCAAATAAAAGAGTGTTCTTTTAAAAAAAAAGATTTTTTAAATATTTTATTTTCTACTTTTTGGTACCAAAATTGTTAAAATCAATTTTTCACCATAATCAATTCAATTTAATTAGTTAAACTTCATTGTCAATAACTTAAATGTGATAGTAGTAAAAAGATAGATTATTAAAAAAGATAAATTACAAATTTAAGTTGAAAGAAAAACAGTTTCCCCAACCGAAATATGAACCACGTACCTCCAGCTCGGCAATCGATCAAGCCGACATTATAGCCAGTAGGCTTATGTCCCTTAGCGTTACGGATCCAGTGAGTGACTTGGGCTTTTATATTGTTTATTTTCGCGAATAAAGCTTTATATTTAATATTCTACTTGAGTGCTTTGTTGTGCTGTGCTAAGTAAAAGACACTTTAAATGCAGGTCCGATATACTAATAATAATTCATTCATAAAAGGTACTCTCTATATTTTTAGTGATCTAATAAATTGCATATTACTTTATTGATGTTATTTTTAATTATACAGTATTCAATTTTTTAGTTAAAGTAAATGTGTGTTTCATATCCATTTTATTAAAATTATATTGAAACAAGTCGGGAGAACTATCATTTTCTTTACAAAAATACATTTTTGTCAAAAATGCATAAATAAATATAATGTTAAGAAATAAAAAAATAAACAAAGAATATTTAATACGTTTTATCAATGAGTTGTTAAGAACATACATTATCCCTAGTTTACTGTGGTTATTTCGGACCGGAGAACCTCACCATAGGTAAAAATCTGCGAAGTAAGGAAACCAACTGTTAAGCAATACAAAATAGGTAGATAAGTTTACAATTAGTATATAGCAAGCAATGTTCCCTCCAAGGTTTGCCGGTTGTTGTGCAAAATAAAATAAAAAAACTCGTGTGCAAAGCTTCACAGTGTACCATTTTTTGTGTGCAAAATTGTTGACATCCCACCAAAATACATACATCAATTGGACAGATATACTTTATGTGACAAAAAATTTATAAAAAATATATAGTAGATTATAATTAAATAAACAAGAATTAGAAATGTATAAAGCAGCCAAATGCCGAAATACCCTTATGCCGCTAATCTATTCTTGGGGCACTCTGACCTCTTTCTTTCAACTAGATCCATCTTTTATAGACTTTGTCAAGGATGATCTGATGTACATCATTCTGACAAGATTTAATCCTCATAAGCAAGTCTAAAAGTAGCTCCTCCAACCTATTTCTAGATTTTACTTTAAAAGATTTCAATAGGCTGAATCCACGTTCGCAATCAGCGCTCGATGCAAGAAATGTAGCACAAATATACAACAGGGTGGCAATGTCGCTGAGTTGTTCCTCAGTCATGTCATACCAAAGCACCTCGCCAAAATTCTGCATCAGCCCACATTTTAAATTTTTCTGCAAACCCAAATCTTAAATTACGATACTGATCCTTAAGTGCACCAAATTCTGCTTGTCCAAAATTAAAATTTGACGTGTCGACTGACGCTGACAACTCAAATATTCGCCATTGCATGAAGTCGCTTTCAAGGAAACGAGAGTCCACGTGCAAACACAGACATTCAACAAATTTGAGGATGGGAATTATGTTTTCATCCTTAAAGCCTGAAATCATTTTAGCAACATCTGCAGAACAACGAACATTATCACCAAGGTACTGTTCTCTTAGGTTATGGACCCTTCCTTTTACAAACTGGTATGCCTCGACGGTCGTTAGATTTCTCCATTGTAACATTTTGCTTAATTCGGCAATTTCTCAAACTTCTTCATCAATGACACTAAGAGCAGTTTGAAACTGTGGGTCTCTGAGATTCTTTAAACAATATTTACTGACTGGGTCATTATACAAGCATACCTGCTCTTCGCAGTATTCAGTCAGTTCTAGTATGTTTCTCAACAATGCTTGCAAAGCAAAGTGCCGTTAAAGCCATCTGACTTCATACAGAGTCGTCTAAATAAATCCTGCTCCAGGTGTCCAAGGCAAAATGAGTTGTTATTTCCAAACACTCCTTTCACCACACTGTCACCCCCAACACATCTCCAATTGTTTCTAATACAAAAAAACTCTGTTGGAAGCGTTACTTGAAAGTTTGTTTAGTCAAGTAAATATAATAGTAGACTGCGAGGCTCACACCTTATACCGTACTATACTCTCTGTTCCAATGTTACTATACTGCACTATAGGTTATCCTAATAGCATGGATCGGCCCTGTTTAATCTTAACTGGTAAACTGTAATTTCAATTCTAACAAATAAGCATATTAGCAACAAAAAAAAGGTGTATATGTTACAGAAAATGTGTGAAATTCAGGCGATGTATAAAATTTCTGGTGGTTTTAGTCAAAGTATGAAATGATTGCTACTTCATACATTCCCTTGGCGTTCTATAGAATGCAGAGTTGTCGTGCAGCTAAGTATGTAACTGGCCTACTGATGTTCTATATAATGCCTAGGAAAAGTATTCAAAAATTTTACAAATTTTCATACTTTACCTGAAACCATCAGGTATTCTATACATTGCCTGGAATTCTATAGAATGCCGGATTTCACACATGCGTGGAACACATACACGTCTTATGTGCGTAAATTATTTTTTAATAATCATCCCGGTTTGTTCGTGAAATTAAAGTCTCTGTTGTAAGTAGTCGGCGAGTGATATCAAAGTCTCTGTTGTAAGTAGTCGGCGAGTGATATCAAAGTCTCTGTTGTAAGTAGTTGGCGAGTGATATCAAAGTCTCTGTTGTAAGTAGTCGGCGAGTGATATCAAAGTCTCAGTTTTACGTAGTCGGCGAGTGATATCAAAGTCTCTGTTGTAAGTAGTCGGCGAGTGATATCAAAGTCTCTGTTGTAAGTAGTCGGCGAGTGATATCAGAGTCTCTGTTGTAAGTAGTCGGCGAGTGATATCAAAGTCTCTGTTGTAAGTAGTTGGCGAGTGATATCAAAGTCTCTGTTGTAAGTAGTCGGCGAGTGATATCAGTGTCTCTGTTGTAAGTAGTTGGCGAGTGATATCAAAGTATCTGTTGTAAGTAGTCAGCGAGTGATATCAAAGTCTCTGTTGTAAGTAGTCAGCGAGTGATATCAAAGTCTCTGTTGTAAGTATTTGGCGAGTGATATCAAATTCTCTGTTGTAAGTAGTCGGCGAGTGATATCAAATTCTCTGTTGTAAGTAGTCGGCGAGTGATATCAAAGTCTCTGTTGTAAGTAGTCAGCGAGTGAGATCAAAGTCTCTTTTGTAAGTAGTCGGCGATTGATATCAAAGTCTCTGTTGTAAGTAGTCAGCGAGTGATATCAAAGTCTCTGTTGTAAGTAGTTGGCGAGTGATATGAAAGTCTCTGTTGTAAGTAGTCGGCGAGTGATATCAAAGTCTCTGTTGTAAGTAGTTGGCGAGTGATATCAAAGTCTCTGTTGTAAGTAGTCAGCGAGTGATATCAAAGTCTCTGTTGTAAGTAGTCGGCGACCGATATCAAAGTCTCTGTTGTAAGTAGTCGGCGAGTGATATCAAAGTCTCTGTTGTAAGTAGTCGGCGAGTGATATCAAAGTCTCTGTTGTAAGTAGTCGGCGATTGATATCAAAGTGTCTGTTGTAAGTAGTCGGCGAGTGATATCAGAGTCTCTGTTGTAAGTAGTCGGCGAGTGATATCAGAGTCTCTGTTGTAAGTAGTCGGCGAGTGATATCAAAGTCTCTGTTGTAAGTAGTCGGCGAGTGATATCAAAGTCTCTGTTGTAAGTAGTCGGCGAGTGATATCAAAGTCTCTGTTGTAAGTAGTTGGCGTGTGATATCAAAGTCTCTGTTGTAAGTAGTCGGCGAGTGATATCAAAGTCTCTGTTGTAAGTAGTCGGCGAGTGATATCAAAGTCTCAGTTTTAAGTAGTCGGCGAGTGATATCAAAGTCTCAGTTTTACGTAGTCGGCGAGTGATATCAAAGTCTCTGTTGTAAGTAGTCGGCGAGTGATATCAAAGTCTCTGTTGTAAGTAGTCGGCGAGTGATATCAGAGTCTCTGTTGTAAGTAGTCGGCGAGTGATATCAAAGTCTCTGTTGTAAGTAGTTGGCAAGTGATATCAAAGTCTCTGTTGTAAGTAGTCGGCGAGTGATATCAGTGTCTCTGTTGTAAGTAGTTGGCGAGTGATATCAAAGTATCTGTTGTAAGTAGTCAGCGAGTGATATCAAAGTCTCTGTTGTAAGTAGTTAGCGAGTGATATCAAAGTCTCTGTTGTAAGTATTTGGCGAGTGATATCAAATTCTCTGTTGTAAGTAGTCGGCGAGTGATATCAAATTCTCTGTTGTAAGTAGTCGGCGAGTGATATCAAAGTCTCTGTTGTAAGTAGTCGGCGAGTGAGATCAAAGTCTCTTTTGTAAGTAGTCGGCGATTGATATCAAAGTCTCTGTTGTAAGTAGTCAGCGAGTGATATCAAAGTCTCTGTTGTAAGTAGTTGGCGAGTGATATGAAAGTCTCTGTTGTAAGTAGTCGGCGAGTGATATCAAAGTCTCTGTTGTAAGTAGTTGGCGAGTGATATCAAAGTCTCTGTTGTAAGTAGTCAGCGAGTGATATCAAAGTCTCTGTTGTAAGTAGTCGGCGACCGATATCAAAGTCTCTGTTGTAAGTAGTCGGCGAGTGATATCAAAGTCTCTGTTGTAAGTAGTCGGCGTGTGATATCAAAGTCTCTGTTGTAAGTAGTCGGCGATTGATATCAAAGTGTCTGTTGTAAGTAGTCGGCGAGTTATATCAGAGTCTCTGTTGTAAGTAGTCGGCGAGTGATATCAGAGTCTCTGTTGTAAGTAGTCGGCGAGTGATATCAAAGTCTCTGTTGTAAGTAGTCGGCGAGTGATATCAAAGTCTCTGTTGTAAGTAGTCGGCGAGTGATATCAAAGTCTCTGTTGTAAGTAGTCGGCGAGTGATATCAAAGTCTTTTTTCTGCTTCAAGGCTAGTCACCAATGTCAATTATTTTTATTTATTTATTTTAAGGGAATGTTTGATATTTTTTCCTGTATTAACGTTAGACGAATGAGTTGACTGATGTTAAAGTATCTTTACTGTGTGTGAGAGATGGGATATTACATTCTTGACATTTAAATTTATTTTCTTAATTGAATTTTAACAAAAGCTGTGACTGAGTACCGGATAGAATAAGATATAAAGTCGCTACTACATTTTCTGGCAAAGGCGCAGACATTCTATTTTTTCCCTATTGAAATTTGCTTTGCGGTAACTCAAAACTACTGCGCGGTATCTGTCAGATAGCCACGCGGCCGCGCTACCGCGCAGCTTAAAGGGAACATTGATAGCGAGGTACGTGTAGCTATATATAGCTTGATGATGAATATTCTGTCCATTTGCCTTCAATTTTTTTATATTACGACATGTTCCTATTGAGAAAGAAAAATCAGATGCACAAGTCTTTACATTTCTCAAATCCTGCTATATCGTTCTTTTCAAATAGATCAGATAATGATCTAAAAAATTACTTTTAGTTAATAACAATATAATGATTATATTATTACAAGTGTTGGTACTGATAAAAAAATTTCTTCGACTAATCGGGAAACAATTTAATCGATTAACTTCGATTAATTATACTTTTATAACGCACTTATAGATCCCATTAAGTTGCGATTCATTATTTCGCGAAATCGGTTAAGTTGCAGTAATTCAATGCCTCCCAAACTTTGAGACGTAACACTGCAAATTCGTTCTGCTATGCAAGAAATAAGTAAGAAAAACTTTTTGTTTGTTGACATATGCAAGTCTAAATAAATCAATAATAATAAGAGGGAAAAGTATGTAAGTAATAAAATATTTAATTTATTAATAAATTGGGAAAAAATAATTTTAGAAATATTCTCTTAAATTTTTATCGAATTTTAATCCATCAAATTAATTTTAATTGATTAAAAATTGTAATTAAAGTGTTCTCAAATACTTCCAAACGTTGCATGCTTCTACCAACACTGGAAGTTGGAGAATTAGTGATGAGTCATTTTTTATATAAGAAAAAAACTACGTTTGGGCCCCGCCCCGGGGAATAATAGTTTAAATATTTTTTTCTCCTGTTACCATCGCCGAAGTGTACTCAACAACTTCTTAAAGTTTCATGCGGACAATTTGAGAATTGGTGATTTTCAATGTTAATATAGCTCATTTAATGACAAAAATTACATTTTGGCCCCCGGCCCCCCATTTGGGGAAATTTTAAATTTTTTTTTCGGCAATTATCGTCGGGAGAATGTGCTCAATAACTTCTCCAAGTTTCATTCTTTTACCTACACGGAAAATTGGAGCATTAGTGATGAGTCAGTTTTTAATATAAGAAAAAATACATTTGGGCCCCCGGCCGCCCATAAGTTATCATTTAAATGTTTTAAATAGGAGAATTAGTGCTTTTCAATTTTTATAAAGCCCATATATGAAAAAAAACAAGTTTTCGGGCCCTCGGCCCCCATGAGTGTGAATTTTTAAATTCTTTTGCGCCAGAATATCGTCACGAGAGGTTACTTAACAACTTCCCAAAGTTTCATGTTTCTAACTACACGGGAAAATAGAGAATTAGTGATGAGTGAGTGAGGGCTTTGGGTTTTAATAGTATAGATATATAGTGCGTTTATGTATCAAAAAGGAAACGGAAAGCATATTTAATACAACCTTAAAAAGCTGTCAGACCAAATATTCTGTGGAAAAAAGGTGAGGGAACGCACTAACAGCAGCTCCCTGCTAGAAAAAACCATATATATACATATATATATAATTAAATATATACATATGTATGTATTTTGTATGTATGCATATTATTATTATTATTTTTACTTACAAAAAAGAAGGAACTATCATATTTTGTAGAGATTACAATATATTCAATAAATATTATACTTGTAATCATATTGGAAGTGCAGTAAAATTACATCGCACCAATGACGCACCACAAAGCATCGTTTATGATTTTTTAAAACAGGACTTTTTTTGGGAGAATAAGTCAGATAAATAGCATGATTTAAATGTTGCTAAAATGTTATTTAAATTTAATGAGACTAAGTATTAATAAATGGTGTTCTTATAAGTTGCATTAGTGTGTAAGGCAAAAAAGTGTATATAAATATAAATTTAAAAAAGAAAACTAGTTTTAAAGTTGTAATTCTTCAAAATATGGAAACTATAAAATGTTTAAATTCATTGTAATATATATACATGTCTAATTATCATTTTGCTTTGTTTGATTTACGGCAGTATGATCTATTTTCTGAAAGTGGCACGTCACTTGACTTCGATTCCTACAATTAGGGATACAATGTCAACAAATAAAGGTAAAAAAAAATGATTTTTAAAAAACACGTTTTAATAAGTGGACTAAAAGGAAGAAAATCATTTAAAACTTATAAGTTCAAGTACTGCTATTTAATATGATTAAAAACGTGGGGCGGGCGCTTATGAGGTTTAACATATGCGGTTCACTCATTCTCTCACTTATAGATCTCTCCTTTACCTTCTAAATTAGAAATCTTTAATTTTTATACCAAACACCCGTCCCACGTTTTTAGTCATATTAAATCGAAGTACTTGAACTTATAAGTTTTACATTATTTTCTTCTTTTTAGTCCACTAATAAAAATGTGTTGTTTTTTTTTAAATATTTTTTACCTCGATTTATTTTACCAAACACCTCATCAGTGCCCTCACAACATTTAATAACAAAGCGATGATGTCACGGGGTGAACTCGCCACGTGAAATTAAACTACGGCAGGCGGGTAAAGATGCTTATATAAAGATAAACTAAGAAATGCATTAATTAAATTACGGTACATTCGATCGATCTAAAATTTTGATACAATGCATTGTCATCCAAGATCTATCTGTGGTAAAATTTTAAGATCTCTATAGGACTATCAGAAGTGGTTTAATTTTACGTTGGCAGATTTGAAAAATCTTAGACACAATGCAACATGAACGAAAGCAAGTTAATAAAAACGTGGTAATAAATTGATAGTAATCTCCTACCCAATCATGCACTGAGGCTAATGAGCAACATATTTATTATAGTAGATAATGTTTAACAAAAATATGGATTTAGTCTTACAAAGTTTGTTACTAACCTTTCATTGATGTTTGAATTTTCTTTTATCTAATTTTCTTCTTACTAGTATAGGTATAATATGTCTTTTACGTTATTATCATTATTTTTTTGTACGACATTATTATATTTTTTGGTTCCTAAATTCGAATTGCCAGTAAGAACTTTGCTTAATTTGTACATTTTAAAGAAGACTTTTTGATTTAAAATCCATTTTTTTTAAAGGAATAAATAATTTATTGTGAATTAAAATTAGTATCCAAATTATTACTTAGATAAAGCATGTCTGATATGTTTATTTTAACGATTATTCCATGTTATTAGAACAGACGATGTGGTCGAGAAGCATGCGTACTCGGCTGGCGTACCGATGGTCATGGGTTCGAATCCATGTGAAGGCAAGGGTTTGTTTCCCGGTCCCTAGGGCGTCCCTGAGTCAACCCAGCTCCAAATGTGTACCTAACACTAGGGCTGGGTAATGCATTTAACCCTTTAAGCTGTGGCCTGTGAACGCTGCATCACTTGCCAACAAACCCGGCATTTATGGAGGGCCCATTTTTTTAATACATTTTTAGTGGGTCGTTGTTTAATAATGGTAAATGACGTCATCATGTTTGCCCTATGTAATTATTTTGTTAAGTATTTATGTATTTAATGTGACGCTGTACTCCCTATAAGAACCATAATATATTTTGTGAATGCTGAGTTATAACTAAGATAGGGAATAAACATTGTTTGTTAGTATGTGTGTGTGAGTGTGTGTATTTGTGTGTATGTGGGTGTGTGTGTGTGTTGTTTGTCCGTTATGATCGCCAAGGACCATTCTCATCATATAAGTTATGTGCTTTGTGAGCCTTGTGTTACTTTGGTGGCCTATTAGCCCTATTCTTGACGTAATGTGTGTCGACATGTAGGACAAGAGATGGTTGGAATGATATCAGGAGCCTTGTGTTACTTTGGTGGCCTATTAGCCCTATTCTTGACGTAATGTGTGTCGACATGTAGGACAAGAGATGGTTGGGATGATATCAGGAGCCTTGTGTTACTTTGGTGGCCTATTAGCCCTATTCTTGACGTAATGTGTGTCGACATGTAGGACAAGAGATGGTTGGAATGATATCAGGAGCCTTGTGTTACTTTGGTGGCCTATTAGCCCTATTCTTGACGTAATGTGTGTCGACATGTAGGACAAGAGATGGTTGGGATGATATCAGGAGCCTTGTGTTACTTTGGTGGCCTATTAGCCCTATTCTTGACGTAATGTGTGTCGACATGTAGGACAAGAGATGGTTGGGATGATATCAGGAGGCTTTAGAGCAAAGATCCCTGCTGCCTCCCAGGAGTCATGCTAAATGACCATTCAGTGTGGTCTTAAGGTTATCTTTGTATCGTTTATGTGGACCTCCACGTGCTCTCTGCCCATCAGCAAGCTCATCATTTGGGAGGCGATGGTCTGGCATCTGCAAGCCGTGCCTCATCGAGAGAAGTTGGTACATCATTAGGCTTGTTTAAATACTGGGTAGTCCTGTCCCTGACAAGTACTTCAGTGTTTGTTAGTTTTCCCTGTCATTTTATGTTGAGAATTTTCCTCAGTCTTTTGTTGTGAAAGTGATTCAACAACCTCTCATTGCATTTGTACACAGTTTATGTTCGCATGATTATAAGAATGTAGTGAGCAATACAGATCTCTATACTTTTAGTTTGGGTTGGGTTCCAGATACATTCTGCCAAATTTGTGCTCTGGGTTTCGAGATACGCACGTCCACCTCACAATGTCGGCACTATGAGACAATGTGATACAAAGGTAGGAAAAGCGGCTCAGTGTGTTGAGTTTTTTGCCACTTAAGAATATTTTTTGCTTAGTGTATGATTTACCTGGTGCCGGCTGGTACATAACTTTTGTCTTATTTTGTACTGTTAGTTTGTCCATAATTTTGAGCAAGAACTGGATAATGTATCTACTCTACATTTCAGGTGTGTTTCTGAGGCAACTGTGAGTAAAATGTACACAAGGAGCGTCTGTTACAGAGAATATAATAAAAGTAGGTCCAGGAGAGTGTCACACTTGATCTTTGTTGATATTGGCTTAATGAAAGTGGCACTAGTAGTGCTATCAAATTTTGTTACTCCAGCGTATTCGAATGTTATTTTTGTTATTGTTTTTAGAAAACACCATCATTAAATATTAGAAAATTACGATTGATACATTGTAGTGCTATTGAAAAAATTAAATAAATATATATTATACATCTGAAATGAAAAATATCCTTTAAATATACAATCAATATAATAAAATTATATTTGACGTGCATTTAAATTGTATTCCATCAGTGGCGCACCCCAAAGCACCGAGTTTGATGTATTTTTAATAAAACATTGTGTTAAGAAAACTTAGCATCTTTTACAAAAGAAAATCTTTCCTTAAATCAAAAATTAATTGAAACGGTATTTAAGTTCTACGACACTTACTATTAATCACTTTTGTATTAGAAATGTTTTATTGTATCTAAATTACAATTAATTCATTTAAAAATAAAATTCAAAGAAATTGTGAATTTTTAAAATGATAATTATTTTAAGATATGAAAACGATTAAATTTATTGAAATAGTCTGAGTAATATGGATGTCTCATTTTTGAGTACGCGGATTTTCCCTACCTCGTACTAAGTCTATAGAACGACTTCTATTTTAATCAAGTGGTACGCCACTTGTCTTCGATCCCTTAAATTAGGGATACAATGTCTAAAAACTGCCAACATTCTCCTACCCCGTGTATACACTGAGACTGTTGAGAACAAGTTCGTGTCAATAGTTCAGGCTTTTTATAGATCTTAGTTTATTTAAAAAACTCGTCTATTCAGAGTAAAAACACAAAGTGCAAATTGACTTGGTGTTTTCTCACATAACTACATGATTTCTTCAAATTTTAAGATTCTCTAGTTTTAATGAACTATTTATTATTGTAGTTTCTATGTTTAGAAATTCTTGGTTATATCGAAGATGAACGTTTTTGATATAATTGAATCTAAAATGTCCCAGAAATAGTTATTGTCATTGTTATACTGTGACGTCACCTATAGGACATACATAATGGAGGTAGAGAGAGTGACGATAATTTAGTTAGCTTTAGTGGGAGGCATTTTTGACTTTGTGTCTTGGATGCCCAGCCAGTCGCCTCAGAAGCGACCGTTCGAGGGGGGGGGGATCTCTCATCTGTTAGGTCCCTTAGGGTGCGAGAGAGTTGAGGAGGGTTTCCGGGAAGACCCATGAATAGAAATAGGCTCGGGGCTTCTGCTTTTCTTCCACATGTAGGATCATATAACTGCTTATACGTCCAGGGATCTTTGTTTACAAGAGATATTCAGATCTGGATTGATGCCATTAAATAGAAGAAAGTGTCCCACAGTGTTGGTTGTGGTAGGTGTGGGGAATAGTGGTTAGAAATAAGACATCAAACAATAATATCAACAATATATCAACTTTCCGTCACTCAAGTCTATCAACAAATTTAAATTCAATTAGAGCACTTGATGGAAATACCCAACAAATAAATACTCACAGCTTTAAAAATACTCTACCGCACTAGAGTTGATGCCCTTGTCCACGTGACGTACGTCAATGACAAGCGAGAGTTATGCGCCCAACCATTTAGAAAATACCACGTGTTTCCTTCCACTCTGCTCAGTTCAGTGCTCCCCTGTCCAAGGAAGCTTAACGGCGTTCACACGTGGACTTACTCAGAGGAGTTTACCAAGAGGCTGTACAGATTAGAGGTAATTTGATTTAATATGACTAAAAACGCGGGGTGGGCGCTTTTGTGGTTTTACATATGCAGTTCAGTCATTCTCTCACTTATAGATCTCTCTTTTGCCTTTTAAATTATAAATCTTTTATTTTTATACCAATCACCCGCCCCACGTTTTTAGTCATATTAAATGAAAGGACATGAACTTATAAGTTTAAAATTATTTTCTTCTTTTTAGTACACTTATTATAAAAACGTGTTTTGTTGTTTTTAAATTTTTTCCTTTATTTATTTACTTTTTTAGTCCACTTACAAAAAACGCGTTTTTTAAAAATCTTTTTTAATGTCTATTTATTTTAAAATCTTTATACTAACGTCAAAATCTTGTCGTCATCTCTCTCTCTCTCTCTCTCTTTCTCTCTCTGTCTGTCGTTCACGGTCGGGCAGAAAAAACAAAAGTAAAAAGTACCCACTTCCCGTAATTCCATCGAGCTGAAATTTTGCACATAGACACGTGTCACCCAACAATGCGTCGTATCCAAATTTCAGATCAATCGAATGTACCTTATATAAAATAATGCATTTTTAGATAATCTCTATGTAACTCTAAGCTATTCAATGTCGCCGTTTGCCTTCCATGTGCTACTTGAGTTTACGCCAGCCGTCGATGTCCACACCCCCTCCCCCCTTCCTCCGGTTTAAAAGCCAGGGGAAATCAGTCGGTTTTAGTCTCTAAATATTTGTCGCGTGTTGCGTATAATATTGAACATATTATCAATACTTTGAGTTCTGTTTCATATATAAGGGATTTATAGTAAAAAACTTTTGTTTTTATGTGGTTGTTTATTTTATACCAAACACCTCATAAGAGCCCACAAAAACTTTTAATACTACACTGATGTGGTCACGGGATGAACTCATGGATGTCAACAACAGCAGACTGATACAGATGATTATATGGAGATAAACTAAAAAATGTATTAATTTAATTAAGGAACATTCGATCGATCTGAAATTTAACTATAAGGCACTGTCATCTAAGATCTATCTGTGGTAAAATTTTGATATCTCTAGGACCATCAGAAGTGGTTTAATTTTACGTTGGCAAATTTGAAGTATTGCGGACAGACAGACAGACAGACAGACAGACAGACAGACAGGAACGAAAGCAAGTTAATAAAAACGTGTTAAAAATTTTAAATTATATAAAAGCTACAATCGGCAAAATATTTTTTTTAAAAATGTATAGGAAGTTATCATTTTTTTTTAAATAAAAAAAATATATAATCATACTCCAATTTGGTCATGTTGTTAATATATGTTAAAATTTCATTCTTGAATGCATTCTGAAAATATAACAAATCTGCTTAACTATATGTATGTATTTGTGTTACATTGATAGTTAAGTTGATGTCTGGAAATTTTAATTCCTATTTTAGAATGAAGAAGGCACGTTGATCACGAAGCTCGACGCTACAAAGAAAAGTGGAGAAGGAATGGAAGATGTTTGTGAGTGAAGAATTTACTTAACTTTCAGAATCTTAAAGACCAATCAAGGGGAACATATTTATTCGCTTCCGTTTGTTCTGCTCTCAATGATGATAATAAACTACCATTAAAAATAAAAGTTATTTGGCACTATATCTATTGTAAAAACTTAAGTGAGTTAAATTGTATTTCAGATCCTCATCGCACCAAATAGCACCGCTACATGTTTAGTTCATACGACGCTGTACTTGAGAAAATTGAGCTGGAAAGATTAGTGAAAAAATGTAATAGTCTTACTTTTTTTTTAAAACTAAAATTTAATTTACCATTCTATGAGAAATTGTATTATTAACTTGTATTACTTAAATGATTTTTAAGGAATGGATTTTAAACTTGAAAATAGAAATATTAAATTGCAGTGAAATATATGTTTTAAAAAATATGTATATGTGGAAGTATTACAGCTATCAAATTAAGGTATTTACTGTTATTTATGTGCATGTCTAATTAATTGTTTAAACGATGTCCCTCTGACTTTACTGTTTCGTCAATTTTTCAAAGTGGTACGCCACTTTACTTCGATCCCTACATTTAGGGATACCATATCTATGAACTGCAAGGATTCTTCTCATGTTTTTTTACAAATTTATATAGTTCATTAAATACGGAACATGTGAGTAGAAAAAACCCACTTAGTTAACATTGTATGAATGTGTTGCTTAGATGACTAAAACACATATTTCTGATTTTATTCTGAGTAAACACTGTATTTATCTCGACTTATTAGGTCAATACTTGATAAAATTCGGATAATTATTTTTTGATGATTTTCTATCATCTATACTAATAAAAGGCAAAGCCCTCACTCACTGACTCACTGACTCATTCATCACTAATTCTCCAACTTCCCGTGTAGGTAGAAGCATGAAACTTTGGGAAGTTGTCGAGTAGCCTCTCGGGACGAAAATTGGAGTAAAAGAATTTTAAAAATAACACTCATGGGGGCCGGGGGCCCAAAAACGTTTTTTTTCCTTATATGGCCTATATAAAATTTGAAAATCACCAATTCTCCTATTTCCCGAGTAGGCAGGAGCATGAAACTTTGGGAAGTTGTTGAGTACAATCCCGCGATGGTAACGGGAGAAAAAAAATTAAATTATCACTTCCTGGGGGCCGGGGGCCCAAATGAAGTTTTTTCCTTATATGAGCTATATAAAAACTAAAAATCACTAATTCTCCTATTTCCCGTGTAGGTAGAAGCATGAAACACTGGGTAGTTGATAAGCACACTTCCGCGATGGTAACAAGCGAAAAAAATATTTAAAATAACACCTAATGGGGGCCGGGGGCCCAAATGTAGTTTTTTTCTTATATAAAAAACTGACTCATCACTAATTCTCCAACTTCCCGTGTAGGTAGAAGCATGAAACTTTGGGAAGTTGTTGAGTAGCCTCTCGCGAGGAAAATTGGCGTAAAAGAATTTTAAAATTAATACTCATGGGGGTCGGGGGCCCAAAAACGTTTTTTTCCTAATACGGCCTATATAAAATTCGAAAATCACCAATTCTCCTATTTTCCGAGTAGGCAGAAACATGAAACTTTGGGAAGTTGTTGAGTACAATCCTGTGATGGTAACGGGAGAAAAAATATTTAAATTATCATTTCCTGGGGGCCGGGGGCCCAAATGAAGTTTTTTCCTTATATGAGCTTTATAAAAACTAAACATCACTAATTCTCCTATTTCCCGTGTAGGTAGAAGCATGAAACACTGGGTAGTTTATAAGCACACTTCCGCGATGGTAACAAGCGAAAAAAATATTTAAAATAACACCTAATGGGGGCCGGGGGCCCAAATGTAGTTTTTTTCTTATATAAAAAACTGACTCATCACTAATTCTCCAACTTCCCGTGTAGGTAGAAGCATGAAACTTTGGGAACTTACTGAGTACACTCTCTGGACGATAATTGGCGAATAAGAATTTTAAAATTCACACTGTTGGGGGCCCGGGGCCCAAAAACGCTTTTTTCCCTATATAAAATATGAAATCACTAATTTTCTCATTTCTCGAGTAGGCAAAAGCACGAAACTTTGGGAAGTTGTTGAGTACAAACCAGCGATAGCAACGGGTGAAAATAATTAAATTATCACTTCCTGGGGGCCGGGGGCCCAAATGAAGTTTTATCCTTATATGAGCTATAAAAAAAACTAAAAATCACAATGTCTCCTATTTCCCGTATAGGTAGAAGCATGAAACTTGGGGTAGTTGTTAAGTACACTTCCACAATGGTAACAGGTAAAAACAATATTTAAATTATCACTTCCTGGGGGCCGGGGGCCCTAATGAAATTTTTTCCTAATATGAGCTATATAAAAACTAAAAATCACAAATTCTCCTATTTCCAGTGTAGGTAGAAGCATAAAACTTGGAGTAGTTGTTAAGTACACTTTCACAATGGTAAGAGGTAAAAACAATATTTCAATTATCACTTAATGGGGGCTGGGGGCCCAAATGTAGTTTCTTCTTATATTAAAACAGACTCATCACTAATTCTCGGATTTACCGCGTAGGTAGAATCATGAAACCTTGGGAAATTGTCAAGTAGCCTCTTTGGACGTCAAATGGCGAAAAAGAATTTTAAAATTCACCTTCATGGGGGTCGGGGGCCCAAAAATCGTTTTTTTTCCTTTTATGGGCTATATAAACATTTGAAAATCACTAATTCTCCTATTTCCCAAGTAGGTAGAATCATGAAACTTTGGGAAGTTGTTGAGTACACTTCCGCGATGGTAACAGGTAAAAACAATATTTAAATTATCACTTAATAAGGGCCGGGGGCCCAAATGTAGTTTCTTCTTATATTAAAACAGACTCATCACTAATTCTCGGATTACCCGCGTAGGTAAAATCATAAAACCTTGGGAAATTGTCAAGTAACCTCTTTGGACCACAAATGGCGAAAAAAAAATTAAAATTAATCTTCATGGGGGCCGGGGGCCCAAAATCGTTTTTCCCCTTCTATGGGCTATATAAACATCTGAAAATCCCTAATTCTCCTATTTCCCGAGTAGGTAGAAGCATGAAACTTTGGGAAGTTGTTGAGTACACTTCCGCGATGGTAACAGGTGAAAACATATTTAAATTTTCACTTACTGGGGCCCAGGGGCCCAAATGTAGTTTTTTACTAATATGAACTATATAAAAACTGAAAATCACTAATTCTCCTAATTCCTGTGTATGAAGAAGCATTAAAGTTTGAGTAGTTGTTAAGTAACATTCTGCGATGGTAACAGGTTAAAAAATTATATAAATTCTCACTTACTGGGGGCCGGGGGGCCAAATGTAGTTTTTTTCTTATAGGTCTTATATAAAAAAACTGACTCATCACTACTTCTCCAATGTCTTGTGTTGGTAGCAGCATGAAACTTTGGAAAGTTGTTAAGTACACTTCCGCAATGGTAGCAATAAAAAAAAATGTAGAATTATCATTCACTAGGGGGCCGGGGGCCAAAATGTAGTTTTTTTTCCCTGATATGAGCTATATAAAACAGACTCATCATTAAATATATAACTTCCCGTGTAGGTAGGAGCATGAAACTTTGGGAAGTTGTTGAGTACCCTCCCGCAATGGTAGCAGATGAAAAATAAATTAAATTATCAGCTCGATAGGACCACGGGAAGTGTGTCATTTTTTACTTTTCGTTTTTGTTTTTCTGCGGGACTACGACAGACAGACAGACAAGACGATGAAGTTAATATATGTATTATATTCATCATGATCCAGATTGAAATCAATTGGTGTTTTGAATTTGTGTTACGAGGGTTCTCAACGGTAACTGAAATCCTATTTTCCGCAGCAAAGCGCGGGTATTTTGCTAGTTATATATATTTTGTACTTCTGATTAATTCTTATTTCTTGAAGCATGACATTAAAAGAACATTTTTGAAAAGAAATACTTCTACTGATCTGTTTTTTTCCTTCTATAATATATCAATAATTCGTTTCCGTGGGTTAACACTAAAGTACAAAGATTGTTTCATTAAGAATATATTATGTCATGCCATTGTTTTAACATGTCTCTTCAACAAATTTTTAAAAGCCTTTTTAAAAAAGTCCATCTATATTTGTATAGAGTGTAACTTTAAATTTTTTTTAACGTCCTATCAGGCATCGACATATAAAGTATTTTGATTATTTTTATTTAATTGTAAATAAATCATCGTTCGTCATGGAGAGAAAAGTTTAACTTTTCTGCCAAAGTTAAAACACCAATAGAATGACTAAGTTTATTCATTGGATCATAACAGTATACCCATGTAATGAAACGGGTATATTTTGATTTTTGGTGGAAAAGGGGGGTGTTTTACTTAGGTCCGTTTAACCCTGGAGTATATTCTGAGCTTTGGAGAAGGGGGGGGGATATCATTTTCTTAGGCCAGTTAACCATCTTGGTATATTCCTCCATATGTCGGGAACTATCGTTTGACTTAAGTCAGTTTAACCACAGGTTATATTCTCACATCTGTCGGGAACTATCGTTTGACTTAAGTCAGTTTAACCACAGGTTATATTCTCACATCTGTCGGGAACTATCGTTTGACTTAAGTCAGTTTAACCACAGGTTATATTCTGGACAGGGATTTAGTCTGGCCAGTTCCACCGGTATCTTATCAAACATGCAGTGGCGTCTCTTTGCGGTGCCAGGGGTGCGGACCGCACCGTTTGACACCATCACAAGGGGTGACACCAACATGTAAAAATCATGTATTTTTCCGTTATTTGGCACTGGAAGACTCGAAGAAGATAAATTGGATAAGTTTTGTGAGGGTGATACATTGAGCTACCGCATAAGGTGAAAACAACCCTAGTGACGTCACTGATGGGAGGGGTGTAGATCAACATCTAGTGAGTCTTTAGTAATTATGGCACCGGCTGACATTAGTCTTGTGGAATCAAAGTTTTCTGTGTTCACAGTAACCTCCATCACTTCCATCCAGAGGCGACACTAGGGTTGGTGTCACCCAGTGCGGTAGCTCATGGTTGTTACCCCTCACGACTTACCCCATAGACCTCCTCCGAGTCTGCCAGTACCTAATAACTGGAACATACCCCATATACCTCCTCCGAGTCTGCCAGTACCTAATAACTGGAACATACCCCATATACCTCCTCCAAATCTGCCAGTACCTACTAATTGGAACATACCCCATAGACCTCCTCTGAGTCTGACAGTACCTAATAATTGGAACATACACCATAGACCTCCTCCGAGTCTGCCAGTGCCTAATAATTGGAACATACACCATAGACCTCCTCCGAGTCTGCCAGTGCCTAATAATTGGAACATACATAATTTTACCTCTTGGTGTCAACCCTTGTGATTGTGTCGCCCCGTGTGGTCCACACCCCACACACCCCCCTAGTGACGCCTCTGCCTCCAGCTCTCTAGCATTTACCGGATCTTTTTCCCTTATTTTTGAAGATTCATCTGATGTTTACACATGTACACATGTTGACCTTGGAGCCATGACAATAAAACTAACGTGTGATTAAAAGTACGGAGGCCGACTGATGATATTTTAAAAAATATATTGTTTTATAAAATTATATAAAAAATTAAAAAATTGTTGATCTTAATTTCTGTTGACTCCACCCATTCACACACGCCAACTGGAAAACATTTTAATTCCCGCGCCCCTTATTTTCTTCATTTAAATAAATAGAACTAACCAAGGATGTGACATTTAAGCCAGTAAATACGGTAGTTTACTTATTTCTCTTACACAAATCATAGATTTATAACAAGTGGTTTAAGACGCTGCTTGAAACATTATTTTATGCATCACTGCAACTACTCCTTTCACGTGCAGAGGCGTCACTGTTGGGTTTCGTGGGTGCGGACCGCACTGTGTAATATCAAGACAAAGGGTGACACCAACAAAATAAAACTTTGTATGTTCCCGTAATTTGGTACTGGCAGTCTCGGATGAGGTCTATGGAGTAAGTTGTGAGCTACCGCAATGGCTGACACCAACACTAGGGACGCCTCTGCACATAGTACATACTAGCATACGCCATATAATATAAACCTCCATATAATATATATCCTCAATATAAATACCATAATATAGTTGTGTACTCCCACATTCAAATGTAAACATTCACTATATAATATAATCCTCTCTATAATATATATCCTCAATTGAAATAACGTGCTATGTGTTTGTACTCCCAAGGACTATATGTAAACATTTATTATATAATATAATCCAATATATGGTATATATCCTCAATAGAAATAACACAATGTACTGTTATGAGACAACAACCATGACCTTATATTTGTTGTAATTTTACCCTCAACGCAAAATCAAAGCACACTTTGAAAGCCGTCTGGATACATTGTCCAGTCTGGATACATTGTCAGTGTGCTCAAACTATAAACTCACATCGAGAGACATTGTTCAGCAGTCTGGATACATTGTCCAGTCTGGATACATTGTCCAGTCTGGATACATTGTCCAGTCTGGATACATTGTCCAGTCTGGATACATTGTCCAGTGTGGATACATTGTCCAGTCGTGGATACATTGTCCAGTGTGGATACATTGTCCAGTCTGGATACATTGTCCAGTCTGGATACATTGTCCAGTCTGGATACATTGTCCAGTGTGGATACATTGTCCAGTGTGGATACATTGTCCAGTGTGGATACATTGTCCAGAGTGTTCTCAAACTATGAACTCAACATCAGCACAAAGAAGACAAAAGTTCAGCACGAGCAGGTCCAAAACAAGCCCTGCATTCATTCTTGATTTAATATTTCTTCAACATGTGTATATTAAACGTGTCCTCAATGTTTGCTATTCTATAATCTTTTGTCTATTTAATGCTATTGTTTAGCGGTATTGATTGTCTTTTTATTAAATGTGCATACATTTCTTTGGTTGTTTTTTATTGTATTATCGCTTCATTGCAGTGTATTGCTTGGAAGAATACTGTGTAAAATTATGATTGTTTTCTTTCTATGTAATGTGTAGTGCTATTCTCCATTGCTATTAAATTTACAAATCTGTTTCCTTATTAATAATGTTTTAATGTATTTCATGATTCCTTTCTAGTGTTCTGTCCTATAATTTCTATAATGAGAGATACTCCCCCATTTTACTTAGTAATTGTTAATGTTCTTTGTTTAATATTGTGTTTTGTTCCTAAGAATATGTATTTAGTTTGTGAGTGAGTTGATTTCTTTTAAATTTGAAGAGAATGTTTTTATATACCCCCTGTGCATATTCTTTTGAGGATGTAAATGACCTTGTAAATGGAATGAAAATATACCCGGGGTAGGAGAATCCTTTCACTAAAAACGTACATTTGTTTTTATATCCCAAAATATAGGGATCGAAATTAAGTGGCGTGCCACTTAGAAGAAATAGAATAGAACAAAACTAATGTCATCAACTCTGCGCATCTGAAACAAGTATACAAAAATTAAAGTAAAATTAAATAAATTAATTTAATAGTTTCGTAGTTTTAAAAACAATCAAGTTTCAAAATCTACGTTTTTGTTTTACATTTAGACATTTCAATTGCCAGTTTCAGATTGAAAATTCAATAACTCTTTGAGTTTAAGTAAACAAAAATGTCATAATACATCGTGTCATAGCATGGTAAATTTTTATTTTTGATAGATACACATAAATTCAACTATTTGTGTAAGCTAAGTTCTCTCTAGTACATTGTTATATTGTTATATTCAATGTGTCAGCACCGGTGCTTTTTGGTGTAGTGATAAATATAAATACAATATTTGAAATACGTGCCGCCCGTAAACGTACGTCACGCTATTTTTGACCATTTTCAACTCCCCCCTCCACGCAGTCACATATATAAAGTACAAATTCAAGAAATATACAGTTACTATTGATAATTGAATAAAAGTTTCCATTTGACAACAGTGGTAACTTTATTTGGCTAAATGTTTCCATTTACTCGTCTTTTATGGTCCATGCTGTGTGTGTTAACAATTATTTTGTGAAAATATTAATCAGATTAGCTTTGTGGAAATTTTAAAATGTGTTTGTAGTATCTGGCATGCACAAACTAAACAGGAAAAGAAAACATACCTCATCCATCAATTCAATGGTTATGATAAACTTAATATTTTTATTATCTACAGCCCAAAAACATATCTCCTTTTTCTTTTTTTTTAATTAAAAAAATGTTATCACAGGGTTGATTTTTTATTTTTAGTATCACTATTTTTATTATCAACTGTGATAGGAAATAGATCCAGTAAATGTAATAAAATTAAACAAAGCTACACTTATTGCAATTAAGAATTGTATCAATAGTGTACAAAACTACGAATTTATATATTTTTTTTCAGAAACAATATGTGCCCCAAAGAGAATTACCGAGAGCAATATAATATAACACTTGTCGTGTAACCCTTGAGTCTAGTGACCAGTCTATCACCGGTCAACTATAAACAACAATAATATATAACACTTGTCGTGTAACCCTTGAGTCTAGTGACCAGTATATCACCGGTCAACTATAAACAACAATAATATATAACACTTGTCGTGTAACCCTTGAGTCTAGTGACTAGTCTATCGCCGGTCAACTATAAACAACAATAATATATAACACTTGTCGTGTAACCCTTGAGTCTAGTGATCAGTCTATCGCGGTCAACTATAAACAACAATAATATATAACACTTGTCGTGTAACCCTTGAGTCTAATGACTAGTCTATCACCGGTCAACTATAAACAACAATAATATATAACACTTGTCGTGTAACCCTTGAGTCTAATGACTAGTCTATCACCGGTCAACTATAAACAAAATTGAATTTAACTTCATCCCTACGTTGTCAAATCTGAGATTAAGCTTAATTCTAATTTATGTAATATAAAAAAATAAATAAAAACGTTATGTAATAAAATTAAAATTACTTTTGTTTATGAAGTTGTTTCCTATTTGATGAGGGTTTTTGTTGTCAATGTCTATGAAAGTAGCATAATGTTTACCCTAATTGACTGTCAGGGAAACAAAATTAAATGCTAGGAAATTAAATTGTGATTGGTTCCTTCTCTAATTTGCTACATATGGTTTTGGCTGGTAACTTAGAAGGTTTTGTTAGCGAATGTTTGAGCGACTTAGCAGGTTTTGTTAGTGAATGTTTGAGCGACTTCGAAGGTTTTTTAATGAATGTTTGAGCGATGTTTGAGCGACTTCGAAGGTTTTGAAAGTGTTTCACAATTTTAATATAAATATAGCGTAATTATTAGGTTTTAAAGGACCAAACCATATTAAAAAAGTACTTTCTATAGTTTTCATAATTTGATTAATCCCACTCTAACTCTAATGTATGCTATGAAATTACACTTATCTGGTATATGTTAAATATATATAAATATAATATATATATATATATATATATATATATATATTTATTTATATAGGTGTATGTATATATATTATATAGGTATATATATATATTTATTAGGGCTGTTATCGATTAATTTAAATTTAATCGTTAACTTTTGAAAAATTATCGATTAATTAATCGATAATTTCGATTAAAACCAAAAATAGAAATTTATGACGTCATTAAACTGAACATTTCTCACGGACATTGAAAATTAAGAATATTTTGAACTAAATTTCATGACAATGTGTTGATACTTGATTTGTGATGAAGGTGGTACGTCAGCGATGTATTTGATCCTTTAAAAGAGAATTGTTTATGGCAGTGGACAGTAGTATAGTAATGAGAGAAACGGTTAGCATTTGGGTGGCGCGCCACCGTGCCGCCACCACAGCTGTTGCCTTTGCCGGCGGCGGTAATTATGTTAATTAGACAAGTTAATTAGACGTGTCATGTTGTTATACAACATGTTCATTAGAGGTGTCATAAGTGTCATGTTGTTAATTAATTATGTTAATTAGGATATCCTATTGTTATATGTTCATTAGAACATCTGTTCTTGTGGTTAAAGGGGGATAATCATGTGTTTAAGGTTTACTTCCCCTATTTTTTTTTCAATGTATTCAATTATTTAATTTTTAACTTTTAATATTCATTTAATAATTGAGTGTTCCTCAAATTATTTTTTTTATTTTATGTATTAAGTGGTTCTCAAATTATTTATATATATATTTAAAATGACGACACCAAGACCACTAAGACAGGACAAGGTAAAACATAAACAAGTATCGTACAATTTTACTGTTTATTTTTCATATAAATTTTCCGTTTCAAATTCTGTTTACATTTTATAAATAATACATTTCAGTACAAGTCAGATTTAAGTACATTTAAGTATTTACATTTCTTTAAGTACAAGGCATTTTTAAGTAGAAATCATTTAAGTACATTTAATTTAAACATTTTGTAAATATTTAAGTACAAGGGTTGTTAGGCGATGTATTTTATTTGGGGTACTCGGCTGGACAGATGTTGTTGGTGGTGAATTTAATTCAAATAACATAGTGGGGGCAGTCGATGGCATAGGTTACATCAGGAATGGTTTAGTATATATTATAATTAATTAGACAAATTTAGGAGGGGTGGAAAAAAGCGAGAGTTTTGCTGTTGATCTGATGATAGTATAGGTGTGGTGGTATAATGAATGTACTAAAAGTGACGAAGGGGATTTAGAATGCGTTGGTTTAGGTTAAAATCAATAGTACTAACGAGGCGAGGTGTTTGGATGGTCATATGTTACCACTTGATGTATGACCATTTTAATAAGTTAGTGGGGGTATGGAATGTGGTCCAGGACAAGTAATGCGTTGTTTTAGGTTAAAATCAATAAGACAAATGAGGAGCGGGGTATGGACGGGGGGAATTGCAGATGTTTGTGGTTAATTTAAGGTTGTTTTCTTTGTAAATATAAACAATTTTAGTAGTTTTATAGGATTTTCTAAACTAAAGCAACAGTTTTCATCTTAGTGTGAGGGATCTATGTTATGAAAAGGTCTTTTTTGTTCGTAGTGTTTCTTAATTCTAGGGTTTCCACTAAGTTTATTTGACAGCTTTAGCCATGCTTCTTATCTTAGTATCGGGAATAATTTCTCAGTTTAACGGTGTTTCCTTTCTTCCTTGTCATAGTTTTTATTAGAATCATAGTTTAAGTCAAGAGGTCTTTTATGTTTCTTTTCTTAACTAGATGTGATCAGCTAGTAGTAGTAATATTTTATAAGGTTAACTGAGTCCTTTTCTTCATGTTTTTATTCATTAGAGGTGCTTATCTTAATGTCATGGACAGTTTTATAAAGTTCAATGGTCTTTTTGGTTGTATTTTTTTTCATAATTAGATGTGCCCATCTACCCTTGACAATATTTTATAAGTTGAAGGGTCTTGTTTTTTGTTGTTTCTTAGTTAGAAGTTCTCCTCTTAGGGAAAGGGGCATATATTTTTAATTTCAATGGAATCATTTTCTTAGTGTTTTTTTCTTAATTAGGGATTCTCAGCTTAAGTCCAAGGACAGATTTCTAGGTTCAAGGGGACTTGTACGTTTCGTGTGGATAGGATGTTAGCCGTTGTTTCTTTTCTTAACTAGAGATTCTCAATATAGTGTCGAGTACGATTCTATAAGTTCAATGGGTCTTTTTGTTATTTACAGATTCTAATCTTAAGATCGGGCACAGTTTTCTAAGTTACGTTGTCTTGTTAATGCTATTTTCTTAACTAGAGAGTCTCCTCTTAGGGACAGGGACATATTTTTTACTTTCAACAGAATCATTTTCTTAGTGTGTTTTTCTTAATTAGGGATTCTCAGCTTAAGTCCAAGGACATATTTCTAGGTTCAAGGGGACTCGAGTTTGTTTCTTTTCTTAACTAGAGATTCTCATCTTAGTGTCGGGAATAGTGTTGAAGATCAATGGGTCTTTTTTGTTTTTGTTTTTGATATTTACAGATTCTAATCTTAAGATCGGGCACAGTTTTCTAAGTTACGTTGTCTTTTTTTTGTTAATACTATTTTCTTAACTAGAGATTCTCATCTTAGCGCAGAGCAAGATTCTATAAGTTCAAATTGTCTTTTTGTTTTTGTTTTTTGTTACTTACGCATTCTCCTCTTAGGGACCGGGATAGATGTCTAATTTCAAGGGAATCATTTTTGTACATGTTATTTTGAGATTCTCATCTTAGTGTATAGTGTAGAGCACAATTCTATAAGTTCAATAGTCTTTTTTGTTTTTGTTTTTTGTTACTGACACATTCTCCTCTTAGAGACAGCGACAGATTTCTAATTTCAAGGGAGTCATTTTCTTAGTGTTTTTATTTATTTATTAGAGTTAGTTATCTTAATGGCGCGGACAGTTTTTATAAAGTTCAACAGTGTTTGTTTGTTTTTCTTTCTCCATATACTATCGGTACCAAATTTGTTAATTTTTTAAAAAATTGCTTGCCGTATTTTTGCGATATATTTTTTAGTTTGGTTGAATAATATTATTTAAACTTGAAGAAATTTTTACTAGTGTCAGGTAGACTTTGATAAACTGATTAAGTTTTTGTAATTCAACCATTCAACAGGTGTTGTAAATCATTTTTAACTGAGGGTATTTTTTATTCGTAAGTGTAGCTTTTGAAAAGTAATTTATTATTCTGTAAATTAATTTTAATTTTTGTAAACAAGTTTTCTGACTATTGCATTTTTTGGTTTGTTTTGGTCTAGTTTTAAACCGAAATTCAAGTGTAAAATAAGTGATCTCTTGTAAAGTTTTGTAAGGAAGGTTACTATTTATGGCTTTGGTTAAATTTTACACATTTTATAAATCAGTAATTGTTAACATTGGTAGGTAATTTTTGAGGAAAGGAAAATATGTGAAAACAGGTGATCGTTATAGCGAAAGTTTAGGAAGCTATAGTGTATCACTAGGGGTTATTACAAGTGATTGGTAAAGATTTACAGGTTTATGTTTATACTTGGAACACTAAAGATTAGATACCGTTGTATCTAGTTGGTCATCACATGTTGTAAATAGACGTGCGGCGAGAGCGTTATTGATCAGGGAAGGGAAACAGATGGTTTAAGCCACATGCGAAAATACGCAGACTGAATAGGTCAACGACTCTGCTAGAGTCCTATATACAGATTGAAAAGTTTCGCGTTTGCGATAATTAAACATCTGTTGGTCACAACGCGGTGTAGAAATTTATGGAAGGGGAATTGATTTTCTTTTTCATTAGGTTGTGACTTTTCGCTGAGTAATATCTTTAAATAACATTATATTAAAATACGTCTTCCTGACTTTTGTGTTAAGAATTATAGTGGTTGCAGTAGTTTGTACGTTTCATCAAGTTCCAGTGTTTGCTGTTGTATGTTCATTATATGTCTTTCACATGTATACAACAAACCGGTACAATAAACCAAAAACTTAGCACATCGTTCCTCATCTTTAAGGTCCATACACGGGACGACTTACAAGCGCATTTTTTGTTTAAGTAATGTAAGTTTTGAGTTTTAGAGTTATGTTTTACAAAGAGGAACTCATACTGTCACATGACACGATTTTTTACATTAAGGCTCTAAGTTTCTCTCCTTTTTAGTCTCGTCTTGTTAATAGGTGTGATAGAAAGTCCTAGGTAAAGACTAGCTGTATTTAGTTTTATGTTCTGTTCACAATGACCCCTAACTACGAATAGGTTGTTCTTTGGTTTTGTTTTAAAAAATTTTTATATGTAAGGGTGTACTCCAACCTAGACATTGTTTTCTCTAGGAGATTACGAAGATTTTTTCTATGTACGTAGGGTTCAGGAAAGTTAAGGGATTGGGAGGTAACCACTATAACATTGATTTTTGTACTAGGTGCGATGAAAGTGTTGTCAGGTAAGTAAGGTTTAGAAAGTGTTAGGTACGGGATGTCATCGCAGCATGGATCGTTTTAACAACACTTGGATGAAATTGCTCTGTTTGAGAAAACTTTAGAAAATATTTTATGTGCGGGGTGGTAATCCTTAACATGACCTGTAAGGATGTATGCTAAGATACAGACAAAGTCAGTAAAGGTGGTAGAAGATAACACCGATGATAGTTGGGTGCATCAAAGAAGTGCTCAGGTTGTCGACAAGGGAGAACAAATGTATGCCGTTGGAGTAATAGTAACAGACTTGGAATTTGTCGGGCATGTTTGTAAAAGAGAGTAAGGGAAACGGTATTGTCACGGTCACGAACTAAGTAAGAAGGGAGAACAAAGATACACCGCTCGAGTAAAAGTAAACTTGTAGAAAGACAAACGGTCGTGATAAAGAAAACGATGGTCATGTTTTCTGTTAAGGGAGGCTTATAAATTTTTTTCCTAGAGCCACATTTAACAACATCGTTGTTTCATCTTTCTTCCTTCGTTTATTTGTGGTTGTAACTATGTTTAATTTTGTTGATGCCGTAGACTTCAAGAGGTCTTTCTAAGCATTTAGAAATATTCTTTTGTCTTGATAATCATTTTGTCGACATGTTGAGATTTCATTTTTTCTTCTGAGGGTTTTCTTTTAGTTTCAAGAGGAATGATTTTTGAGGAGATGAGACGTAACCGTTTGAATACCAGACATAAGCGCACAGTTCAACGAGACATGGTTCGCGCAATTTACATGATTGATTTGAGCTATCGTGTATCCACTATGTCCGATTAGAAGCCCATCACAGGAGGTATGGTGGTCGCAACCTACCCGACTAGAAAAAGTTTTCGTTCGACTAGTGAAACGGATAAACAAGAACGATGATGATGATGCTGATGAACTTGTCATGTTTCTTAGTTGTAACACATAGGGTCTAACGACGGTTATAAGACATTAACGATAGATGATAATAAGACTGAGGATACACCGCCACTTAGAGAAATTTTGACTTGACTACCCCTCTGGATCGGTCACTAAGTTGTAGCAGGGGGTTGACCAAAAACAACGGTGAGGGAAAAGCTAGAGTATTGTCAACAATAAATTTCTTTAGAGGGGATGGGTTTTACTGGGGTAGGGATAAGTAAAAGAGCAAATGAGTAGGATGTAAAGAAGTCAAAGCCGTGATGGATGAAGTTATTTGAAGATGAGTTGTTGGGTTGATTTTAATAGAACAATAAAGGTGTCTTGAATGTTAGGTGTTTAGGAGTACGACGTACGGTGAAAGCTAAGTAGAGGTTGTAGTAGGATGTGATGTAAGGTGGGAAGTAACTTGTGTGAGATGTAGGTAAAAAATATCTAGCATAGAGGTAGAGAGAGAGAGAGAAAACAGTCGTAGGGTGAGATGTTATTTTGACTAGGGCAAACGTTGTGATAAAAGATAGGAAGAAAACAAAGTGTGATGGTTAGACTATAGGGGATCACTTTGTAGTTGGGAGAGACAGAGAGAAAACAGTAGTTGGGTGATGTCCGGGTAAGGAATCGCTCTTACAAGGAGGCATAGTTATTACCTTTTGTTTTGGTAAAGGGTTTTTTATTGAAATTGTAAATAAATGGAATGTGTGGTGAAAGCGAGGTAAGAAAATTTAGAAAGTTAACGGATAGGGTGAGCTGATATTAATAATAAATAATTAATAATAAGTTATATATTTGTTTACGTACAAACGTCTCCCACGTCCACATAATATTATAATTTATTTATATATAATTATAATATATTAATCTATGTGGACCGGCAGACGGCAACTAAAAAATGGCTGACAGCATCAGCATAGTTAAATTTAAACATAACTGGAAAGTTGAGTAAACATTTTGTTTTTAAGCTAACTGCGGATTGCAAAGTTAAGATAGTGAAAAATTTTACTGTGTTCACTGCCATAAACAATTCTCTTTTAAAGGATCAAATACATCGCTGACGTACCACCTTCAGCACAAACATACTATCGAGTATCAACACATTGTCATAAAATTTATTTCAAAATATTCTTAATTTTCAATGTCCTTAAGACAGGAGAAATAACTCAATAAAATAAAAAAGAAAGTAAATTACCTGTTTTTGTTACTTCCCTTGAAATGTTCAGTTTAATGACGTAATAAATTTCTATTTTTGGCATTAATCGAAATTATCGATTAATTAATCAACATTTTTTCAAAAGTTAACGATTAAATTTAAATTAATCGATAACAGCCCTAAATTTAAAGGCTTTTTTTTAATTTTTTTGTTTTTTTAGTCCCATATCCTCGTTATAATATCGTAGTCGTAGGAGATTCCAATTTTTCTATTAGAACGTTCTCGGGCTTGGCGGCGCCCATCCCTCTCCAGGGAGGCGGAGGACTTTCTTAGCGTTAGTCATTCATCAACATAGTCGCTTTAACGTGGGATCGATCCCACGCCCCTCAGCTTTTGAGGCGAGCGCACTATCGACTTCGCTATCCAGCTGCATTAAAGGCATTAAATTTAACTATCTTTTTGTTTTATCTTGTGACAAATTTTACAATGTAAAAGAAATTACAAAACTGAGTATTATTTATTTAAAATAAGATCACATAAAACTCAATTTAAAACTCAACCAATTATCTACACTAGATACACGGCGTTTTATATATATTTATAATTGTGGCCTCTACGTCACGATACATTATATCTATAGAACTAATCGAACGATGCAGAACGTAATAATATGGATGTTATCCTTGAGATACGCATTTTTTTACATTACTTTTTTTTAAAACATGAATTCGGTAATGGAATGGGTGACCTGAGGAAACCTAGGAAACCAATACTCTGTTAACATTTAAAACTATATTAAATGTTTAAGAACAACAGCACACTGTATCTAAGGTTAGGACACAATAATCTTCTGCGTAGAAAAATCGTGTGAAACAAATAATATAACATAAGAAGAAAATTTAGAATAATTAATAGAAAAAATGTATACAAAACGGTCTCTAAATAGTTTATATTATGTTAGTCTATCCAATATATAACAGAAAATGACGTCAAATTCTGTCGCGGTGGTTGAGTGGCAGCACGCTCAACTGGCGTACCGATGGTCACGGGTTTGAATCTATGTTAAGCAAGGATTTGTAACCGGGGCCTAGGGCGTCCTTGAGTCACCCAGCTCCCTCCGAATGGGTACCTGACACTAGTTAGGTAGCTGGGTAATGCGTGGAACCCACAAAGCTGTGGCCAGTGAACGCTGCATCACTTGCCAACAGATCATCTGTTATGGTCTGTGGACGCAATTATCTTCTGCATAGAAGGAGCGTATGTATAGATAAGATAAAAAAATATAAGATATTTTGTGTCTTTTTAATGTATTTAATGTGACGCTGTACTTCCTATCATAGTAATCTTTTTTCTGTCTTTCACCCTCTCGTCAGTTACAATCAACTACATACACGTATTCTTTCTGTCACTAAGATACGCGCTAAAATAATCGGTGAACGGTACTCATTCTGTGTTATTATTTATATAAATGACTACAAAGACATGAAATGTTAGAGACGATCAGTTGAATCGAGAACAAATTGTCCATCAAGAAACAATAACTATTCCAACACAAGCGATGGATGGTTACTGTCAATATCATTTCCTATCAAAAGTGATAGCGTCAAAGATACATAATGTTGAGAAGAAAATGATATGTTTATCTTAAACTCAATAGAGAAACTACTTGATGTCTTTTTAGAAGAATTTGTACATTTTAATTTGAATACATTTACTTTATTCTATATTTTACATTGTTTAATGTAAATTAAAAAAATGAATTTATCGGGTAACAAGTAGAAAAAGTTGGCAAAGTTATGTCAAGATCACATGACTAAAAACAAAAACATTGATGGCTTTTTATATAATGAAAGTATGCATATATAATAAATGAAACAATTTTCCAAGTACTAAAATATTTTGTTGGCGTTTGAGGGATATATCATCACATAATCATCATAAAAAAAATATTTAAGCAAAAAATAAAACAATTTATTTATCATTTTTAACTGACAGATAATGTACAAATGTAAATTTAAAAAGTATGGAAAATATAAATCGCTAACTTATTACCACAGCTTGTCAAATAAACTATATATATAAATATGTGTGTGTGTGTGTGTATGTGTGTCAAGTGACGCCCCTGATGTGTAGACGTTGACCTCCAATCTGTACAGCCTCTTGATAAACTCCTCTGAGTAAGTCCACGTGTGAAAGCCGTTAAGCTTCCTCGGACAGGAGATCTCTGAACTGAGCAGAGTGGACGGAAACACGTGGTATTTTCTAAATGGGTGGGCGCATAACTCTCCCGTGTCATTGACGTACGTCACGTGGTCAAGGGCATCAACTCAAGTGCGGTAGCGTATCTTTAACATAGAGAGTATTTATTTGTTGGGTTACTTCCGTAAAGTTCTCTACTTGAATTTATATTTTGTTAAAAGACTGGAGTGACAGGAAAGTTGATATTTTGTTGATATTATAATTCGATGGCTTATTTCTAAACACTTATTTCTAACCAAGAATGTTAGCAATTTATTGAAATTGTTTCCCTAATTGTAGGGATCGAAGTCAAGTGGCGTGCCACTTGTATAAATAAAAGTTGTTCTTTTTTCCCCACAAGGAAGACGTAAGTAACGTCTGTTCAACAAGTACACAACCACTTTAACCAGACTAAATAAATACATTTTAGAGTTTTCATATTTTTAAAAATAATTATGATTTTAAAAATCTACAATTTATTTTTATTTTATTTTTCTATGCAATAATTTGTATTTACCGACCATGAAATATTAATAATACCTAAGTTATTAATACTATGTATTATAGATTTTTAATTCCTTTCCAATTGGTTTTGTTTTAAATTAAAATTTCCATTTTTAACTTGCTCATTTTTCTAAACACAATGTCATATTAAATACATCAAACTCGGTGCTTTGTGGTGCGTCATTGATGGGAAATGAATTCATAGAGAGACATAAAACAATGTCCCGCTTTTTAAAATGTTTTTAAAACACAAATAGAAACAGATCATGGAAACATAACGCAATTAACCACACGGCTTGTTAACAACTTTATAAAAGTTACTGAACACACTAATTTTAATGTGATTTAAAACTAATTGGAAACTATTTTTTATATCTGATTTAGTGTTGTTGCTTTTTAAAAATATATTTCCTTACCGAAATATGTAACTAGAGTACAATTAAACAATTGAACAATTGTTACTTTTTAACATTTGTAATATTTTGTATGTGTATACAAATTTATTATTTTTTCCCTTCAAACCCTCTATATAATCAAGCTATATTCAAAATTTTGGAATCTATGCAATTAGAACTAATGAACGAAAAAACAACCATACAATTGTTGCAAGGCTACTCGCCCGTACTATTCATTATTACAAATGTCTAAAACAAAGAGACAAGACCCTGATAAATAGTGACAGAAAGAAAATACCTTTATAGGTTGGATTTTACTTTGATAATTATATTACCTGAAAAGTAATTTATTAACTTGTTAGCTGACACTGTTTCAATGATCAAATAATTTAGTTTAAATTATGTATTGGAACTGAACACTTTTGTACATCAATTTTAACCCGTTGGCTACGTCATTATTTATAGTCAGACCGAAGACAACAAACTTTTTCTCTGATGTTTTAAAAAGTCCCCATTTTCTACTTTCAATGCTATTATAATAGATGTTATAAAATGAACATGTGTACGGTCTCCTCTCTATTTTTAAGTACAAATAAGTTATAAATTGTTCACTGTCTACTTTATGCCTATTATTAAAGCCGTATTTATAAAAAAGCTACGGTCTTTAATATCTTTATTGCTCAAATTTGTACTAAAACACTAATAATTTAACATAATATTAAATCTGTATTAATCCAAAAACAATAAAAATGACTTTTAAAAAATATTTTCATTAGACCTCGTGCAGATAATGGGAATCATTATGTATCTGGGTTAGGAAAATCTTTGAGATTCATTAGCATTGTATCCCTACTTATAAGGATCGAAGACAAGTGGCATTGTACTTTGATAAACATGAACAATGGTCCCTTACCAAGATCATTATAGCCATAAAATTTCCAAACGCATAAGTAAGGTTTAGTAAATTAATGTTATGGTTTTGCGTGGTTTTAAATAAATACAAAAGGTAAAATCATTATTCATTAAAAAAATATTATTCTTTTAATTTTTTTAATTTGTATACCAAGAAACCTGTAAGTAATAAAAGGAAAAAATACATGTCTATTCAAATAAAAATTTACATTTTGAATTGATTTTTTTACAAAAAGAAATACTATCTTCTAATTTGTCTTGATAGTCATGATGTCTCAATTTTAACGTCATATTCAATAAATGAGTACCAATGCTTTTTTATGCGGTGACTACAGGAAATTTAATGCACATCAAATATGGCGATACACATTTATTTAATAACAATGGTTTCATTGTTCTTCACTGATCAAACAAAATTCCAAATTAATCATCTATATCTTTAAAAATATATTTGTATTGTATATATGTACTATAATAATAATAGTTTATGATGATAGTATAATTATCGAATTCTGCTTCTCTACTAGTCCTTTTCAACCGATTCTAAAAACACACATGCGCGAGCACACACACACACACACACACACTCACACACATACACACACATACACACAAAGTAAATAAAGCTACACACAAAAACAACTATTAGAGGCCTTCAAGGCTACATTAAAACAAACTATCTTCAAAATTTATAGTTCAAAATAATTAAACAACAATCAAACATTTCTTTTAATGATAAACATAACTTATGTTCACCGTAATGTCTTTAGGATAAAGACATTTAGACATTAACGATTTTTAATGTTGTCGTTAGGATATGAATGTCTTACATTGAATGCTTTGATGAGTATATTATGTGTGTTACTATTTTTATGAACCGATGTGAGCCCAGGAGTTTGACGAGGTACTGCGCTATATAAATTATCAAATTGTTATTCTTATTCTTATTATTTATTATCATTATTATCATTAGTATATACTTTTGTATATTTTACACAATATATTTATTATCATGGTATTAAAATTTGTATACATAAAATTTGTGTGTGACTAGTCTTTGGTTTAGCATATATGATGTATAACGTCTTTTTTTCTAGATTTTATATCCATATACCATAAGTTTTTACTTGTTTTAAGCTTAGACTTTAAACACATGTGTTTAATGGTACTTGATTTTTTTCACTTTTACATTATCTTACAAAATACTATAATTTCTTAAACATTCTTCTCTTGCAGAAACATTTCAAGGCAAAATACAAATTGAACAATATATGATAATCCTTGCAACCTTCAATATAATATGTTGGATCCCTTTTCCAACTATTTAATGAATCTCTTAAAAATCATCATCTATATCAAAAGACTTAGTTTTGTGTTACTAAAACTATGTTATGGTAGGAAATGCCATTATGTTTCAATCTGTCTCTATAACTTGATGTCAGTTTGTGTAAGCACGAGTATCCTCTGGTCAGATAGTTTACATTTTTTGTAAGCACGAGTACTATCTGGTCAGATAGTTGACATTTTGTGTAAGCACGAGTATCCTCTGGTCAGATAGTTGACATTTTGTGTAAGCACGAGTATCCTCTGGTCAGATAGTTTACATTTTGTGTAAGCACGAGTATCCTCTGGTCAGCTAGTTGACATTTTGTGTAAGCACGAGTATCCTCTGGTCAGATAGTTTACATTTTGTGTAAGCACGAGTATCCTCTGGTCAGATAGTTTACATTTTGTGTAAGCACGAGTATCCTCTGGTCAGATAGTTTACATTTTGTGTAAGCACGAGTAGCCTTTGGTCGTAGAAAACGTGCTGTTCATATATAGTATTGAACAGATCCGAAAAAAACAACAAAAATATTATTTTGTGAGTGCTCGATACACATGTTAATTTAAAAAGTGTTTACAAAATATGTGCAATAAAATTGTGTGCAAGAACTGAACAATATTGTTGCAAGGAATATGGTGTGATAATAATTATTCATCATAAAAATTAAGTCTCTTAAATTAAACGGTAATAATAAATTCATGTGAACATAAAAGAAGACGTGTAACTAATACAATAAAATATTTATTTTATCCTCAAGCACTATCTAACCGTCCAACAGATCGTGAGTTGCCATGATTTAAGAAAGAAGAAAATTCAAAGAAACCAATGAGTAGAGATACAAAATAATAAGCCACAAAGTTTCACGTAAATGTACTCCACAGCTTTACAAAGTTTCACGTAAATGTACTCCACAGCTTTACAAAGTTTCACGTAAGTGTACTCCACAGCTTTACAAAGTTTCACGTAAATGTACTCCACAGCTTTACAAAGTTTCACGTAAGTGTACACCACAGCTTTACAAAGTTTCAAGTAAGTGTACTCCACAGCTTTACAAAGTTTCACGTAAATGTACTCCACAGCTTTACAAAGTTTCACGTAAGTGTACACCACAGCTTTACAAAGTTTCACGTAAATGTACTCCACAGCTTTACAAAGTTTCACGTAAGTGTACTCCACAGCTTTACAAAGTTTCACGTAAATGTACTCCACAGCTTTACAAAGTTTCACGTAAGTGTACAACACAGCTTTACAAAGTTTCAAGTAAGTGTACTCCACAGCTTTACAAAGTTTCACGTAAATGTACTCCACAGCTTTACAAAGTTTCACGTAAGTGTACACCACAGCTTTACAAAGTTTCACGTAAGTGTACACCACAGCTTTACAAAGTTTCACGTAAGTGTACACCACAGCTTTACAAAGTTTCACGTAAGTGTACACCACAGCTTTACAAAGTTTCACGTAAGTGTACACCACAGCTTTACAAAGTTTCACGTAAGTGTACTCCACATCTTTACAAAGTTTCACGTAAGTGTACTCCACAGCTTTACAAAGTTTCACGTAAGTGTACTCCACAGCTTTACAAAGTTGCACGACCATCGGATAAATAAATAATATATTTAAAGCTAACATAAAAAATACATGTAATGCCCATGGCCCACAATGAGTCATACTTTTTTAAAAACATATATTGTCATGTTACTTAAGTACCTCTCACATTATTAGGGCTATCGGGTGCATTAAACAATATTTATAAAGCTTATATCAGAAAATGATAACCTTAAGGGCCTTTGTATCTAATCGGTGAAAGATGTAAAATCCATTACCAATATAGATTTAAAAAAGGGTCATGATGTATATGCTGCGTGTTACTATTTTTTTCAAGATTTTATCAAATTAAATGGGAATAAAGAAATAAACCTTTAAAAATAATTTTACATAAAATTGTTCTGTAGTACTAAACCAAATAACTAGACCCAATATACACATATTTGATAAGCTAAGGAAATTAAAGTGGACAGTCATGCATCCCCAATATATGATATATATGTGCGTGCGTGTGAGTGTGTGTGTGTTAATGTCTCCATCAGGATCGGGCTTAAAGACCCCGGGGCCCATAGGCACTTGACATTTGGGCCCCCTAACCATCTCGAAGCTATTTTAGAAATTTAGCAAATTAAATTCACTAGTACAGAACATATAATTTTTAATCGACTATAATAAACATCAGAAAAATACTGTATATGTTATTATGGTTGTGTTTTTCTATAAAATTTATAGAATCATAAAAAAACTTTCTTATGTGCAAAAGAACGAATGACGTCATCATAGTCTATTGATTGCAATATTTCTGACTCTATGTACCTTACAGAGAGTACATTGAAACTGTTCTCTCCTATGTTAGATCTTAAGTAGTTTGTTACTCTATTTAGCGCTTAAAACGACCGTTCTGCTGAGCAGTTTGACGCTGGTGTGCACAACATCATTCGAAGCCTAGTTCCCAAGTTTAAATAAATGTCCAAAAGCCATTTTCCGATAAGTATTTGTATAGATTTTAGTCTCTGTAGTCTTCTTTCATCAACATATAGAATGAACTGCCTGCACGTGGTCGGGCAATCTTAAGCATGGATAGTGCAGGCGAGAAAGAGAGAGTTGAAACGAAGAGGCCTAAGTCTAGCTTTGTTGTGTGTAGGGCTGTAAGTTATATTGTGAGCGTCCTGTTTTGCTAAAATGTAATAAAAATATTTATTATAATATTATTTTCGATAAAGCTTTTTGATAATGCAAGTAAGGCTTTTGAGCTTATGTAAAGATTTTGCCACCGGAGCCTCTCTGCTAGCTGGGCCCCTAGGCCGGGGCCTTGTACTTTAAGCCCACAGAAGATATCCGGCACTATCTCAATTGTCTTAAGACACAATAAGATACCACCCCTTTGTGTTCAGTCCCACCGGCCGTGCAGTGCTTACTTTGACGCAGGAGACCCATACTGTTGGAGCTGAACCAGTTTCAGCTCAGGAAGTTAAGTCCAGTAGCGTTGTGACGGGAATACTTATTTGATTTATTTTTGTTGTTTCTTTTTTTCTGATCCGCAGGACAACTAACTTATTCCTCACCAGTGATTAGCCCTAGCCTGAAGGAACTCTTTCAGCCAATCTCTAAGACTTAAGCGGTTCTAGAGAGTTTCTTTACTGAGATGTAAACATTTCCATACGACATACGATCATCAATGAGTCGTCGTAGCACATGTAATATTTTGATGTTTTTATCATTAGACATTATTTGTTATATGATTGATGTTTGGTTGATGACAAGCAATAACAAATAAAACAAACTCAGAGTTAATATAAGCATTCCTCCATTGATGAACTTTTCATCTATAATTTTTAGAATTCAGTTATTAGGAAGCTGATTGATTAAATTTACTAATAAACAAGTATTAACCCATTTAAGGTATTAACAAATATGGTAATATACAAGAATTATTCTATTACAACACACGATATATCATTCAAGTAATATTTGTTTTTACATTGGGTACATTTAAAATATACTAAAGAATAGGTTAAACATTTAAAATGTAATAAATATTGACATTTTCAGGTTAATTATAATTAAATTATCAATGAATGATTTTAGTTATAGCTCTAGTCATTGGACTGGGTTCTTTCTAAATACATTGTCTCATTTATGTAAGTCGTTTAAAAACATAGACATGGTATGTCAAAATAATTAAAATATAACTGAATTACTTGTGTAAGTACTGTATGTTATTTGTCCTGACGAAGGCATTAGCAAAAACCTATACCTTTTTGTTTATTTTCAATATAATACGCACCACGCGACAGACTGTGACAGACCCTGTGACATCGAGGGCTGGAGTGAACAAGTGAGCCATGGAGGTCAACTCTAGCAGACGACTAAACATGCTATATAGAGATAAACTGAAAATTGATTAATTTAATTTCCGTGCATTCGATCGATCTGCAATATGATACAATGCACTGTTAGGTGACACAAGCCTATGTGAAAAATTTCAGCTCGATATGATCATGGGAAGGGGGTCATTTTTGACTTTTTTTTCCCGTGGGTGGACGCATGGGACCACGACAAGACGGTGAAGTTAATTTAAGGGATTTAATTAAACAACCCGAAAAAAACAAAGTTTTTGACTATAAATCCCTGATATGTCACACAATAAAAAGTATTGATTATGTTCAAACGTGACAGACTGAAACTGAGTGAAATCACCTTGTGTGAAACATGAGATGTGGTCATCAATGGCTGGCGTGAACTCGTGTGAAACATGAGATGTGGTCATCAATGGCTGGCGTGAACTCGATTTACACGTGAATGTAAACAATAGAGACAGCTACATATAGTTATATGAAGATAAATTAAAGGTATTAATTTAATTACGGAACATTTGATCGTTGTGAAATTTTGACACAATGCATTGTTAGGTAACGCGAGTATATATGCAAAATATCAGCCTGATAGAATCACGGGAAGTGGGTCATTTTGACTTTTTCCCGCCCTACTGACCGACCACGAGCCCAAAACAGAGAGAGACAAGACGGTGAAGCTAATATAAGGGATTTAAAAATCATTCCTTGTGCACTCGTATTTACTCATGTCATCATACATTCACCCTAGTGATTCTCATACCTGACAATAATTTTTGAGTTTGAATTACAAAAGGGATTTGCTATTTTTATTTATGTGAGTGAAAACCTGCCATGGGTCATTCGACTTTTTGTATTTATTAATTTAAACATTCTTTTGTAAATACCAGTATATCGCGTACAAATATGCTGTCTATTTGTGTTATTGTATATTATGAAGATGTCATTGTTTTGGAATTCCTATTAATTGCAATCAAGAAACATTAGAATCACAAAATGAATATACTATGTAATAAAAGGCTAAGTTCTGTTCCCGTCATCTATAGCGATTGGTCTCTCAAACACACATGACTCCTACAGCCAATCATATCAAGTTTACGCGGACGTTCAAAACGAGTTATTTTTGGTGCAGTATTTCTTCCAAGACTTTATTTTGATTTATGCGCGTTGGGATTTATTGTCAAAAGCTCTGTTTTTACGAGTTATTTATTTTAACTATAATGAATAGTATTTTTGACGTGATGCACATGTATACCGGTCGAGACGGGCGGCTGAAGGGGAGTTACAACATGGCACCAAACGGTGGCGGAACGTCCTTGGACGGGTTTGGTTGCTCGTAATTTATAATTATTGAAACAAATATATAGAAAGTTACACATGTAAAAAATATAGTATATATATATATATATATATATATATATCAGGGCTGTTATCGATTAATTTAAAATTAATGGTAAACTTTTGAAAAATTAACGATTAATTAATCGATAATTTCTATTAAAGCCAAAAATAGAATGTTATGACGTCATTAAACTGAACATTTCAAGGGATGTAACAAAAACAAAACTTTTTCACCATCTTCGACTTTGCCATCCGCAGTTAGCTTAAAAACAGAATTTTTGCTAAACTTTCCAGTTATATGTTTAAATTTAACTGCGCTGAAACTGTCAGCCATTTTTTAGTCGACGTCTGCCGGTCCACATATATTAATAAAATAAATTATAATATTACGCGGGAGAAGTTTGTATGTAAAAAAAATATAAATTATTATTAATTATTAATAATTAATTATTTATTAATTAAATTTTAAAAAATATTATAAATATTTTTTTAAATTTTAATCGAATTTTTATCGATTAAAATTATTTTAATCGATAAAAAATTTTAACGATTAATCGAGAAATTAATCGTTGATTTCCGCAGCCCTAATATATATATATATATATATATATATATATATATATATATATATATATATATATATATATACATATAACTACTATTTAAGACAATACAATTCAAGGGAAGTGCTTATTTTTTAGAGAACACACAAGAATAAAATTAATAAATATTGCTAGTATATTAGACGTGCAATAAAATAGTATCACTCCAAAGACGCACCACAAGGCACCGATTTTGTTGAATGTTAATGGAATCGTGTTTTGAAAATTAGTAAGATAAATAAGAGATCAGCGTTTGAAAGTAAAATTAATTTGTTTACTATGAAACTTACTATTAATAAATTGTGTTTTCTAAATGTTGCATATCACGTTCTTTAATTAATGTTTAGAAAATAAAATTGTTAGACACAATTAGTTTTTAAACTTGTAATTATGTACAACATGTAAACTATAAAATATGTTTAATTCATGTAAAATATATGTATGTCTATTTTTGCTGTAATGTATGTACGTATTACTAAATGCTACACTGTTTTATTAAAGTGGCATGCCACTTGACTTCGATCCCTAAATCAAGGGATACAATGTCAATAAGTTGATAGCATTCTCCTACTCCTGGTTTACATTGAGTCTAATAAGAACTCATGACCCTAGTTTAGGCTATTTATAGTTAAATTTGGCTCTTATACTGTGTTCATTTCGCATTGATAAAAAAATGTACATATGAACATTAGCCTTCTATTCAGATAAATACATAATTTCTGCTAATTCTAGGATTGTTTGATGTTACTGAAATATTTATCATAATATTTGATGTATAACAAAAATATAAATCTAGAAATCCTTCACTGCGTCGTGGTTGAATTTTCACGGTATAACTGCTTGGCGTTTTTTAAAAATATAATAGAAGTATAGGAGGAGGTAACTCAGGCAAAGGCTCTGGCGTCTGAGGAAACGTAAATTACTGTCAATAGCAGCGCAGTACACGTCACCATCACTTTAGTGGTCATCAATTTTTACAACCCAGCCTTTTTCATCACCATCATCCAGTTATATATAAGTAATAAACCGTCTATTCTTAAAAACTTTATTACTGCACTTATATTGATGTAGATATTGAATATTTTTTGTTTTTATTTTATTTCTTAATATTTTAAAAATTATTTTAATATACATATTATATCTTTAAAATATATTAGTTGGTGCAACATTTGAATTTCAACCATGTACACAGTTCAATGTTTTAGTATGTTTCAGATAGTTTGAATTAGAAATACATTCGTTGAAGTGGGTAAATAATGCTTACCTTGCTTGTTTCTCTTTTCATGTTCTTATTAACAGGTAAACACAATCAGTAATACTCATATAAAAATATGTCACACACATGTAACAATTTGTCTGAAAATCAAAATGTTTCTCTAAACATTTGATATAGTAAAATGTTGTGGCATGGCATAAAGTGTACTGGGTGGTAGCACTGTGTAACACATAAAAAATCAATAAATACACATTTAAAATAAAATATAATTAATTAATATTGAACTAGCTATTTGCACTTCAACTAAGAAGTAGTTTTAAAAACAAATAGTGTAAATATTTTAATATTTCTCTATTTTATATTTTAATTTGGACACAATAGTTATAAAACACAAAAATACCTAAAATAGACTATTTTATAATAAGTGATTAACTATGTTACACATATGCAATTTATCGGAATTGTAAAAAAGAGAGAGAGAGAGAGAGAGAGGAGAGAGAGGAGAGAGAGAGCAATTTATAAATAAACTTGTTATTTTTATATCGGATGTGCATTGAAAGTTCATTACCCTTAACCACAGCACCACTAAACACTGAACTGAAATATTTAAAACAAAACTATAATTGATATAAGCTATAAAATATAAATAGCACAATTTTTTATAAGCGAGCGAAAGAATTAAATGTTTGAAAATAAAGTATAAATGAAAATTTAATATATTAACCATTTATAAATACTTATATATGTATATATATATATATATATATACACACACACACACACACCTGCTCCCTGCATGCACCAACCTAGCTTGCCAACCATAAACTGTGATTGTCCTACCCTAACGATGGTCAGCTATGTTCTCAAAAGAGGCAACAAAGAACGGGCACAAACAAACATTTAAAAAAATTAATAATAATGTTTCGACTGAGTTTTTACATGACTGCCATTCACTCATTGTCTCACTTATAGATCTCTCTTTAATTTTTATACCAAACACCCGCCCCACGTTTTCAGTCATATTAATTAAACGTACTTGAACTTATAAGCTTTAAATTATTTTCTTCTTTTTAGTACACTTATAAAAAAGTGGTTTTTTCAAATCTATTTTTTACCTCTATTTACTAAATTATAACCCACAATCCATCCAGTATTTGTGTCTGGATAATGAAAAAAAAATATGTCACTTTATTCAATAATCAACGATAGTTTAATTTTAAAATATATATATATATTTGATTTGAACTTTTTTTACACATACTTTTTACTGAAAATATAACAAATTATCAAATAATTGGATCACTATTCCGCTGTGTATTAACATTGTGAGTAAAATAAGTCAAACTCTGTTTTACATTTGCTGGTCTAAAACAAGCAATGGCGAGTAGCTTCATACATTTTCGCCTCAAAATTTCATTATATGTATATATATAATTCACCAAAGCGAGTATGTGCAAACAGGCATGACGAATGACCCTTGCTAGGGTCGACCAAACAGTTAATGGTTGGCAAGCAAAGCTGGTGAAGAAAGGGTCATCAAGACTATTGATGCTTTTTTAGTTCAATTTCGTTGCTACTTCACAGAATAGCATGCATTTCGTAGTGTAGTTGTTATTACATCAGCCTAACTCGCGGAAGGTCCTGGGTTCAAACCCCAGCTGAGCTATTATTTTTTAATATATTAAAAATGTTTATGTTTGTTCCAGTTCTTAAATCCTTAATACTAACTTCACCGTCTAGTCTGTCTGTCGTGGTCCCACCCGTCTAGTCTGTCCGTCGTGGTCCCACCCGTCTAGTCTGGTCGTCCTGGTCCCACCCGTCTAGTCTGTCCGTCGTGGTCCCACCCGTCTAGTCTGTCCGTCGTGGTCCCACCCGTCTAGTCTGTCAGTCCTGGTCCCACCCGTCTAGTCTGTCCGTCGTGGTCCCACCCGTCTAGTCTGTCTGTCGTGGTCCCACCCGTATAGTCTGTTTGTCGTGGTCCCATCCGTCTAGTCTGTCCGTCGTGGTCCAACCCGTCTAAACTGTCTGTCAAGGTCCCACCCGTCTCGTGTGTTTCTCGTGGTCCCACCCGTCTAGTATGTTTCTCGTGGTCCCACCCGTCTAGTCTGTCTGTCGTGGTCCAACCAGTCTAGTCTGTCTGTCGTGGTCACACCCATCTAGACTGTATGTCGTGGTCCCACCCATCTAGTCTGTCTCTCGTGGTCCCACCCGTCTAGTCTGTTTGTCGTGGTCCCACCCGTCTAGTCTGTCTGTCGTGGTCCCACCCATCTAGTCTGTCTGTCGTGGTTCCCACCCATCTAGTCTGTCTCTCGTGGTCCCACCCGTCTAGTCTGTCCGTCGTGGTCCAACCCGTCTAGTCTGTCCGTCGTGGTCCAACCCGTCTAGTCTGTCCGTCTTGGACCCACCCGTCTAGTCCCCTCCCCCGTTCATTCCCATTGTTCTGATGTCTTCCAGATGTCTTTTGTGTCCGTTCTCCCGACTCCCCCCCCCCTTTTATTTGCACTATCTATGAGCAAATCTGTGGCGCATGCGACGCCGCAGGGTCGCATCTAGTTATTTTTTTTTGTATGTGCGTGTGTGTAAGATTTACTTTACTTTAAGTTTTGTCATAGTCAGCTGTTTCGTTCATATCTTTTGCCAAATTAGATATGGTCATGTTGGATTTAATTTTGGTGTTAAAGTGTTACTCATTGTTTGAAGAGTTATCATTAAGTTGTGTTTCTTAGGTTTTTATTCATGTAAGGTGAAAACATTTTAAAAAATAGTTATGTTAGTAAAAACTTTAGGATAATGTCAAAAAAAGAACTATTAACAAGTAATTTTAATCTTAAGTGTTCAGTTTATATTATTTGTCCAATCATAGTATTGCATTATACTAAATAAAAGTAGTTCATTAGATTATTATCAGATGTCATAGAAAAGAACAACATATCAGGAGTTGAGAAATGTAGACGTGTGCTTCTGATTGTTCTTTTTAATAGGAACAAGTCGTACATTTAGACGTGTGCTTCTGATTGTTGTTTTTAATAAGAACAAGTCGTACATTTAGACGTGTGCTTCTGATTGTTGTTTTTAATAGGAACAAGTCGTACATTTTTAAAAAATGATGGCATGATGACATTATATGTTTTCTTTGACATTTTACAAGTTCATGTTTCATATAATAATGTCATAAGAGATGCTTTATTGCTTAACACGAACGGTGAAAACTCATATTTCCATGTTTCCATCCCTTTGGCTGGACGTTTTTGGCTATTGCAGCTGATGTTAACTGCCCTTAAAAGTTTCATTACGTAAAGGAAAATATGCCAATAATTTTTTGTTAAGTGTGTATGTATATGCGACGATTTTAGTTTGGCATATAAGCTATAATATAACTAAATTTTGTGCTGAGCTTACTCTTGATAATGCCATTTTCTGTCGGTCAGAAATACACATATGAGAAATGTAATTCTCTAATTCTGAGACAATTCTACATATTATAAAAAGCGCGATGATGCTCAACATACACGTCGAAAAGGGTATTAATTATTAATTTAATATAAAAACCTGCATACCATATAGCTATAGAACCAACCCTGCAAGGGATCACATTTGAACTAAAACACATGTATACTTTAATACGCTAATAAAACACATGTATACTTTAATGCGCTAATAAAAAACATGTATACTTTAATACGTTAATAAAACATGTGTATTCTTTAAAACGCTAATAAAACTTCAGGGAAGAAATAAAACACATGTATTCTTTAATCCGCAAATACAACGTAAGGGAAGAAAGTCAAAGGAATTGTACCACAACCTGATGTCAAATTTTACGTTACAGTCGATAAATTTGCCGTGTAAAATATTTCAGGAATTAGTCTTCACATCAACTGTAAATTATCTCAGAAACTGGTCATCAAATCAACTGTAAAGTATCTCAGAAACTGGTCATCAAATCAACTGTAAAGTATCTCAGAAACTGGTCATCAAATCAACTGTAAAGTATCTCAGAAACTGGTCATCAAATCAACTGTAAAGTATCTCAGAAACTGGTCATCAAATCAACTGTAAAGTATCTCAGAAACTGGTCATCAAATCAACTGTTAAGTATCTCAGAAACTCGTCATCAAATCAACTGTAAATTATCTCAGAAACATTGTCATCAAATCAACTGTAAAGTATCTCAGAAACTGGGCATCAAATCAACTGTAAAGTATCTCAGAAACTGGTCATCAAATCAACTGTTAAGTATCTCAGAAACTCGTCATCAAATCAACTGTAAATTATCTCAGAAACATTGTCATCAAATCAACTGTAAAGTATCTCAGAAACTGGGCATCAAATCAACTGTAAATTATCTCAGAAACTGGTCATCAAATCAACTGTAAAGTATCTCAGAAACTGGTCATCAAATCAACTGTGAAGTATCTCAGAAACTGGTCATCACATCAACTGTAAGGTATCTCAGAAATTGGTCATCAAATCAACTGTAAAGTATCTCAGAAACTGATCATCAAATCATCTGTAAAGTATATCAGAAGCTGGTCACTAAATCAACAGTAAATTATCTCGAAAACTGGTCATCAAATCAACTGTAAAGTATCTCAGAAACTGGTCATCACATTAAATATGAAATATCCCAGTAACTGGTCAACACATTAAATATGAAATATCTAATAAACTGGCCATCACATTAAATATGAACATCAACTGTGCCAAATAAATAAAACCGTTTCCAAAAATATCCCTGTAATATTTTTAGGGAGTCAAATAGTAAAACCATTAGGATGTCATTAAGTAACGCACTGTCCTAAATTATTTAGACTAGTAAGTGTTTTTTTCTGATAATCATACCAATGGTTAAAAGAATATTATTTAATAGTATAGCATTCACTGTTATCAAAAAGAAAAATATTGTAGATTAGCTGATAAATGTAGATCTACGTTTAAGTTTATCTTGTATTTTTAAAAGGATCAAGTCGTCGTAATTTAATAACAAAACGGTATCAAGCTGTCATTACTTTTTCATGGACACCTAAACAGTTTTATGTCTCAGATAATAATCTTATAAGAGAATCATATTAAATCAAAAAGAAAGTATAAAATACAGTATTTTTATGATTTCTTACCACAGCACCGCTAAACAAATTTATTTAAACTACTATGGCCCAAAGTCAATGTCAGGTTAACTAACCGCTTCTCTAATCTCTAAATAAATATCAGAAACCTTCGTTTAAAGTGGCCAAAATAAATGTAACACATGTCTTCATTGTCTGAAACGTGTATAACATTTGAGATTGAGATAAGAATTGGGATATAATATTATGATTTGTGTGAGAAAGAAACCTGCAATTGTACATGCCGCCGATTGCATTTTTAAAAACAATCGTTAATAGTTCGGGTATTTCACAAGTATATATTAATTTATCAATTCGATGTATGCAGTAAATTTGATTACAGTGGATTGTCGAAATGGTATTTGTAATAGTCCTTTGAGAATACAACAATTAAATATTAGAAGCATATGATGGATGCACTATCGCCTTTAACTATAAAAATAAGATTATATTTTGTAAACAGATATTTGGCGTTCATTAAAGTTATATTTCCCATCAATGACGCACCACAAAGCACCGAGTCTGATGTATTTAATATGAAATTGTGTTTAGAAAAATTAGAAAATAAGAAGATTGTAATGTAAAACAAATTCAAGAGAAATGGTTTTTAAATTCTATAACACATAATATTAATAACTTTTGTATTATAAATGTTTCATTGTTGGTAAATAAAAATTATTGCATAAAAAAGGAAAATCAAAATAATTTTTAGATTGTTAACAGCATAATAAGTTTAAGAAATGAAAACTCTAAAACTTATTCATTTAGTTTGGTTAATATAAATGTGTACTTGTTGAACAGGCAATCTTTGAAGGTCATGATGTCTGTTTAAAAAAGAACTTCTATTTTATTTAAGTGGCCCGCCACTTGACTTCGATCCCTACAATTAGGGATACAATGTAAATAAATAGCTAGCATTGTTTTACCCGTGTATACAATGTGCCTAATTAGAACATTCCCTTGTCTGTAGTTCAGACTATAAATAGTTTTTTGGTTAATCATAAACTCGTCCATTAATAATAAAATCACAAAATGCATATTGACTTTGTCTTTGCTCAAATTAAACTATATAATTTCTGCTAATTTTAGGATTCTCTAGTGTTTGTGAAATATTCTCAATATTATATACTTCTAAGAACGA
>CALYLW010001046.1:0-120000 GCA_944989445.1 Ampullaceana balthica | reverse complement strand
GTAGAATGAAAGGCAAGTATGTGGTTGTCGGGGCAATGTCCACGCGTGGAATGAATAGAGTGCGACCTTTGTCACTTCCGGACAGAAGTTCAGCTATGATGAGGTTGGGTTTGAGGTCCCTAAACACCAATCTGGTGCCGTTGCATAGACCTCGTTTAGTGTTCAAATTGCGAAGAAGAATTATAATTGCTCCGACTTTTATTGTTAATTGATGAAGCGGCATTACCGAAGGTGCCAATTGATGTAGAAATTCCACGGGATAATTGTTTTCATCATCTGGCGTGCAGTCGTCGATGGAGTCGGAACTTAAGTATGTCCTGGTTTCTCCTTCAAGTAAATGCAGAACCTGACTATTGATAAGGTCCACATCGGCATTTGTAGGGCAGAGAATAGCCTTATTTGCAAATTCTTCCGCATCTCTGGCTAGAATTCGTTCACCGAATATTTCAGAAACAATAGATCCTGTGCAGACCATATGAGCTGGAACTTCAAACATATTCTCGTTCAATCCATGTTCATTGGTTAATGTTCCATTGCCTAGCTCAATTAACCAAGACGTAAATTCTGGATCAATTGATCGCACATTACTTGTCAATGTGAGAATTGTAAATTTAGACCAAAGATCGGTAAACTTAATACTCGCTTCGACAATGGCGGACCTGGTTCCATGAGAAACAACGGGCAAGGTTTGTCTGAAGTCCCCACCCAAGAGAATGGTTTTTCCTCCGAAAGGTTTGTCATTTTGCATGATATCTTGTAAGAGTTTATTCACGCATTTCAATGCGTCCTTAGAGGCCATCGGGGATTCATCCCAAATGATTATTGTGGCTCTTCGGAGAATGTCAGCATCGGAGGAGGTCATTCTCATTCTGGAGGTTGAGGTGTCGATAATTGGGACGGGAAGTTGAAATTGGGAATGATACGTTTGACCACTTTACAGTAAATTGGCCGCGATTCCAGTTGATGCAGTAGCTAAAGCAATCTTCTGTTCCACTCTAAAGGATGCAAGCAAGGTTGTGTACAAATATGTTTTACCACTGCCACCAGGTTTGTCAAGAAAGTAACACCTATGAGGAAGATGAACATTGGCTGCGGCTGTGATAATTTCATCAAATGCGTGTCTCTGCTGTTCCTTGAGACTCCGTACCATGTCTGTTGCTTTGCTGAGTTGTTTGACCGGATCAAAAACGCTGTCATGTATGTCTTCCACGTGACTTGGTGGATCTGTTAAACCTAAATTCTCGCAGGTTGTCCTATTAGCAATAAAGATCAATTGAATATCAGTAAGGGCCAAATTGAGGCAGTGTTTGCAATTCACTTCGTGATGAAACTGCAACGTAAAATCTTCATAAAAGTATTCTTTATATTTCTGGAACAATTGTGGAATATTTGAAGGAGATGCGAGCAGGCACATATGTGCAAATAATTCCCGTAGGAGAGCGGGTCTCTTTTCGGCAACTGCATCATGTAACGTCATATCCCAGACCTGCTTGTCATTGAAGAGGCCTCGGTGTTGTGCAGCTTCCTTGAATGTTGGATATGTTATACCATGGACGGTCCGAAGGTCCTCAAAGGAAGTTGCACCTGGCACATGAAGGAGAAGTAAGCGCAAGCAGACGCGCTGAATGTCTGACATTAAACTGACAGAGTACATACGACTAATTATTCTGTCAGCATCCCTTTGCCTTCTCTGCCATGTTCTTGTCCTCTCGTGAAAAACATAATGTTTAGGTATGTCAGTATTATATGTATAGTATAGTATACCTGTAACCATCTGGTATTGTTGACTTAGTTTGAACCATGCCGTTAAAGTAGTGTCTCTCGAAGCTGCGTTCTGTGCTGCAGCCTCAACGTTATCAGTAATAAAAACTACTGATTTCTCGCCAAGGAGATGAACTTGAAGTATGAAAATTGCATGAAACTGCTTGTGCATGTGGATCCCAAAAAAGGCTTTCGCGTTGGTTTCGCGTTACACGTCGCCGGGATGCCTCGTCGTGTGTTTCTGTTCTTCTTCGATTCCTGTTATGTTCGTTTCTGCGACGTTCTCTATCGGCAATTTCGGCTTCATCGAATGTTCTTTTTTCGAGGCATATTTGTCTCGTGGCAACACGCGAAGGTTTGTAAATTTGTGGAGTTGAAGAAGAAATAATAAAGCAATGCGAACGTGACATTGACGATGGGTACAGGCGTAGGAGAACGGTGTCGTACCTTGAATGCGGCACACCGACATCAACCGGTTGGTGGTGACTAATATCATGATTTATAACGGAGACACACACGCATAGGCCGGTGGCCGATGTTAGACTCAACACAAATGTGTGTTTGTGTGTACACAAATGCTGACGTCACAGGTTCGTGCGTTGTTTCGGTAATTGACGTTCTAGCTAAAACAATGCCGTCATATATTATATTTTTACAGCGAACATTTTTAATTTATTTATAATAATTTTGCGCGCCTTTTTTTGCGCACCTTTTTTGCGCGCCTTTCGAGCACCTTTTCGCGCGCCTTTGAACGGGAAGACGAACGCATGCTTAGGGCGATTATATATTAGATAAATGAATTATTTCTATTAAATTTTTTTTATGGTGTCTGATGTGCATTAAATGTGTATTGCCCTTCAGCACAGCACCACAAAGCACTGGCACTAACATATTTAATTTTTAGTTGTTTTTCAGAAAACCTTTGTGGCAAAATGATATTCTTTTATTTTTTAATTTTTAAAAAAATCTTATAATGAAATTTAAAATTCTGTGATGCATAGTATTTTAAACTAGTGTTTCTTATATGTTTCGTATATAGTAAAAATAAACGTATGCTTAAAATTAGTAAATTTTGAACAATGAATGGTTAGTAATGGTTTGTATTTAATATTAATGAAACTATGAAATTAAAATATTACATTTAATATATATGTATATCTTATTGTTGTTACATAGTACTGTATTGTATGGGACCAGAACCATTTAATATTTTACTAAGTGGCTCGCCACTTGACTTCGATCCCTAAATTTAGGGAAATAATGCCAATTAATTGTTTAGATTTTCCTACACTCATGGTTTACAGTGAAACTTAACAAAACAAGTTCATGTGTCAGTTTCCTGCTACTTTTTAAAAAATTTGTTTTTGGAGCTCATATTCCCCTTATGGCGGCTGGATAGCGAAGTCAATAGTGCGCTCGCCTCACAAGCTGAGGGCGTGGGTTCTAGCCAACATTAAAGACACCAAAAAATGTTGATGAATAGCTATTGCTAAAAGATCTCCGCTGACCTGGAGAGGAGATGGGCGCTGCCAAGGTCTACCAAGCCCCGAGAAAGTTCTAATGGAAACATTAGAATCCCCAACGACCACGAGGTTATGCGACCTAAAAATTAAAAAAAAATTAAAAAAAAATTAAAAAATAAAAAAATAACAAATTTAAAAAATAAAAAAATCCCCTTAAAAATTAAAGATGAGTATAAACGCAAGACGGAAGCGGGAAAGCGTAACAGCAACCCTCTTATTCATAAACAACTGTATGGGTAGTCTAAAAAATAAAAAGCATGATGAATTTTAAGGATGCTTATCAATGTTGGCGTTTCTGCTTTAATAGCGCATGCTGTAACTGCTCTACCAGAATAACAAAGGTCTTTTACAGTTTCGAAGCTCTAATGCAGGGGTCTCCAAACGTTTCTGCTGGAGGGCCGCATTAACTGTCAATATCAGTTTGCGGGCCGACTAAACACAATTTTACAGGTATAAATGGCACCTTTTTTTGGAGGTCAAAAGATCACCAGGGGTCGAATGAGAGGGCCGTAGTTTGTAGACCTCCACTCTAATGCATAAGGGCTCATTTTCTTTTCACATGACTAATAATATAAAAATAATGTTTCCACACAAAAAAGGTTAGAGGCTGCTCCTCTAATTTAAAATTATTTATGTAATATTAAATGATTTCCCGTGATCTTTCCTTAAAGTATTGATGAAGAATCAAGTTTTCAGATACTTATGTCACTTAAATAAACGTATTATTTCTGTCTTTATTCATATTGAATCTTATTATTATTACGTTGTAGTTTTTTATCTTATAAAATGACATTATTTTTTAAAGCTTTAATATATAAATTAAACTAAGTAGACATCTGATTTAAAATCAGGATGATTTAAGTTCCATTTTTCAATAAATGTTATACAGTGTCAAAGAACGCAACCATTTAGGGAACTAAATCATCTAACCTAAAAACAGTTTTAAGACGGACACTTAATCTCATTCTATAAAAAATGCTCTAATGAAAATCATAACAGCTTGACACAGTAGGGTTTGTTGTTTGTGTTTTTTTTAAGAGCACGCACTTTCTGAAACTAGATCCTATTATATAAGTCGTAATACCCGTGATATTTCTTTATACTAAGAAAATTTACACATTAGAAAACACTTCAGTTATTAACCGAAGCGCGTACCATGCTACTGCATTGTTCTAGAAATCTCATCTCATAAAGAACACCTCCCATAACGACCAATAAATGTGAAAAAGTTGCTCACTTAACGAGCGATATTTCGCATAAAAAGTGACGCAGAAAGGGGAAGTCCCTTTCTCCTGGAAATTAATTTGTGAGCAAAATAAATCCTCCACCATACAAAGTCTACCCCCGGAGGATTTATTTTAAAACAATTCCTCCAGGGGAGAAACCATTTTCGGGCAGTTTATGGAGCAAGCATTCAAAAATAATCACATGTACTATGTAAGCACCTAAGGTAAACTGATCTCCCACCTAACAATTATTTGCCGTTGTATTTATTACCGATCACTTGCTTCATGTAACAAATGCAGTTCCGTGTGCATTTTTCTTTTTATCAATTTAATTTTGTGCAATTAAAATTTTTATGTTGTTATTAGCCTGTATAAAATTGACTGATTTATCAACAATTTTAACAGCTTGTCATAATGTCTTGTCTAAGATTGTTAGACTTTTTATAACAGCAGACACTGTTTTATAAAGCTAGATCCAAAATATATACTTTGTCATACACACTCTTATATTAAAATATAAGTTTGACAATTCGTCTGCCTTTAAATCGCTTATTAAGTTAGAGTTAGTGCCACCCAGGTTTTGGTGATGTTATTTCCACATCTATGAAAGCAATCGTTCAAAAATAATCGAATTTACTTTTTAAAAACCCATAAAGCCTTATATTTTTAATAAATAATTTACATAGTATTTATAAAAGTTATTTAAGAAGCAAAGAGTTTTGAACGATAATTGATCTGATTTCCATTAACGCGTACATGTAGTACTGCCATTAACTTACTATATGCATCTATAGAAAAGTCAATGTTCTTTTTTCTTATATACCGAATATACGTAGTTTAACTACTCATCACTGTCTACACACAAATAATGCAGACCCCGCACATTTTCCTATTGGAATAAATATATTGCTACATTCAAAATAAACAGCTTGTCCCCTTTTCTTTCTTTATGTTTGTTTTGTTTAGTTTTCTATTGGTGTTATCCGCGTGTCTAATATAAAATATATGAAAGCAGATGATTTTTTAAAAATATTTGTTACTGACATAGAAAACTACCGAGAATGTACATTTGATCTGATAGTTATCTGGTTTCACTCATGTGATTGCTATCTAACGTATATAAAAAATTATAAGTAGTTGATTATTTAAAACTAACTTTTAAAATGTGAAATGTATAAAGAATTTAGATATAAGCATCACCATTTAATTATATAACGAAAGTGGGTAAAATAACACTGTTTTATTACACATTAAGTGAAATAATGTTAAATAAATATTGTTTAAAGATAACACTAAAGAAAACAGTGTCAACATGTAATTTTCAAACAAAAATTAATCGTTTTAAAACCTACTCGTAGTCTTGTTAGAGGCGCAACATTAGCCGACATAAACATAACTCGTTTCATCAAATTTATTTCACAACAAACACACACATAGTGATAAACACAGAAGCGTGCATGCACATAATTAGACAAACACACAAAGTGTGATATCATAATTATCAAATAAACCAAGCTCTTAGTTTTCTTTTTACAAATTAATATAAGCTCAAACTATGACGTCTCGTCACACCATTTTAATGACAAATTCCTCGCCCTGTTAATCTCGACACCAAATGTTTATTAATTTGTACTTATTATCATGTCTTAATTTTCAATAGTTTTTCTGTTGGTTATTACTGGGAGTTTCCCCACATAGCGAGCACACAGACGCACTTAGGTGCATTATATATACGATTCATAGTAGACGTGCATTAAAATTGTATTTCCCGTCTGTGACGCACCAAAAAGAACCGTGACTGATATAGTTAATATCACATTGCCTTGAGAAAACTCAGCAAGATTAATACTATCTTTTGTATTTAAAAAAGCAATTAGAATGTATTTTAAATTCTTTGACACATAATATTAATCACTTGTGTTTTAGAAATAATTAATTGTATGTACATTAAATTTTATTCAAATAAAAATAAAGTCTTAAAATAAGAATGTTTTTAAAAGCATATTATTTTTTTAAAATGGAAACTATATAGTTTTTTATATTTAGTGTTATATGTGTATGTTTTATTATCTCAATCGACGCAACAGCTACAATCACTTACACTGAAAATAGAGTTACGTTTCTATTTCATCAAAGTGGCAAGCCTAATATTAGGGATAAAATGTAAATAAAATGCGAGCATTCTCCTAACACAGGTATACACTGAGCTTAATGAGAACATTTTCGTGTTCATAGTTCAAGCTACTTAAATATGTTATGTAGTTCATAAAACTTGTCCATATAGAGTAAATAAAGATATATTTAAATTGTCTTTGTTCAAATAACTACATACTTTCTGCTAATTTTAGGATTCTCTAGTGTTAATGAAATGTCTACATTCTCTAATCACAATGTTAATAAAACGGATGTTATAAAATAATAATGTCTACAGTCACCACATTATTTAAATGACACAGATGTTATAAAATGTTCACTGTCTACACTTAGTGTCGATTCAACAATGAAAGTTACACTTAATTGATCTAAGCCATGAGATCAATTTCCCGTATTATTGCTCAACGCTAAAGGCGCGATGCTAATTGTCTCTAGACACTATGGAGCCAATAAAGTATGTGTCATGTGAGCAACAAAGACAAGGTTAATATTGAAACAAAAATGTCCACCCTTATATTCTTTATTTTATAAATACTCTGAAATAGTAATATCACATACATTAGAGACATGACTTTGTTTTAGTTGAAATTAGGAGATAGCAGAAGTAGGAAAATATGTGCGATTAAATTAAATTGTATCCCTACTGATAGGGATCGAAGAAAAGTGGCGTACCACTTAAATGAACATAAGACAGTAGTTAGCTGTACACTCTACGATCGCTACGCACAAGTAATAGAGTGACAGGCACATCTAAAACAGTAAATAAATTAAATTTACGTTTTTCGTAGTTTTAAATCAAAACAAAATATAAAATCTATATTCATTTAGAATTATCATTTATATTTGTTTTGTGTAAGTTATATACACAGAAGCATTTGGGTAATAAAAGTAAATAATAGTAAGTCTATACGAATTGTAGATACATTTTGATTTCATTGTTTTTTTAAAGAAAGAAAAAAAATCTTCTTATTGGTTTTGCCAGCCACGATTTCACAAGTACAAGGTTACATTAAATAAATCAGTTCTAGTGCTCTTTGGTGCCGCGACTATTCGAATTTTATTGCACATCAAATATGGCGATACAAATTTCTTTAAACGAACGTTTTCATTGCTCTTTATTGACTAGACATATTGCACTTTTCATAATCTATTTGGTTGAACGTGAATTTGTATTTTATTTAAAAATATATATTATACTTATATTACTGTTATGAAGAAAGTAATGTATTTTCCGCATTCTGCTTATTTCGTTGTCATTTTCGAACGATTCTAAACACACACACACACAAACTAAATAAAGCTGCATACAAGACTACGAAAGCTTTATTGACTGCATTTAAAAGCAAACCTCTTCGTAATGTACTTAACAACACATATTTCTTTAATTGATAAACGTAGCTTATGTGCATCATAATGTTATTGAATGTTGTATTTAGGATATGAATGTTTTACATTAAATGCATTGATAACAAATTAAGTTACTATTTTTATGTAAAGGTTTGTAAGTTAATTATCAACGTATTAATATTATTATTGCTATTTTTGTTTTAATCCTTCATGTTATTATGAATATTTGATTTTCTTTCTACTTTGCTACGGGTAAATACGATAAAAATAACATTACTTTGTTTTTGAGATGAGTATAAATTATAAACACATCACTTAATTTGGATATTGAGATGAGTATAAACACATCACTTAATTTGGATATTGAGATGAGTATAAACACATCACTTAATTTGGATAGTGAGATGAGTATAAACACATCACTTAATTTGGATATTGAGATGAGTATAAACACATCACTTAATTTGGATATTGAGATTTGTATCAACACATCACTTAATTTGGATATTGAGACAGCAACCATCTTTTTCATAGAAAAACGACATGCCTAGTCGAGGAAATAGAAAACATAATGATTTTGAATTATTACTATCAGTATTGGCGTGTATGATTTAAAAACGAGTGTGCTTTTCTCTAACGGCTGAACCAGAATAATCAAGATCCGTTACAGTTGTGTAACTCTAATGCGCCGGGGATCATTTTCCTTTCTCAATACACATACCATAAAAACTATGTACACATTTAAAAAAAAATTAAACATAAGAGAAGATGAAGAAGAAATTCAGAGAAATCGATCGTCTCATTTAAAATTATTTAAGTCATGTTAAATTACTTTCCGTGATATTTCCTTCAAGTATGGATAAATACAAATTAGCTGATACTTTGACATTAATATAAATGTTTATTTTTCTCCTTTCGATTTATATTGAAACTGATATATATATGTTAGGGCCAAAGCCCGAAGTTTGGTCATTTGAAGAACTGGCCGGCCAATGGTCCATCGGAAATTTCAGACCGGCTGCCTGAATATAAATATGCTAAATAGGTGTGTATAGTATGTGAAAAAAAGTGTGTAGTTTGGCCCATTTTTATGAATCCTGCGACATAGATCAACATTCAATTTGTTGAATGTGCTGTAAAGCAGACGAAATTGTGGAGGTAAAATAACTTGCAGGCTTTGTCATAATAAACAAGAAATCAGGAAGAAGAGGTCAGCAGCTCACCATAGTTTTCAAGGTCAAGCTGCGAAGATGCTTAAATGCAGATGCAAAATTCCCACCAGTAAAAGTTGGAGATAACGTCCGTGTTTGTATACCAGATGTTGACAGAGGTCGCGGGTGATCCAAGAAGCGTTCTTGCAGTTGTCATGAATGTTAAGGATGGCTTCTACAAGCTAGAAACAGAACATGGTGTTCTCAAAAAATAGTATTCCAGAAGAGATTTTTCCATTGCACACGAGAAACTGCTCACACTAGAATCAATGGGCACAGAAGAAAAATCATTACGAATAGTCACGTCTTCCTAATCACTGATTGGTGGCAAAGCCTACACTCAATGCTATTGCAGTACTATGTGTGTGAAGAACAAACGATTATGTAATTCAAAATGTCATAAAAGTTCATCCTGTTGTAATGAGTGATAACAGAAAGAAATAGTTTACTATACTTTATAAGTTTAACTTTTGTCTCTAATTTTTATCATTTGAAATTAACAATCAATGTTAAGTGTTATATTTTACTAGTCAACTTTCAATCTGCTTATGTCATCTTTCTTTGGGCTTTGGCCGGCCAATTTCGCAAATTGGTCGGCCATTTCACGAAATGGCCAATTTTGGGCTTTGGCCGTAACAAATATATATTTTAATGCAGCTTTTTCCAGCTTATATAAAAGATTATATTGCAAAGCCTCCATATATAAAATAAACTAAGTAGCCATCAGTTTTTAAATCAGAATGAATGATGTTACAATTTTCAAGAATGTTTATTCATTTTCAAAGAACACTGCTAATTAGTGAAACACATTCTTTACCTAAACAAATTTGTCTTTAGACAGACGCGTTGTACTCGACATTAGGTAATACTAAAATAAAATCATAACAGCCCTTCCACGTATGGTTTGTTGTTCTTGTTTTTTAGATAGAATACGCACTTAATGGAGCTAGATCCCGTGGTATTTCTTTACAGTAAATATATTTCCACCTTAGTCAACTATACAGTTACTACTCGAACCATGTGGCATGATAACGCATTGTTCTAGAAATAGGGGTTGCTGGGCGCCAAGGCGCCCAATTTTTTTGGGGTCAAAAGCCCATGTAACTTATGCTTATATGGTCAATCCGAAATATTTCTAAAATGTACTTAAAGTATTTATATAATATTTTTTTACAGTGCTAATCACAACACGATTTTTTAAACTAATTTTAGAAAGCAGCGCACCAAATTACTGCACCAAAAAATAACTCTTTGAGTCAGTCAGCACTGTTTACAACACATGATGACGTCAAAGGTTCGTGCGTTGTTTGTTTAATGTTAATCTGAAAACCAAAATGATTATGATTTTAAGTCTATATTTTCAATTTTTAAAAAGAGCAGAGTGATGTCCCTTAGCGTTAGGCCACAGTCATACATAATTGAGGGTAAATATATATTACTAGTTTGTGCTGCGGCGCCGTGGCGCCAGCGGCGCCCCCCTTTTTTAAGGGCGCCTACGGCGCCCACCTTTTTCAAAAGCCCAACTAACTTGTCCTTGTATGATAAATACGTAATATTAATTTTTTTTAAAATGTACACAAAGTATATTAAAATATTTTTTTTTAATTTTAATTTTTTTTTATGTCAAAAGCCCAAGTAACTTATCCTTGTATGATAAATACGAAATATTCCTAAAATGTACACAAAGTATGTATATAACATAGGTTGTGCTGCGGCGCCCACTTTTATTTTTCAAAAGCCCAACAAACTTGTCCTTGTATGATAGATACGTAATATTAAACTACCTTAAATGTACACAAAGTAATTTTAAACTGAGGCTGTAGGGCGCCTACGGCACCCACTTTATTTTTTGGTCAAAAGCCCAAGTAACTTATCCTTGTATGATAAATACGAAATATTCCTGAAAATTAAACAAAGTATTTATATAATAATTTTTACAGTGCTAATCACCACACGATTTTTTAACTAATATTAGAAAGCAGCGCACCAAATTACTGCACCAAAAGATAACTATTTGAGTCAATCAGCACTGCTTACAACGCAAAATTAAAAAGAAGCAGAGTGATGTCCCTCAGCGTTCCGCTACATAATTGAGCGTAAATATATATATGATACTAGGGGTTGTAGGGCGCCTAAGGCGCCCACACCGGCTTTAGGGCGCCTACGGCGCCCACTTTTTTTGTCAAAACCCCAAGTAAATTATCCTTGTTTGATAAATACGAAATATTAAACTTCCTGAAATGTACACAAAGTATTTTATAATTATAAATCATCAAATCCTATTTTTACATCGTTCCCTTTTCCAAATTAAGATATAAGCTAAAGCAATGACGTCATATAATATTTTTTTACAGCACGTCTTTAATTGATAAATATTTTGCACACCTTTTTGCGCGCCTTGTATTAAATATAAGATCAAGCAATGACGTCATATTAAATATTTTTACAGCGCTAATCACCACACGATTTTTCAACTGCTATAGACTGTTGTACATCGTTCCTCGGCGTTCCACATCCAGCCAGTGAGTTACTTGGGCTTTTATATTATATATGATTATGTTAAAGTTTAAATTGGATTATTCGCCTGCCCTTAAATAGCATTTCAAATGATTCCTTTGTTTCAAGGATAATGCTCTCCAAAACACACATTTCCATTTCCAGTCTATGCATGACCTTAGTTTGAGGTTGAATCGGATATTTTTTATTGAGCAAGAAATTATTTATGCGAATATTGATACCAAGGTGTAGTTAGGCGTGGGGAGGAGTTTATTTGTAAAAAAAGGCACATGTTGAATTGCAAAGTTTGGACTTAAAATTACCCCCTTATGGTTTAGCTTAAGTTATGCTAAAAGGATATTAACAGTGGCTAATCAAAAGTGTTAATTCCACCAAGGGATGGGTGATATTATTGACTTCTGCCCCTACCAATAGTGTTAATTCCACCCAGGGATGGGTGATATTATTGACTTCTGCCCCTACCAATAGTGTTAATTCCACCCAGGGATGGGTGATATTATTGACTCCTGCCCCTACCAATAGTGTTAATTCCACCCAGGCATGGGTGATATTATTGAGTCCTGCCCCTTCCAATAGTGTTAATTCCACCCAGGGATGGGTGATATTATTGACTTCTGTCCCTATAAATAGTGTTAATTCCACACAGGGATGGGTGATATTATTGACTTCTGCCCTACCAATAGTGTTAATTCCACCCAGGGATGGGTGATATTATTGACTCTGCCCCTACCAATAGTGTTAATTCTACCCAGGGATGGGTTATATTATTGAGTCCTGCCCCTTCCAATAGTGTTAATTCCACCCAGGGATGGGTGATATTATTGACTCCTGCCCCTACCAATAGTGTTAATTCCACCCAGGGATGGGTGATATTATTGACTTCTGCCCCTACCAATAGTGTTAATTCCACGCAGGGATGGGTGATATTATTGACTTCTGCCCTACCAATAGTGTTAATTCCACCCAGGGATGGGTGATATTATTGACTTCTGCCCCTACCAATAGTGTTAATTCCACGCAGGGATGGGTGATATTATTGACTTCTGCCCTACCAATAGTGTTAATTCCACCCAGGGATGGGTGATATTATTGACTTCTGCCCCTACCAATAGTGTTAATTCCACCCAGGGATGGGTTATATTATTGAGTCCTGCCCCTTCCAATAGTGTTAATTCCACCGAGGTATGGGTGATATTATTGACTTCTTCCCCTACCAATAGTGTTAATTCCTAACAGGGATGGGTGATATTATTGACTTCTGCCCCTACCAATAGTGTTAATCTACCCAGGGATGAGTTATATTATTGAGTCCTGCCCCTTCCAATAGTGTTAATTCCACCCAGGGATGGGTGATATTATTGACTCCTGCCCCTACCAATAGTGTTAATTTCCACCCAAGCATGGGTGATATTATTGAGTCCTGCCCCTTCCAATAGTGTTAATTCCACTCAGGGATGGGTGATATTATTGACTCTTGCCCCTACCAGTAGTGTTAATTCCACCCAGGGATGGGTGATATTATTGAGTCCTGCCCCTTCCAATAGTGTTAATTTCACCCTTCAAATAGTTCACAAATTTGCCCCCTTCTATATTAAACTATATCTTCCGCTCATTAGCCTTACGCAGAAGTATAATGCTTCAATACATATTCCATTTTCTTCTTTAAAATTCTCGTTTTATTACTTTCAATACATCTTTTATTTCAAGGCAGTTTATTAAGCAATAAATCAAAAACAATCATTTGTACTATTTAGCCACCTAAGGTAAATAATTCATCCTCATAACAAACATATTTATACATTAACGTTTATACAATTTAATGTTGTTATAAACCTGTATTTTTAACATTGACTGCTCTATTAAAAATGATGCCAGCTTGCAATAGTGTTGTTTGTTAGAACCTTTTCTACAGAAGACAATCTCTTCTGTTGATACGACAATATTTATAGGCATATAGAAACTTATACTAAAATGTAAGTTTTAAAATTAGCATGCACTGAAATCGTGTTTCATATATTCCTATAGTATAATCGCAAAGATTCAATTATATTTAATCCAGACGTTCAGCCTTTTTTATGATTATTTAAAAGCATATAAACAGTGATTAAGTCAGTTCCAACCAGGTTTGTTGATATTATTGACGTTTGCCACTATCAATGAATTTTTTTTTCAAAAGTTCACAAAATTTCCACAGTATATAAAAAAAATTGCTTCCAAATAGCCTCAATCTTACCTGTGCATATAAGTACCATAATCCAATTTATTATTAGAAAGCCCTATAAGGTATTTTCAATCTCTATTTTCCTTTATGGCTATCTAAAAAAGCAATCATCTTAAAGCAATCGCATTTACTATTGAAAAACCAATTTAGAAAATTTTACAATGTATTTAAAAAAATATTGATGTAGAAAAGTGTTATACAGTTATTTGTTTTGATGCAGTCACGTGAAGCAGCCTCTTCCGCTTTGTTTACTTTTAACTTAGTTTTGTCTCGGGGCTATGTGGTTGTCTAATATGACAGTAGATGAATGTTTGACCCATGAAGAGCACTAGAGTCGGGGTTATATGGTTGTCTAATATGAAAGTAGCTGAATGTTGCACCCATGAAGAGCACTAGACTCGGAGCTGCTGATTTTCTTTGACATTTAGGTTCATAAGCAGTGAAGAAAGAATTTAATAAACAGCAAACACATGTAAGTAATCTTTAACAGACATAATTCTAAAGCTAATATATCAATTGTAAAACATAATATAAAGTAAGTTTAAACTAAATGTTAGCTTTAACTCTTCATTGTTTGTCCATCGTGATCGACGAGGGCCACTTTCATCATATTTATATTTGTTATGTGCTTAGGCAGCCATGTATTTCCATTGGTCGCTTATTGGCCCTATTCTTACACAAAAGGTGCGTCCACATGTCGTACAAGAGATTGTTGGGATGCCATCAGGAGCGTTTTGAACACGATCCTTCCTGGCCTGACATCAGAACTTAGCAGCTTGAAATATCAGATTTAACTAAATTTAACAAGAATCAACTAAGTATGAGTTATTTGTAAAAAAACAAGTTAGCTATTTCCATTCAGAGAATTAAGAAGACGAGAACGGAAAGGTCTACAGGACAGGACACATGTTAATTTTTCTTTGTTTGATTTTTAAAAAAAAATATTTTTCACTTTTGGTTTTGTCACACGTGATTAACATAATGTTGTGACGTAAGGTCACGTGTATAAGAAACGCGGGAACAAAGGAGCTTCCCCATTGGTTGAAAGGCTTGGGCGAGTTAGTTGTGTGTAGACTTCCGACGAGGAAGGTTGTGTGATGAATGATTCAAGATTTCCACGTTATATTACCTCAAATTATATCTGTGTGGACATATATATATATTGAAGTTGTTTTATTGAAACAAGGCCTTAAGTGGATTATTGTGCACAAGATTGTATACTGTGAGAACGCCTACATAAAAGGAGATATAAAAGTAATCGTTACATTGGTGCAGAAGTAAAAGTTCTATGTGAACGCAGTACAAGAAATTTTAGAAAAGAGGTTTCGTGGAAATAAGTATTGGATGTTTCCAAAAAAGGAAAGTATTCATTAAAATAAGAAATATTAGCAGCTATCGTATTTTTTGAATATTCAAGTTCGTAAGAAACTGTGAATAAACTTTTGTGGTTCAATGAAAATACAAGAATATTTCAAGATGGCCGCATAAGACGCATGGTCACGGCACTTGGTATACACAACTAGGTCGCCTGCTAGTGTGTTCTACGTCAGCAAGCAAGTTGGTTCTAAAAATAAACAGTGCAAGCGTACATAACCGAGAGCTGGTAGGTCGTGACGTCAACAAGCCTACTGTAGTTACATGGTAACACACGGTGAACGTATATAGGTCAACAAGCTCTATGCTAGTTGATTCCAAGAAATATTTGTAAACATAACATTGAACCTGAGAAGCTATGGACTATTAATTATGAAGCGTGAATTATAAAATAAAGGAACGGAATTGTTATCCATTCAGTGTGTGAAGAGTTTGATTATCGCAATTTTGGATTAATGGAGTGAACTGAATTGTTAAAAAACACTACTCGAAAATTGAAATTGTAACCAAGTGACTTTTATTCCAAACGATCAGACCATTTAATATATTTTGTCAACCTGAGGGAGCGTATATATAAAGTATACTAAAGATCCCGTGTGAGGATTCTTTTGTTGTCTCATCTTGTCAATAACTAGATTTCATGGTTTAGACGTGTCACTTATTTGAACTTAACATTTTGAATTCAAGATTTTTCATTTGAACGATTTATAACTCTATCAATATATATCTACATTCCTTACCGAATTGCTAGACTCATATTATTCAATCAAACAAAACATGGATTACGTACATTACTACGAAAGATACACTGCCATAGCTAAAGAGATCGGACTAAAAGGAAAAGAAATGAGAGATTTCATTGAAGAACAAGTACAATTAGCCATAGATGAAGAAATAGAAAAGATGCGAAAAACAGCCAAATTAAGAGAGAAGCTAAGAATAGCTGAAGAAAAATTAAATCAAACTGAAGAGAAGCTAAGCATAGCTAAAGAAAAGCAAAGAATTGCTAAAGAAGAAGAAAAGCTAAGAATTGCTGAAAAAATAGAAAATCAAAGAATTGCTGAAGAAAAAGAAAAGCAAAGAATTGCTAAAGAAGAAAAAAAGCTAAGAATAGCTGAAAAAATAGAAAATCAAAGAATTGCTGAAGAAAAAGAACAGCTCAGAATAGCTGAAAAAATAGAAAATCAAAGAATTGCTGAAGAAAAAGAACAGCTAAGAAAAGCTGAACAGAAAGAAAAAATGGTTAAGAGACAAGACATATTTGCAGCAATACAAATTAAAAGTCAAGAAAAAAGGCAAGGTATGAGAAACCAGAATATTCCAAACCAAGGCAACAGACAAATTATTTGTTGGTACTGTAACAAGCCAGGACATATGGCTAAGCAGTGTTACCACAATAAAAGAAAACCAAATAGGGTGTCACCTAATGACAGCTCTATCAGAAAGAAAATAGAAGAAAGATCAAGACAAGATCATTTTGAAAACAAAGGTAGACAAGCATGGAAAGAAAAATATAATCATAACTCCAGACATAGAGATTATGATCAAGATCGACAATCATGGACAGAAAGAAATAATCATAATTCCAGACATAGAGATTATGATCAAGAAAGACAATCATGGAGAGAAAGAAATAGTCATAATTCCAGACATAGAGATTATGATCAAGAAAGACAAGCATGGAGAGAAAAATATAATCATAATCCCAGAAATAGAGATTATGATGAAGGTAGACAAACATGGAGAGACAGATATAACCATAATTCCATAGATAGAGATTATAATCAAAGCAGAAGATCATGGAGAGGCAAATACAATTTTGACTCCAGAAAAAGAAATTATGATCAACCATGGAGAAAGAATGAAAACCAAGACATGAATGATAAAAAAATAATAAAGTTAAATCGAGCACAGACAGAAACTAGTGACATTTTAGCCACTATTAAAAATCAAGTATATGATAAAAGAAATGAAGACCATAGTAGCAGAGAAAGAGATGTTACTAGTGAATCTGAAACCATTTGTGTGAAATCATCTGAATTAGGAAGAACAATTGGTTGTATATTAAGCAAAATCAAAAACTTTACAGATAAAGACAATATTTTTCAAATAAAAGTTTCTGACAGTGACTCATCTGGTCGAGATTCTATTGAACTATCAGTAAGTAAAAATGAAATCTCAAAAGCTAAGAAACTGATTCAAGATGCTGGAATTAACATTGTGAATGGACATAATCGAAGTCGTGGTTGGTGAATTATTGAACATTTAAACAGTCTGAAGAAACATTCAAAGCCCAGCGATTTGAATTTCATACTCGTCAACTGAAGAATGACTATCTTTGAACTAGGCTATGCTATTAGCCGACTACAAATTTGACATTAAACCTGTGAAGGGAAAAGACAATGTGGTTGCAGACATATTAAGTAGAATGACAATAAATAAAGACATTCTGTGAATTCCTCAATGATAAAACCAGAGACTGTATTAAAAAGACATTCTGTGAATTACTAAATGATAAAATAAGAGACTGTCTTAACATTAGTCTGTGAATTCCTAAAGGATACAAAAAGAGACTGTAATTATATTAATATTTTTATTTGTTGAACAATGGACAAGGAACAGTGTTTGAATTCCATTGGATTATTAGTTAATTTTAATAATATTGAGTGTTTAAACATTTTAGTTACACAAAAGTACAGATGTGTTAAAATTTTCAGTTTCAATTTTTTCAGTACAGGTAGACTGTTGCAGTCCTACAGATTTTTTTCTCATTAATTTTATGTTTAGACTGTTGCAGTCCTACAGATTTTTTCTTATTGATTCTTATATCTAAATGTTGTATGTAAGGCAATGAATGTTCATTGATGATAAATATTTGAATATAGATATAGATTGATTTGACTTTATGAAGACCAAAAATGTTGTATTTCATAAACATTTTTTTTTGAAGGATGGGGGTGAATGTCACACGTGATTAACATAATGTTGTGACGTAAGGTCACGTGTATAAGAAACGCGGGAACAAAGGAGCTTCCCCATTGGTTGAAAGGCTTGGGCGAGTTAGTTGTGTGTAGACTTCCGACGAGGAAGGTTGTGTGATGAATGATTCAAGATTTCCACGTTATATTACCTCAAATTATATCTGTGTGGACATATATATATATATTGAAGTTGTTTTATTGAAACAAGGCCTTAAGTGGATTATTGTGCACAAGACTGTATACTGTGAGAACGCCTACATAAAAGGAGATATAAAAGTAATCGTTACAGGTTTCATACCATGTCACTTTTTGTGAATTTCGATCATTGCACAATCAAGATACATAATGTACAATGTATGTCCCGTCCGTCCGACCCGTCCATAAGGCTACTAATTTTAGAAAGAAGCGTACCAAATTACTTCACCAAATAATAACAACTTTTTTTCAAAAGTCCGCATAAAATTGTTCAATATGGAAATAAAAGAATAAAATTAAAATAAATAAAAGTTCTGTATTACATTTATTTCTATTCTGATGTGTATTCTTTCAAAATAAATAGATTTCAACTGAAATGTATTTATTTTGAAAACTTCCGTCATTTTCGACAGTGTTACACTATTTATCATTATAAGACACATAAAAAGACATTTATTGAAGCATGTGGCTAATAGAATCGATGCATTCGGTTGGTAAAGAAGTCCAAAGTATTCCCGCAAAAGGAATTTAAATTTTTTATCTGACAGGCTTTAAAATTACATTTCTTGTCAGCGTCGCACCAAACAGTACCGGTACTTATTTATTAAATATGTCGATGTACAAAAAATCTTAGCCTCCAAATTAATGATACAATCATGTTGTAAAAATATCAACATGTAATTTAAAATCTTTTTAAAAAAATGTATTATTATTTTAAATTTCATAAATGTTAATGTGTGTGCAACTAAAAATCAACATACATATTTTGCAAAGTATGTCACGTCCGTCCCGTCTTGTCTGTGAAGCTACTAATTTTAGATAGCAGCGCACCAAATTACTGCACCAAAAATAACTATTTTTGAACGTTCCGCATAAAGTTGTTCAATATGAAAATAAATGAATACAATAAAAATAAATAAAATAAACAAAAGTTCTGTATTACATTATTTTTTATTCTAATGTGTATTTACATGTAATATATTTAGGTGAAATCGATTTATTTTGAAAACTTCCATCATTTTTGAAGGGTAATACCCTAGTTAGAAACATAAATATTGAGTTCTAATGGGCCAAGGAAATGAAATTTCGTTGTTATTTAAGAGTAATAAGAAAACTATGAAGATAATTAAAGTATTTTAATTCATTTGCATGTTTAATTTTTTTAAACGTTTACAATTACACAACCGTGGTCTTTCAATAGAAAGACATTACTTTTATATAAGTGGCACGCCACTTGTCTTCGATCTCTCTACTTAAGGATACAATGCTAATGAATTGCAAATATTCACCTGCGCTTTGGATATCTTAATTAAATAATTAATTAATTTTATATTAAAAAAGGTAATAAGATCATGTTATTTTAATATATTGAAGATTATATATAAAATAAAGAATATGATAATAGAGGCAAAATTTACATAATTTCCTTGTCTTTATTGTTCAAATCGAATAAAGACGCAACAATTTACTGTATAGATGGAGCGAGCGTCCTTAATAAATAACACATTACTTCATACTTTTATAACTTACATCTGATTTTAAGATTAATTATAAAACATTAAGCAAATTCGACTCATAAAACTGCACGTTATCTAAATTTTTAAAATTTCATGCTTAACAATTTATTATTATTGCAATATAATAAATATGGGTTCGTTTTGTTTTGATAATAAATATTTTAATAACAAACAGATAGTTGAGACCGAAGACGCCTTGAAATCACTGTGTTTCTTATACTAAGAGTGGAGTCAGTAGACACAGTTGTGTTAATAACAGGGAGAGTGGAGTCAGTAGACACAGTTGTGTTAATAATAAGGAGATTCGAGACGATAGACAAAAGTCATTGTGTTATACCGTATGATTAAAGCCTTGAGTTTGTTTGTTTATGAAAATAAATTTAATTTTAGAACTTTGACTTGAAAATATAAATAAATTAGATTTATGAATCCTTATAAAACTTGTCATAATTAATTGCTCATTTTTGCCTAATCTGTTTTAAATATGTTTTATCATTCCTTCTACATAGTAGATGATCAACCATTGTCCCATATTAGATCATTTTTAAAGGCTACATAGTAGATGGTCAACAGTTGTCCCATATTAGATCATTTTTCAAGGCTACATAGTAGATGGTCAACCATTGTCCCATATTAGATCATCCTTCAAGGCTACATAATAGATGGTCAACTGTTGTCCCATATTAGATCATCCTTCAAGGCTACATAGTAGATGGTCAACCGTTGTCCCATATTAGATCATCCTTCAAGGCTACATAGTAGATGGTCAACTGTTGTCCCATATTAGATAGTATCCCACTCTGTATATTAATCTAAGTAAATCAATCAGTTTCTTTTTCTACAAAAGTTGTACAATTTATTTACTTATTATGTACACTGATACATATCACGGTACCCAAGTCTACGGGGTTACTTGTTATTAATTATAAGCAATGTTATCTTACAATAAATACTAGATGGCGCCTGAGATTGTTTTACTTGTTATTAATTATAAGCAATGTTAGCTTACAATAAATACTAGATGGCGCCTGAGATTGTTTTACTTGTTATTAGTTATATGGAATGTTACCTTACAATAAATACTAGATGGCGCCTGAGATTGTTACTTGTTATTAATTATATGCAATGTTAGCTTACAATAAATACTAGATGACTCCTGAGATTGTTTTCAAACCATTTTTAAAGAGAGCGAAAAATATAAACTTTACAGTATGTTACTTTGGTCCGTAGTGTAGATATTTTCAAATATTCCTTTAACTGATATTTCATAAATTGTCAAATCAAGTTCATCTTTTAATTATTTGAAAACATGTAATCACCATCACAACGCAAAAACTTCACTAAACGTATTGAGTCCAAAATAAAACAAAATCATGGCCACTGTTTACAGGACTGTGGGGTTGTGAGGTTAAAAAGTGTTGTTGTGTGGAATCGACGACATTGCATTTCGTTAAATATTGTAAAAATGTTTCACAATTCAATGAAATTGTCAAAGGAAATACTTAATTAATAGTATTTATTTGTATTGTATTAGCTAAGGTAACACAATAAAAATATTTATTTTAACCTTCATATACAGTATTCATTTTTTTGTCTGTATGAACACTTCACCCTCTGTTTCTAAAAATGTAAATTAGATGCTGAATTAATGTAATTCTATTTAAATATTTTCTTATTAAATTATAAATTATAAAATATTAGAGAACTATGTAATTAAAGCTGCCACGGAAATATTTTAGGACTTAACTTACCTCTGTTTATTTATTGCCGTGGTATTTTACTTGCTATCGATCACTACAACAAAGGGGGAAAAAAACAAAACACCTTCCCCTAGTGAATCTATTTAACTTCTCAGTGAAAGAAATCGTGAAATGTTGTTCTTAAAAGTAAATATATTATATTGTAATTATATGAAAGAAACAAATGAAAACATGCTCTAGATAGGTGCAGTAACAGATTTTATAAGATCATATTATTGTCACGCATCAACTACCATAAAAGATAGTTTATTAAAACCAGGGAATCCCAAAATTAGCAGAAATCATGTGGTTATCATTGTAAACACCAAGTCAATATGAACTTTGTGTTTTTACACTGACTAGACGAATTTTATAAATAAATTAAGATCTATAAAAAAACTTGTACTATGGACACGAACATGTTCTCCACAGTGCTGCCAGTGACAATTTTGAGAAAAAACTTAGCCAACCTGTCAAAAAAACCTAGATCCGAATGAAAAAACCTAGACACGCTAAAAATAAACAAATATTACGTCACATTCTTCCCCCCCCCCTTTCCCCCCAAAAAATAAAAAAGCATTTCCTACTCAAAATTTAGAATGTTTCAACTCACTTTTTTATAATTTATTTATGTATGTATTTAGTGTAAGACTTCATTCTAATATCCTAACTCACGCGGATCATTTCTAATGCAACAGTGATTAGTATTATGTGTCGTAGAACTTAAATACCGTTTCCGTAAATTTTGTTTTAAATAAAGATTTTCTTATGTAATGATGTTCAGTTTTCTTAACAAAAAGTCAAATTAAATGCATCACACTCTGTGCTTTGTGGTGCGCCACTGATGTGATACAATTTAAATGCACGTCAAATATAATTTTGTTAAATTGATTGTATATTTTAAGGATAATTTTCATTGCATTTTATGTATCATCAATATACAATTAGTTATATAGTGATAAGCTAAAAATGCATTAATTTCATTACGGTACATTTGATCGATTTTACATTTTGACACAATACATTTTTAGGTGACACGAGTTTGTGTGCAAAATTTCAGCTCGATAGAATCACGGAAAGTGGGTCATGTTTGACTTTGTTCCGCCCTACTGATCGACCACGAGCCCAAAACAGAGAGGGACAAGACGGTGAAGCTAATATAGGGGATTTAAAAATCATTCCTTGTGCACTCGTATTCACTCATGTCAACATGCATTCACCCTAGTGATTCTCATACCTGACAATAATGTTTGAGATTGAAAAGGAAAAGAGATTTGATATTTTAATTTATGTGACAGAGAACCTGCCATGGGTCATCCGAATTTTTGTATTTATGAAACATTCTTTTGTTAATTCCAGTATATCGCTTACAAATATGCTGTCTACTTTTGCTATTGTATATTATGAAGATGTCATTTTGTTGGAATTCCTATCACTTGGAATCAAGAAATATTAGAATCAAACAACGAAAGAGGTACGCAATTATTGAAACAATTACACTTATATAGAAATATACAAATGTAATAAAAATATAGTATATAAATATATATATATATATATATATTTATAACTATTTGTAACAATAAAATTCAAGGAACGTGCTTAGTTTTTAGAGAACACACTAAACAAAATTAATACATATCGCTAATGTATTACACTTGCAATAAAATAATGTCACTCCAATGATGCACCACAAGGCACCGATTCTGTTGAATTTTATTGGAATCGTGTTATGAAAATAAGTAAGGTAAATAAGGATATGAGAGTTTAAAAAAAAATAATTTGATTACTATGAAACTTACAATAAATAAATTGTGTTGTCTAAATGTTGCACAACACGTTCTTTAATTATTGTGTAGATAATAAAATTGTAAGACACAATTAGTTTTTAAACTTGTAATTATGTACAACATGGAAACTGTAAAATGTGTTTATTTAATGTAAAATATATGTATGTCTATTTGTCAACGATGTCAGCTGGCAACGACGCTATGCCGTCGTTCTATCAAGGTGGCACGCCACTTGACTCCGATCCCTAAAATAAGGGATACAATGTCAATAAGTTGATAGTATTCTCCTACTCCTGGTTTACATTGAGTCTAATAAGAACATATGACGCTATTTTAGGCTATTTATAGATGAATTTTGCTCTTAAATTGTGTTCATTCGGATTGATAACAAAATGTGCATATGAAGATTAACCTAATATTCAGATAAATACATAATTTCTGCTAATTCTAGGTCTGTTTGGTGTTACTGAAATATTTATCATAATATTTAGTGTATAACAACGATATAAATATAGAAATCCTTCAATGTGTCGTGGTTAATTTTTCACGGAATAACTGCTTGGCGTTTTTTAAAATATAATAGTAGTATAAGAGGAGGTAACTCAGGCAAAGGCGCCGGCGTCTGAGAAAACATAAATTATTGTCAATAGCAGCGCTGTACACGTCATCATCACTTTTATGGTAATCATTATTACTACCCACTACCCAGCATTTTCATCACCATTATCCAGTTATAAATAGCTTTTACACTGTCGGTTCTTAAAAACTTTTCACTGCACTTATATTGATAAACAAATTGAATATTTTTTTACAATTATATTTTTAAATATTTGCAATGCTCTTTTAACTATCTTTGTTGCACAATTTGAAGTACAATCATGTATCCTCTTCAATGTTTTAGTATGTTTCAGATAGTTTGAATTATAAATCCATTCGTTGAAGTGGGTAAATAATGTTTACTTTGCTTGTTTCTCTTTTCATGTTCTTATTAACAGGTAAACACAATCAGAAGAAATGGATACAACTTTTTCTTGAAAAGACTCATATAAAAATAACACACAAACATGCAACAATTTGTCATAAATGAAAATTTTTTTGAAAACATTTGATATAGTAAAATGTTGTAACATGGCATAAAGTTTACTGGGTGGTAGCACTGTGTAACACGTATACATGTAATAAATACACATTTAAAATAAAATGTAATTGATTGATATTGAGCTAGATATGTGCACTACATCTAAGAAGGAAGTTTTAAAAACAAATAGAGTAAATCTTTTAACATTTTTATATTTTAATTTGGACGCAATAGTTATAAAACACAAAAAATAAAACTTAAATAGACTATTTTATAATAAGTGATTAACTATATTACACATATACAATTTATCGGATTAGTAAAAAAACAGTGAGAGAGAGAGGGAAGAGGGAGGGAGAGGGAGAGAGAGAGCATTTTATAAATAAACGTTTCTTATTATATCGGATTTTCACTTCGTTTCCCTTAACCGCAGCAGCACAAAACACTGAACTGAAATATTTAAAACAAAACTTTATATGATAAAACTTAGCAATATAAATGCCACAGTTTTTATAAGCAAGCAAAACAATTAAATTTTGGAAAATAACGTATAAATGAAAATAAAATGTATTAATCAACAATATAGTTATATATATATACGTATATATAATTATATTTATCATGGGATCGAACTGGGAATACAGATTTTAAAATATATCATGGATGTAAGACTGTCTACTTTAATTTGCGTAATTTGTGTGTGATTATGTGCCCATCTTTTTAGAATCGTTAGAAATGTACACTGGAGTAAGCAGTATTTGAGAAATAATACCAATTATTAAATGGGCATTATTTTTTCTGTAAAGAACAGTTCATCATCATCATCAGTCCGGTGACCGTTGCGGTCGTTGGTGGAGCGCATGGACACATCAACCGATAACGATCTCCACATATGACTATTTTGAGCGGCGGCAAATAATTCATGCAATTTCATCCCTGTCCATTCCTTTATGTTGTCCAGCCAGCTTTTCCGTTGTCGACCTCTTCGCCAGCCCCCTTCTATAGTGCCTTGAAGGATAATTTTTGTCAGGGAATCATGTCGCAGTACATGACCGAACCATGACATTTTACGTCTCTTAATTGTTGTTATAATGGTTTCTTGATGACCCGCAATAGAGTTTATTCTGTCCCAGTCATATTCATTTGTCTTGCTTTCTAAATAGGAGATCTGAAGAATTTTACTCATGCATTTGTTTTTAAAAGCATACAGCTTGCTTTCAGTGGCTGCCATTAGTGTACAGGTCTCACATCGATAAAGGACAATGGTTTTAACGAGAGCTCTTTAAAGCCTGAGCTTTGTTTGCTGGCTAATGTTTTTGGGCCACCAACAAGATTCAAGTAATATATGTTAATAATACTCTTTCTCATAGAATTGTGATATACATTTTGATTTATTTGTCATAAATATGTTAACATCTTCTTTTTCACCTAGAAAGCTGATTCTTTCTTAAATGCAGAGTTAAGTTAAATATATATGTACCGGTGCTTTTTGGTATGTCAAGGAATTTAAAAAGAAAAAAAAAGAGATTTAGTTCACACACAATATTGCTCAACACATTTATTTAATAAGAAATCTGTTGACTATAACTTAGCGAATAAATATGGTACCTAATTGAGAATCAATATAATCTTTTTAAAAATATTTTTTATTGAGTGTGTATTTTAATAGTAATAATTTTATGTTAAAAAGATTTCAATGAAAAAGTACATTTGTTTATAAAAAGCATGTGTGTTGTAAACAGTGCTGACTGACTCAATGAGTTATTTTTTGGTGCTAGTAATTTTGTGCGATGCTTTCTAAAATTGGTTAAAAAATCGTGTGGTTATTAGCACTGTAAAAAATTGTTATATAAATACTTTGTTTACTTTTCAGAAATATTTTTATTTATCAAACAAGGACAAGTTACTTGGGCTTTTGAAGAAAAAAAAGTGGGCGTCGTAGGCGCCCTACAACCCCTATTACAAAATACTTTGTGTATATTTAAGAAAGTTTAACATTACGTATTTATCATACAAGGAAAAGTTAGTTGGGCTTTTGAAAAAGGTGGGCGCCCTAGGCACCCTAAAAAAGTGGGCAACCCAGGCGCCACGGTGCAGCAGCACAAACTAGTATACTCATATTAGATTATGGTACGCAAACTAACTACATATACACACATGTATATATATTATATATTTATTTATGTGTGTATGTATATATAGTAGGGCTGGTACTCATTAAAATAAGTTTTTCGATTAATCGGGAAAAAACGTTGATTGATTAATAGATTAATTTCTATTAATTACATTTCTATAGTGCATATATAGATCCCGTTAGCTATGCAAGAAATAAGGAAAAAACCTTTTCTACGTACGCAAGTCTAAATATATAATATTAATACGAGGGAAAAGTATGTAAGTAACACAAAATATAAATCATTAACAAATTATAACAAAAATGTGAAATATTTTCATACATTTTTTCTCGAATTTTAACGCATCAAATTAATTTTAATCAATCAATGTTTTTACTATTAATCAATTAATTAATATTTAATGTCTGCAGCCCTAATAAACTTCTTGAAATGTACACAAAATATTTCATAATTATAAATCCTCAAATCCTATTCTTACATGGTTCCATTTTCCAAAATTAAAATATAAGCTAAACCTATGACGTCATAGAATTCCACATCCAGTGACTTGGGCTTTTATGATATTTATAATAATCTTCCCCATCTCCTCATTCACAATAAAGTTTTGATAAATGATAAGATCGTGGTTACATCAATAAACGTAAGATATTAAAATTATTTGATGACAAAATCACGTTAACATTTGATTTATTCATTATTGTTTTAATGTTAAATTATTATTTGACTAATTTCGAAAAAAGAATTATTTTGTTCTAAATATAATGTACGCCTTTAAAATATGAAATAAAGCATTATTAAGTACTGTTATACAATAGCCAAAGTTCTAGATGTTTTTAAGAGTTGGTAAACTCTATAAATATATATACAAACGTTTTTTGGATTTCGGCAGTTGATTTAGCTTTTGAAGCCTTTTCAAATTTATCTGAATTTGTGTATGTGTGTCTATTTATAATAATTAGAGGTTGTCCATGAAACAAGCAGTAATCGATAAATGACAGCTTTGCGTTATTGCAGTATTATTATCCAAACATCCATAAACAATACAAATAATCTGTCAACTATTTGGATGAAAAAACCACCATCTTTGGCATATATGGTGTGCATTGACATTATTTATCCCCTCAGCGCTGCACCGCAAAGCACCAGTTCCTTTTATTTAGTATCTCGTTTTTCTTTACTAAACATTTGTGCCAAGATGAGTTGTTAAATAATTTTATTCAACTCCTTTTAAAATATAATGTACAACTCTATCAGACAAATAATTATATATTTGTTTCACTTCAAACTGTAATTATAGTACAATAGACTAATGTTACGAATATTTATTTTGTTTGACAAATAGATTTTAAAATGGTATGTGATGAAATTAAGGAAACTATCAAAAACATACGATAAATGTTATTTGTACATATCTCTAATTGTTTCACATTATGTTAGTGTATATTTTCTTGTCCGGAAAATTATATCCAAGTGGCACGCCACTTGACCTCGATCCCTATATTTAGGGACACAATGTCAATAATTGCAATAATTCCACTACCAAGTGGTTAACACTGAATCCAATAAATAAACTCACGTCTTTATTTCATGCTATATTTCTGATGTTTATAAGATTAATAACTTGAACTTAGAAAAACAAAGTCAGCACAATTAGTTATTACATTTTATAACAACTGTGTTAATAACAATGAGCTTGGAGAAGACTGTAGACATTTTATAACAACTGTGTTAATAACAAGTAGCTTGGAGGAGAATGTAGACATTTTATAACAACTGTGTTAATAACAAGGAGTTTGGAGGAGACTGTAGACATTTTATAACAACTGTGTTAATAACAAATAGCTTGGAGGAGAATGTAGACATTTTATAACAACTGTGTTAATAACAAGGAGTTTGGAGGAGACTGTAGACATTTTATAACAACTGTGTTAATAACAAGTAGTTTGGAGGAGACTGTAGACATTTTATAACAACTGTGTTAATAACAAGGAGCTTGGAGGAGACTGTAGACATTTTATAATAACTGTGTTAATAACCCCTCGCTCCAACTCGACCGTCTTGGACCACGCTCAAAACTCATGTCTTACTGATTGCTGTCACAACTGTCTCCACTTACCTCTCGTATACCCTCTGAATACACACTCCCGTGATTAGAGATCACTAACTAATAAAAACAACCCGCAAAAATCCCTTATATTTTAGACCTAACTAAAGGTATTGTTTATTTTCAATATAATACGCATCACGCACAGAATGTTACAAACCCTTGTGACATTGAGGGCTGGAGTGAATCAGTGAGCCGTGGAGGTCAACACTAGCAGACGACTAAACATGCTATATAGAGATAAACTAAAAATTGATTAATTTAATGTCCGTACATTCGATTGATCTGCAATTTTGATGCCATGAATTGTTAGGTGACACAAGTCTATGTGAACAATTTCAGCTTGATAGGATCATGGAAAGTTGGTCATTTTTTACTTTTTTTTTCCGCGGGCGGACAGACGGGACCACGACGAGAAAATGCAGTAAATATAAGGGATTTCATTAAAGAACCCGAAAAAACATTTTTTTTTACTATAACTCCCTTATATATGAGACTAACTATAAGTATTAATTATTTTCAAAAGCGACAAACATTTACAGACTGAAAATAAGTGAACTCCCCTTGGTTTAAAACACGAAATGTGGTCATCGATGGCTGGCGTGAATTCAAGTGACACGTGGATGTAAACAATAGCAGTGGCTACCTATAGTTATATAGAGATAAACAAAAAAAGTATTAATTTTATTACGGTACATTTAATCGATCTGAAATTTTGACACAATGCATTGTAAGGTGACACGAGTTTATGTTCAAAATTTCAGCTCCATAGAGCCCAAGACAGAGAGAGAGAGAGAGATAGAGACAAGACTGTGAAGCTAATATAAGGGATTTAAAAATCACTAGCTGACCCGCGGCGTAGCATACGCCGCTAATGATTTAGTGACGGGTGAAGACTTCCTTAAAGACACAGTTGGCCAAATGGGGTGGGTTTGGGCAAACGACTGTGAGTGAATGAAAAGAAGGAACTCTGGAGAGAGCAACATACAATTGTCCATGACTGAAAACAGGTTTTGGAAGATACAGGCATATATTTTTGAACGTTTGGCCCTGTGCTTTATTTATTGTCATGGCAAAGGCTAATCTCACAGGGAATTGTCTGCGCGTAAAGGTAAAAGGCAAATTTGAATCTGATGGAGTCAGGGATATCCGGGGAATAAGGACAGTTTGTGAAGTAGCAGCAGCGATAGTTTTACACTCCAGTACGTTGAGGTGAATGCTGGTAACAGTCAGTCTAGTGCCATTACAGAGACCTCTTGCTGGCATGAGTTTTCTAAGAAGCATGACCACTGAACCAATTTTAATTTTCAGTTAATGCGGAGGCATGCCAGTAGGGGTAAGACTGTTCAGAAATTCTTCGGGGAATGAAAGTTGATCTGCGGGATCATCTGTGACGATGGAGTCAACTCTGGTGAAAGTTACTTCGTCGGTTGGGATACGTTTCAATACTTGTTCATTCAGGTGCAGGGAGTCTTCGTTCGTGACACTTAATATAGCTCGCGTACTCAGTTGTTCCGAAGTGACAGTTGAGAAGTCGAGGTCGCCATATAGTTGTTGAACGGGATCAGAATGAACAGGAAAACAATGTGAAGGTAATGTTACAGGAGTTCCATTTGTCCCGTCTCCAACATCGAGAAGCCATTTTGCGAAATGTTGTTCATCAGGAAGAGCTCTCATATTTTTCGTCAGTGTAAGTACATGCATGTGACGCCACAAAGATTGCTTGTTAATGCAACTGGCGACAGTGAGTGCTCGGGAGCCACGCATAATAACGGGGAGTATTTGTCGGAAATCTCCACCCAATAGTATTGTTTTCCCTCCAAATGGGTGCGTCTCACCTGTGAGATCACGTAACAACCTGTCAACTGCCTGGAATGCGTATGCATGTGTCATTGGCGCCTCGTCCCATATAATCAATTTGGATTGCAGAATATGTTGCGCGTGTTGCGAGTTAGGTTTGATATTGCATGTTGAAGTAGTAGTGAGCTTCAACGGTATTTTAAACACCGAATGTGCAGTACGTCCACCCGGTAACAATGTTGATGCTATTCCTGTTGATGCAACGGTTATAGGATTGTCTCCCCTGGCTCTGATTGTATGAATCAGGGTTTTGTAGACAAAGGTTTTCCCTGTTCCTAAGGGACCATCTAAGAAGAAGCAGGTTTGTAGCGGATGGGAGTCGTTGTATGCAGCGTCCAAAACAGTGTCAACAGCGTGCTTTTGTTCTGTGTTGAGTTTGTCGTAGTGTTCCATAGCGTGGGAGTGTTCAGCCTGAGCGTCGAAGACTGAAGATGAATGACACATTGGAAGAATGTCAGCGAGGGGTAGGTGTAATTTTTGCAGGTTGAGGCCATGTGGTTGGAGCATGTCATTTATTTCTGCGAGAGCATACATGCAAGCGGTGCGTGTGGAATATGTTCTGAGAAAGTCCTCAGAAAGGGAGAGTTTATGCGTGTCCCAAAGGTGTGGAACGTTATGTGGTTCGCCGAAGACACAGACGAAAACGAAAAGTTGTCGCAAGAACGGTGGCATTCGTATTTGAGATGCCTCTGTAAGAGTATCATGCCATATCTTGTCGTCTTTAAGAAGACACAATTGTTGGCACACCTCTTTGAAAGTGTTACATTCCACGCCGTTGACAGTTCGTAGAAGGTTGAAACTTGTGACGCCTACGGAACGGGTAAGGAGAAGCCTGAGGTAATAACGTTCGGTGTCGTTAATGGCAACAACAGGCATTCTACCGATCACTTTTGTGCCTCCTCTAATTCTCTTTTGCCATTTTCTAGAGGATTGTTGGAATGTGTAATGTTGAACATCAGTGTGATGTAACTCCAAAGCTTCAGGATCGGTCCTGTTGAGTTCAAACCAAGCTAAGAGCATGGTGCTTTTGTTGGCCTGTCTTTGTAGCGCTCGTTCTTCGTGACCCTCATGAAAGAAGACGACTTGTTGTTCTGGCAAATGAACTGGTAATCGTGTAATAACGTGCGATTTTTCTGAAAGACTGTACTCGTTCAAACGCCGCATAGCCTCAGGAGCACTAACATACCTACCATCAAGGAAAGTTTGTATTTCGTCATGTTGGAAAACACCATCGCTGGCTTCTTCTGAAGTGCAATGGATGCAGCGTCGTGTCCTTTGTAGACATACTTATATAGATACTTGATACATTGAATGGACGCGCACACTTCAACGTTAATGTGAGCATTGAATTTCTGAGAAAGCCAGGGATTGTAAGGTACTATCCAACGATTATCGATGTCGTATTTGCCAACAATGGCAGTTGTGCCCTGTCTTCGGCGGTATATGGGGTACCCTTGTGTGTTTTCTTGTGTCTCGGCGTTGAAGTCCTTTGGGAAATTTTTGGTGCACTTGCCGTCTTTCATGCAAGGTGAGTTGACATTAAGCCTGCCACACGGACCATGTACCATGCATTTAGTGACAATTTGGAAAAGTCGAGGGTGTATTTCGGGATTTGGAAGCTCAGCGCTGACATATTTGTCTATGTCATCTTTGGTCCTTATTTTGCACTGTGAATCAAGTGTCAGTAACATATGGCAATGAGGCAAGCCTCGTTTTTGGAACTCAATGACGAAAATGTATGCGACTACATTGCCGAAAATATTCCTATCCAGAATGTCAGTTAGGAACTCCCGAAGTTTGATATGAAAGACGCGGGCAACGACATCAGGTCTGTGTTCTGGGCGCTCATGATGGGAAATGGCGTTAGAGATTTCCGGCCAAGCAGGATTGCAGGTGAATGTTAGGAATAAGTCAGGCTTTCCACATTTGCAGACAATTGCCATCGCGTCTTGGTAGTTCTGTTGCATGTACCATGGACTGCCTTGAAACGTAGAGGGAAGAATGATCAACTGTCCAGGGAAAAGGTTATTGTCTTGTGCTTTCGCAGCGATAGCATCCATCAGTCCCCTGTATTGTTCTACGCGCAAATCCTGTTGATGGGAGCGTAGGTAATGTAAACGTGCGCCTTCTGTTCTGACATATGCGTCGACGACATATTGCTGGAAGAGTTTGCCGCTGGAATGCAAAATTCTGAATGCAGATGTCATGGCAAGCCTGTAAGCATAAAATTGGAGTTGTGTGACTCGGGTTCTGTTCGCGGTTTGCTTTTCTTCAACATGGGTCAATTGTATGTGCCAGCCTGGATCTCCGTAAGGGAATAGTAGTGGATAAACCATGGGGTCACAGTTCATATTGAGTACAGAGATACGCTTGCAAGCATCTCCTCTTGGGTATATGCAAATATCGCGTTGTGCAGGAGGTTCCCCGTCTTCCCCTACAAAGGTAGCAGCAACATCAGTTTGACAGTATGGCGCGTTATACCTTCTCATATCCAGAGTTGGATTTTCCATGAACACCATTCGTACAGCAGCAAACAGGGTTATTATGAGTGATAATTTCGTGCATTTGGATGTAGGATTTAGCGAAGGGGTTAACCTGTCGTAACATTTTGTCTAGTTGCAACAACAACATATCACTGCAAGCACTGTTACAATCGTTTTGCAAACGTTGAGTGGTAGCCTCAGCAGAATCGAAGATATATAGTTGACTTTATCGAGGAGGCGTGTTAGGATTGGTATACAATGGAGAGACTTGATGATAAATTTGACCGTGGATTCGGAAAGCATACGGTACATGGCCAGGTGTTTGAGCGATGTGGGCGCCCATTGATGCTAAAGCTAAAGCAGAGTTGTATTCCATGATATGATCACAGAAATGTCGGGACAGCGGATTCTTGCCACTCAAGAGGTTTTGTAATAAAGGAGGAGTTTGGGATAGCGGTGGCAAAGACACTTTGCCGTGACTACAACACTTAGTATAATGTCCGGATTTGTTTACCTCTGATGGCCAATGAAGAGCATTGCAAGAAGTACATAGTGCGGTAGGTAGTCCAATGTTGTGTTCCTCGATGGGAATGGCAGTGTGTTCTTGAAACGCAGCGGAAATTTGAATGCGATGAATGTGCATGTGGTTTGCGAGAAGATGGCACTGTTTGAAAGAACGTTTGCAATGTACACACTCAAAGAATGTGTCATGGCGGTGTGTTTTTGTATGTTTGTTGAGAAGAGATGATGTTGTGAACGATTCAGTGCTGTATTGACACTGGAAGGATTTCGTCAGGGCATGTGTTTTCAAATGGTTAGTAAGATTTATGTGTGCGTGAAACTGTTTGTCGCAAATGCTGCAAAGAAATGTTGTTGAATGTGTTTCTACATGTATATGTTTAGTTTGTAAGGGCTTCTTGAGAGTGTGAATTGTTTTGAAGCATTGCTGGCAATGGTCAGATTGCGTCATTCGTTCAGTGGAGTGTGTTTTTAAATGTGCGTTGAGATATCTCTGGAGGCGGAAGGTTTTGGAACAAATGGTGCATTTAAAGTCCTCTGTGGGATGCGTCTGTTCACTGGAGTGTCTTTTTAAATGTGCGTTGAGATATCTCTGGAGTCGGAAGGTTTTGGAACAAATGGTGCATTTAAAGTCCTCTATGGAATGCGTTTGTTCACTGGAGTGTTTTTTTAAATGTGCATTGAGATTATATTTTTGTGTGAACTGTTTAGAGCAAATGTTGCAATGAAATTCCGGCGTTTGTAAATGTTCATCAGTAACAGGAGAGTGGGAAGGTGAAGTCAGATCAGTGTGGAGATCACATGGGTGTTTAATGTTGGTGCACTTGCCGACGTTGTCAACAGATGGCACCAGAAGGTCATCACATGTGTTTGTGACAGGCAAGAGAACTTCATAATGGCCATGATCCAAAGAACCGCTAAATAGCAGGGATATGGAGAGACGTTGACCCGGATTGTAAACTCGAGGAGGATCATGCGGACGTTCTCGGAAGTGAATAGTGATAGTAGCGCGAAGTATTTGAGACATCGCCACAATTTCAGCCTCACCACCATAAACGCCGGAAGTATTCATGTACGCAGCGTGTTGTCGAGCTGAGTGTATGACTGTGCTTCCGTGAGTAAGAACAACGGACAGGGCGTCGCCATAGTTATCCCAATGTTCGCAAACAAAGCTTACAGCCATCTTGCGAAGTTCGAGAGCAACAGTTTCGTCGGTGACATTTTTCCAGAAATATGCAACAGATAGAAATAAACAGTTACCTGATGCAGGAATTTGGACTACACTGAAAGACCCGTTGACTCCACGAAATATATTTGAAGCGGTAGCCATGGTTAGGAAACGAATGGCAATACGAAGGGGAAAAATCAAAACAAAGCATCTGAGACAACCGAAGAGAACAATGGAAAGGCAACGTGGCTCAGACGACTGTAGAAGATAACACAGCTTGTGGTCGAGTGGCAGCGCACTGGACTGTCGTACCGATGGTCACGGGTTCGAATCCGTGTGAAGGCAGGGGTTTGTTCCCGGGGCCTAGGGCGTCCCTGAGCCACCCCGCTCCGAATGGGTACCTATGTAGTGTTAGGCGGCTGGGTAATGCGTGGAACCCACAAAGCCGTGGCCTGTGAACGCTGCATCACTTGCCAACAGATCATCTGTCATGGTCTGTGGACGCAACTATCTTCTGCATAGAAGGAGCGTCTGTATAGATAAGATAAGAAGACAGCTTGAGCTTGAGCGACTGAGGTACACACTCCGAAGGGTATACACTATTACGCATGCCTGGAGAGGTGGTGTTTATGTTCGCTAAGAAAGGGGGGAAAAAGAACGGGCAAGAAAAAAAGGGGAGGGGAGAACGGACACAAACAGTAGCACGAACAAATGGGAACAACGCGGGTGAACGATGGGGGACCACCGAAGCATTTCTGGTAAGTATTTAGGACATCGCCACAATATATAAACAAATATTACAGCCATGAAGCCAAGTTGGAGAGCAACAACTTCGTCCATGAACGAAATATGCGACCAATAGAAACAGACAGGTACCTGGTGAAGGAATTGATATAACATTGAACAAAGCTTTTTTCCGTGACATGCGAAGCGGTGTTTATGTTTGCTAAGAAAGGGGGGAAAAGAATAGGCATTGACATTTTTAAAAATTAAAAAAAACATATGTTGCCACTTGGGCTTGAACCTAAGACCTTCCGCATGTTAGGCGGATGTAATAACCAATATACTACGAAATACATACACACTGTGCAGGAACTTCGAAAGTGAATGTAAAAAACATTGCTGTCTCAAGACATGCCCCACCCCTCCACTACCTTCGCTTGCCAACCGTTAACTGTGTTTAGTTGACCCGAGCGAGGGTCATTCGTCATGCTCGGTTGCACATATTTTTGCTGCTTACTTGCCTGGCATGGTCCCATGAAGAGAATTATATATATAGATAATACTAGCGTATCACCCGTCAAAAATGACGGAAATTTTCAGCTGAAATCTATTTAGTTTGAAAAAAATACACTTTTAGGGCACCTACGGCGCCGACCTTTTTCAAAAGCCCAAATAACTTGTCCTTGTTTGATAAATACGAAATATTAAACTTTCTTAAATGTACACAATGTATTTTGTAATAGGGGTTGTAGGGCGCCTACGGGCCCACACACACACACTCAATCATATACAAATACATACACGCAAAGTAAATAAAGCTACACAAAAAAACTACTAAGGCCTTCAAGGCTTTATAAAAAAAGAACTATCTTCAAAATTTATGGTTCAAAATAATTAAGCAACAATCAAATATTTCTTTAAATGATAAACGTAGCTTATGTGCACCGTTATGTCTGTATATGTTGTCATCTGGATATGAAAGTTTTACATTAAATGCTTTGATAAGTAAATTATGTGTTACTTTTTTTATGAACCGATGTTAGCTAAGGAGTTTGCAGAGGTACTGCGCTATATAAATTATCATATTCTTTTTCTTCTTCTTCTTATTATTATTATCATTAGTATTATCTTTTGTATAATCTACACAATATCTAAATATTCTTTGTATATAAAATTTTAAACATAATTATTTGTATGTGACTAGACATTTGCTTGGAATATATCAAGTATAACGTCTTTTTTTTAGATTTTATATCCATATACAAAACGTTTTTTCTTGTTTTAAGCTTAGACTTTAGACGCATGTGTTTAATCGTACTTGAATTTTTTTTTCACTTTTTCATTATCTTACAAAATACTAGAATTTCATTATCTTACAAAATACTCGTATTTATTAAACATTTCTTCTCGTGCAGAAACATTTCAAAGCAAAATAAAATTGAACAATTTATGATAACCCTTACAACGTTCACTATAATGTATTGGATCCCTTCTTCGACTATTTAATGAATCTCTTAGAAATACAAAGCTATTTCAAGCGATTTAAATTTGTGTTACTAAAACTATGTTATGGTAGGAAATGGCATTATGTTTCAATAATAAGTCCCCTATAAGAAAAATCCATGATAAGTCAGCTTGATGGCAGTTTGTGTAAGCACGAGTATCCTCTGGTCAGCTAGTTGACATTTTGTGTAAGCACGAGTATCCTCTGGTCAGATAGTTTACATTTTGTGTAAGCACGAGTATCCTCTGGTCAGCTAGTTGACATTTTGTGTAAGCACGAGTAGCCTGTGGTCGTATAAAACGTGCAGTCTAAATCACTTCAGCTGTGTCCTAGATAGTATTGAAATAAAGAAAAACAGATACGGAAAAAAAAACAAAAATATTATTTTGTTAGTTCAAGATACATTTTCAATTTAAAACGTTTTTACAAAATATGTGCAATAAAATGTGTGCAAGAACTTAACAATATTGCTGCAAAAAATATAATGTGATAATAAGATGCATCATAAAAATTAAGTCTCGTAAATTAAGCTGTAATCATGAATTCATGTGAACATAAAAGAAGACGTGCCACTAATACAATAAAAAATGTATTTTATCCTTAAGCACTATCTAACCGTCTAACATGTCGTGAGTTGCCATGATTTAAGAAAAAAGAAAATTCAAAGAAACCAATGAGTAGAGATAAACACATAATAAGCCACAAAGTTTCACGTAAGTGTACTCCACAGCTTTACAAAGTTTCACATAAGTGTACTCCACAGCTTTACAAAGTTTCATGGCGATCGGATAAATAAATAATATATTTAAAGCTTACATAAAAAATACATTTAATGTCTGTGGCCCACAATGAGTCATACTTTTTTTAAAACACATCTTGTGACTTTACTTAATAAACTATGGCAGTATCAGCAGTGGCGGATTTAGGTTTGTCTGCGTGGGGGGGGGCCAGGAGAATTTCAGGGGGCGCCGCAAAAAAAATGTTTTTATTCATTCACTTAGTATAAATATTTCTAGGTGCTGAAATAAAATTCATTTGTCTAAATTGCTGGTTCTGCAATGAAGATTAGAAATTTGATATGAGATTCACTCTTATTGCTATATTTTATGTTGAAAAAAACATTTCTGCTCACTTTAAATGTGAGATTTACTTTAATAAGTTTTCATCTTAAGAGACTGCTGCAGTCTCAAATATGAAATCTAAGGTGTGTTGTTTATGTTACATACATTTTCAGAGTTGCCCTGTGGCAACTTGCTAGACAAAAAGAAACATCTAGTCTTAAGTAGACATGGTTAATCAATTGAATATATGAAAATGGTAGTTAATTTGGGAGCTGTTATTTGTGACAAAATCTAAATATATCATAATCCTTTGTGTTCACTTTCAATTGCTGAATATCCTAGCAGACTTTAACATAGAAAACTCAGCATAATAAGTTTATAGTCTTTGGGCTAAATAAAAAATCTAAAATGTTTTGATAATGAGGTAGAATTTGATTAAATTTTTTATAGGCCTCCAATAGTTTGTTGTACTATCTGCAAGATTCATCAGTTTGTTCAGCTTGCCATAAATAGCAGTGACAGCAACTCAAACAAATAATTAACTAAGTGTTAAATAATAAATGCTGCGTTGATCATTCAAAGTAAATTATTTAATATTCTTTTTGTTTACCTCAAACCATTGCAATGAATCTCTTCAATATACAAACAATTGCTTTATATTCAGGAGAGTAATAGGTCACAAATGCAAACAAAATATAATGTATTTTAAAAAATGTTAATCCTTATAGAATAAAAGGCAATGTTCTGTCCGGTAATCGATAGCGATTGGTCCCTCAAACACATATGACTCCTACAGCCAATCATATTGAAACACGTTTACGCGGACGTTCAAAACGAGTTATTTTTGGTGCAGTATTTCTTCCAAGACTTTATTTTGAGTTATGCGCGTTGGGATTTATAGTCAAAAAGCTCTGTTTTTACGAGTTATTTATTTTAACTATAATGAATAGTATTTTTGACGTGATGCACATGTAATGCCGGTCGAGACGGCTGTTGGAGGGGAGTTACAACATGCCACCGAACGGTGGCGGAACGTCCTTGGACGGGCTTTGTTGCTCGTAATTAATAAAAGGCCTAAGCAATTAAAGAAATCATTTATCATATACATATTATATGCATATATCATATATAGGATAAAAAGATGACAGTAAATTATGAACTTAGTTCCAGAGAGAACAACTTATTTTTACTAATACAATTTTAAGAGCTACTGTTTTTAGTTCTTGTAATAGTTTTCTATCTGAAAGAATGAAATGAGAATTTGAGCTGGCAAAATAGTTCAGTTTAAAACAAGGTAATCTGATGCTACAAATAATGAAAAACACAGAGACTTTGGTGGAGCGGATTGGTCAGGATTAGTAACACACACACAAAGAGTGCCAATAATATCATACTTATAAATAAACTAAACAATTTACTTCAGAATTTAAAAAAAAATAATTCATCACTGGAAGTTTGAGCATCAAACTTTGGGGAAAATCAATGAACTTTACACAAACAATGATTGTAATTTCCATAAATAAACATTTAAAACTCTAATAAGAATGCAGGACTAAACACAAACCATGGATAAGCATAAGACGCAATATTCTTCTGTATAGAAGGAGCATCTGTAACAGATAAGATAAGATAAGATAAGATCGAGCCCTGAGCCCTATATAAATTGCTTTCTACGTGATTTCATTGAAGCAAAACGATTTATCGTTGATTCAAAGTCAACGTTCTCAGCTAGATCACGTTCGATTGAAATTAATGCCAATCCAGACAGACGTTCGTTTGTCATTGTTGAGCGCAAATAATTTTTGATGAGTTTCAATCTACTGAAACTTCTTTCAGCAATAGCACTGCTAACAGGAAGAGTCAAATAAATTTTATAGAGTATTGACAAATTCGGGAGACCTGATGCCATTTGTTTTTCAGTCAAGAATGGCTGAACCTTTTTAAGTTGTAGTTCACTAGATAATGATGAAGTATTGATTGCATACAAATCTTTGAAGGTATCATATTTCCTGATTGCTTCTTCAAGGTTAATGTCGTGTTTGTAAATTTTGCATAAACTTCGAAAAGAATCTTTATTTAATTTTCTTCCGACATTTGTGATGGATCAATACAATAGAAATAAGTAACTGTGCCCCAAAAGTCATTAAATCGATCATCTATTTGTATTACAAGTGTATCCATGATAGTGAAGTACGTTTCAGATTTAAAGCGTGTGGTTGGATCATCAGCCATTTTATCTCTGCTAAGTTCGCCTGCCATGCTTTTCTTTTTTTGCAATTCACTTTTCTTTAAATTCTGTTTTAACATCTAGTTTTGAACCATTTTCGTTAATAAATGATTTGACATCTACATTCAGAATTTCAAAAGCTTCATCGCTTCTCATTTCAACAAACTTATTTCTTCCAAAATCGATCAATTGTTTTGCAAAGGCGTTGAAAGTAGTTTGATAGCACGAAGATAACTTTTGTACAAATAGCATCAGAAAAACAAAAGAATATTTTGTTATTAAAACAGATAGTCCCATAGCTTCTGCTCTGACACTTCCTTTATATTCTGTTGATTCCCTCTGTATCAAGTGTGGCTAGAATAGCAGAGAATGATCCAACAACTGCATGAACTGCATGCTTACGACTTGCACATCTTGTATCAGAAAGTCGTTTCAGAGTATCTACTGTTGATTCATATTGAGATTTCTGGTGTTCTTTAAAAGTATGTAGACGTGGTAAACTAAACGTAAGGAATGCATACAACTTTAAATCTGTGCCAAAAAAACAACTGTACATCACTGTTTACAGACTTTGCTTCGATAGTAACCAAATTCAAAACATGGGCACAACAATTGGGTGAAAGTTTCTTTATCTGAGTTTGAAGGCCACTCTTAATTCCAGAGTATGCCTGTCCTCGACAGAGTGTGAAATCAATGTTTCGCTTTTGTAGTTCCGTTAAAATCTTCTCAGCAAATGCGGCAGCATTTTTTATTTTTTAATTTATTTTTTAAAGTCCCATAAACGGTGGTCGTAGGGGGTCCTAATGTTTCCATTAGAACGTACTAGGGGCGGTGCTTGGTAGACCTTGGTGGGCGCCCCATCTCCCTTCCAGGTCAGTGGAGGACTTTCTTAGCGTTAGTCATTCCATTTTTATTGTAGCTTTAACGTGGGCTAGATCCCACGCCCCTCAGCTTGTGAGGCGAGCGCACTATTCGCTATCCAGCCGCTGTTTACCAAAGTATAAAAGCCTATAAATCTTTCCACAACATGTCCTGATTTTAAAAAGTTAACGTAAAGAAACGGACATCTGATCAATTCTAGATATATAAATGGGTGAATCCATAATTAAAGAAAAGAATTGTGCAGACTTAACTTCATTATCAATTGTCGCCGATAATTCAGATGCGAGTGATTGATTTAAACCAGATATTACAGTTTCGTCATTTTAAATACGATATTTAGCAAGCAGTTTGGTGTTGATTAGAAGTTTCGTCTTTAGCAATCTTTTTTTCTGCTCTTGTGGCACCTTTTTAGTGTTAATCGAGGGCGTCTTTAGGGGGCGCCATTTCAGACCCAACAGGGGCGTGGGGGGGGGGCAAGCCGCCCCCCCTGCCCTATAGCTAAATCCGCCACTGAGTATCAGGGCTATCGGGTGCATTAAACAATATTTATTAAAACTTATATCAGAAAATAATAACCTTAAAGGCCCTTGTATCTAATCGATGAAAGATGTAAATTCCATTACCAAATATAGATTTGAAAAAGGGTTATGATGTATACGCGTGTTATTATTTTTTCAAGATTGTGTAAAATTAAATGGTGAATAAAGAAATAAACCTTTAAAAAATAACATTTCATAACATTATACTGTAGTACTAAACCAAATAACTAGACCCAATATGCAAGAAATAATTAATCGATCTTTAATTACGTAATTTTCAAATATGTCTATCTACATACAGTTTTATTTACTAATAATTAGATCAGAAATAGGCATGTAGTTATCTAAGCAACACAGAAAATGTAAATTAAGGGAATATTATTTCTACTTTCCTGTTCTTTTTTGTATGAACTATATGAAATCTTAAAATAACATGAACTAGGGAAATCACATTGTTGTAATTGAAATCAGAATAGACCGGTTAGGAGAACCCTTGCATTTTATAGATATGATATCTCTAAACTATGGGTTTTAGGGCGCCTAAGGCGCCCACTTTTTTTGGTAAAAAGCCCAAGTAACTTATCCTTGTTTAAAAATACGAAATATTAAACTTAATGAAATGTAAACAAAGTATTTAATAATTATAAATCCTCAAATCCTCTCTTTATATCGCTCTTTTTACAAAATTAAAATATAAGCTAAAACTATGACGTCATATAATTTTTTTTTATAATCTTTTAGAATTTTGCACACTTCCTGATGCGCGCCTTGTATATAAATTAAATATAAGCTCAAAATGACGTCATAGCGTTACGGATTCTTCCTTCCAAACTTTGACTTGGACTATTATATTGTTTATATATGGATCGAAGTCAAGTGGCGTGCCACTTTGATATATTACGATAGCGGCAACATGAAAACTTGTACATGTGAAACAATTAGACATGCACATATATAACAGTTAATAACTTAATTTTATAGTTTTTATATCTTTTTATAAAAAAACCTCTTTTTTAATCTATATTTTAGTACAATTTTTAATAGTTCTATTATTCTTTTAGCTTCCAAACTTTAAAAATATTTTAAGCAATACAATTTAATTATAACATGTCTCATACAATGACAAATTAAAGTTATTAATACAACAAATCCGACTATAGCCATCTTCTCATAAACCTTGCAAGCTAAGTTTTCTCAATTGCAAAGACATATTTTGAAATGCCTGCACCGGTGCTTTTTGGTGCGGGGATGAGTGGAGATAAAATTTAACACAACTTAGTTTTAACAAAAAAATTTCCTTAAATACAAAATATTTTAAATGATTTTACCAAAAATATAGGGCCAATTTGGTCATTGATATGATTCTTAATTTATTATTATTGAACATGTTTTACTGTGCAAATATTTTATTTCTCTAATACAGCTTATTTCATGGTACATTTCTAACTATTCTAAATAAACGCGCACATGAACAAAAGATACACAGATTTGATAAGTTAATGAAATTAAAGTGGACAGTCATGTATCCACAATATATGATATATGTGTGCGTGCGTGTGTGTGTGTGTGTGTTAATGTCTCCATCAGGATTGGGCTTAAAGACCCAGGGCCCATAGGCACTTGACATTTGGGCCCCCTAACCATCTCGAAACTATTTTAGAAATCTAGCAAATTAAATTCACTAATACAGAACATATAATTTTTAATCGACTATAATAAACATCAAAATAATACTGCATATGTTATTATGGTTGTGTTTTTCTATAAAATTTATAGAAATTTACGACAAACTTTCTTCTGTGCAAAAGAACGAATGACGTCATCATAGTCTATTGATTGCATTATTTCTGACTCTTATGTACCTTACAGAGAGTACATTGAACCTGTTCTCTCCTATGTTAGATCTTAAGTAGTTTGTTACTCTCTTTAGCGCTGAAAACGACCGTTCTGCTGAGCAGTTTGACGCTGGTGTGCACAACAGCATTCGAAGCCTAGTTCCCAAGTTTAAATAAATGTCCAAAAGCCATTTTCCGATAAGTATTTGTATAGATTTTAGTCTCTATAGTCTTCTTTCATAAACATATAGAATGAACTGCCTGCACGTGGTCGGGCAATCTTAAACATGGATAGTGCAGGCGAGAAAGAGAGAGGTGAAACGAAGAGGCCTAAATCTAGCTTTGTTGTGTGCAGGGCTGTAAGTTATATTATGAGCGTCCTGTTTTGCCAAAATGTAATAAAAATATTTATTATAATATTATTTTCCAAAAAGCTTTTTGATAATGCAAGTAAGGCTTTTGAGCTTATGTAAAGATTCTGCTAGCTGGGCCCCTAAGCCGGGGCCTTGTACTTTTAGCCCACAGAAGATATCCGGCACTATCTCAATTGTCTTAAGACACAATTAGATACCACCCCTTTGTGTTCAGTCACACCGTCCGTGCAGTGCTTACTGTGACTCAGGAGACCCATACTGTTGAAACAGAACCAGTTTCAGCTCAGGAAGTTAAGTCCAGTAGGGTTTTGACAGGGAATAATTATTTGTTTTATTTTTGTTGTTTCTTTTCTTCTGATCCACAGGACAACTAATTTATTCCTCACCAGTGATTAGCCCTAGCCTGAAGGAACTCTTTGAGCCAACCTCTAAGACTTAAGCGGTTCTAGAGAGTATCTTTACTGAGATGTAAACATTTCCATACGACATACGATAATCAATGAGTCGTCATAGCACATGTAATATTTTGATGTTTTTATCATTAGACATTATTTATTATATAATTGATGTTTGGTTGATGACAAGCAATAACAAATAAAACAAACTCAAAGTTAATATAAGCATTCCTCCATTCATGAACTATTCATCCGTAATTAATAGCATTCAGATATTAGGAAGCTGATTGATTAAATTTACTAATAAACAAGTATTGACCCATTTAAGGTATTAACAAATGTGGTGATATACAATAATTATGTTATAACAAAACACGATATATAATTCAAGTATTTTTTTTTACATTGTGTACATTTAAATATAGTAAATAATAAGTTTAACATTTATATTATAATAAATAATAAATTTAACATTTAAAATGTAATAAATCTTGACATTTTCTGGTTAATTAAAATTAAATTATTAAATGAATATTTTAGTTATAGATCTAGTCATTGGACTGGGTTCTTTTTAAATACATTGTCTCATTTATGTAAGTCGTTTAAAAACATAGACATGGTATGTCTTAATAATTAAAATATAACTGTATTACTTGTGTAAATACTATATGTTATTTGTCCTGACGAAGGCATTAGTAAAAACCTATACCTTTTTGTTTATTTTCAATATAATACGCACCACGCGACAGACTGTGACAGACCCTGTGACATCGAGGGCTGGAGTGAACCAGTGAGCCGTGGAGGTCAACTCTAGCAGACGACTAAACATGCTATATAGAGATAAACTAAAATTGATTAATTTATTTTTCGTGCATTCGATCGATCTGCAATTATGATACAATGCACTGTTAGGTGACACAAGCCTATGTGAAAAATTTCAGCTCGATATGATCATGGGAAGGGGGTCAATTTTTACTTTTGATTTTTTTTTGCGGGTGGACGCATGGGAACACTATAAGACGGTGAAGTTAATTTAAGGGATTTAATTAAACAACCCGTCAAAACAAAGTTTTTGACTATAAATCCCTTATATATCAGACAATAAAAAGTATTGATTATGTTCAAACGCGACAAACATTTACAGACTGAAACTGAGTGAAATCACCTTGTGTCAAACATGAGATGTGGTCATCAATGGCTGACGTGAACTCGTGTGAAACATGAGATGTGGTCATCAATGGCTGGCGTGAACTCGTGTGAAACATGAGATGTGGTCATCAATGGCTGGCGTGAACTCGTGTGAAACATGAGATGTGGTCATCAATGGCTGGCGTGAACTCGTGTGAAACATGAGATGTGGTCATCAATGGCTGGCGTGAACTCGTGTGAAACATGAGATGTGGTCATCAATGGCTGGCGTGAACTCGATTGACACGTGAATGTAAACAAAAGAGACAGCTACATATAGTTATATGAAGATAAATTAAAGATATTAATTTAATTACAGAACATTTGATCGTTGTGAAATTTTGACACAATGCATTGTTAGGTAACGCGAGTATATATGAAAAATTTCAGCCTGATAGAATCACGGGAAGTGGGTCATTTTGACTTTTTCCCGCCATACTGACCGACCACGAGCCCAAGACAGAGAGAGAGAGAGAGAGAGAGAGAGACAAGACGGTGAAGCTAATATAAGGGATTTAATAATCATTCCTGGTGCACTCGTATTTACTCATGTCATCATGCATTCACCCTAGTGATTCTCATACCTGACAATAATGTTTGAGTTTGAATTACAAAAGGGATTTGCTATTTTGATTTATGTGAGAGAAAACCTGCCATGGGTCATTCGACTTTTTTTATTTATTAATTTAAACATTCTTTTGTAAATACCAGTATATCGCGTACAAATATGCTGTCTACTTTTGTTATTGTATATTATGATGATGTGATTGTGTTGGAATTCCTATAAATTGCAATCAAGAAATATTAGAATCACAACATGGATATACTATGTAATAAAAGGCTTAGTTCTGTCCCGTCATCTATAGCGATTGGTCTCTCAAACACACATGACTCCTACAGCCAATTATATCGAGTTTACGCGGACGTTCAAAACGAGTTATTTTTGGTGCAGTATTTCTTCCAAGACTTTATTTTGAGTTATGCGCGTTGGGATTTATTGTCAAAAGCTCTGTTTTTACGAGTTATTTATTTTAACTATAATGAATAGTATTTCTGACGTGATGCACATGTATACCGGTCTAGACGGCGGCTGAAGGCGAGTTACATCATGGCACCAAACGGTGGCGGAACGTCCTTGGACGGTCTTGGTTGTTTGTAATTTATAATTATTAAGACAATTATCTAGAAATGTACACATGTAAAAAAATATAGTATATATATATATGTATATATATATATATAATATATATATAAATATATTAGGGCTGTTATCGATTAATTTAAAATAAATGGTAAATTTTTGAAAAATTAACGATTAATTAATCGATAATTTGGATTAAAGCCAAAAATAGAAAGTTATGACGTCATTAAAATGAACATTTCAAGGGAAGTAACAAAAACAAATCTTTTTTCACCATCTTCGACTTTGCCATCCGCAGTTAGCTTAAAAACAGAATTTTTGCAAACCTTTCCAGTTGCATGTTTACATTTAACTGCGCGAAACTGTCAGCCATTTTTATAGTCGACGTCTGCCGGTCCACATATATTAATAAAATAAATTATAATATTGCGCGGGAGAATTTTGTATGTAAAAAAAATTAAATTATTATTAATTAGTAATAATTTATTATTTATAAATACAATTTTTACAAAAAATATTATTTTATAATATTTTTTAACATTTCAATCGAATTTTTCTCGATTAAAATAATTTTAATCAATAAAAAATGTTAACGATTAATCGAGAAATTAATCGTTGATTTCCGCAGCCCTAATATATATGTATATATATATATATTTATATATATATATATATATATATATATATATATATATATATATATATAACTACTATTTAAGACAATACAATTCAAGGAACGTGCTTACTTTTTGAGAGAACACAAAATAAAATTAATACATATTGCTAGTATATTAGACGTGAAATAAAATATTATCACTCCAAAGACGCACCACAAGGCACCGATTCTATTGAATGTTATTGGAATCGTGTTTTGAAAATTAGTAAGATAAGCAACGAGATTAGAGTTTGAAAGTAAAATTAATTTGATTACTATGAAACTTACTATTAATAAATTGTGTTTTCTAAATGTTGCATATCACGTTCTTTAACTAATGTTTAGAAAAAAAAATGTTAGACACAATTAGTTTTTAAACTTGTAATTATGTACAACATGGAAACTATAAAATATGTTTAATTCATGTAAAATATATGTATGTCTATTTTGCTGTTATGCAAGCCTACATTTTGGACAGCTTCACTGTTTTATTAAAGTGGCATGCCACTTGACTTCGCTCCCTAAATCAAGGGATACAATGTCAATAAGTTGATAGCATTCTCCTACTCCTGGTTTACATAGAGTCTAATAAGAACTCGTGACCCTAGTTTTGGCTATTTATAGTTAAATTTGGCTCTTATACTGTGTTCATTCGGATTGATAACAAAATGTACATATAAACATTAGCCTTCTATTCAGATAAATACATAGTTTCTGCTAATTCTAGGATTGTTTGGTGTTACTGAAATATTTATCATAATAAAATTCTTTTAAATATACATATTATATCTTTAAAATATATAAGTTGGTGCAACATTTGAATTTCAACCATGTACACAGTTCAATGTATTAGTATGTTTCAGATAGTTTGAATTAGAAATACATTCGTTGAAGTGGGTAAATAATGCTTACCTTGCTTGTTTCTCTTTTCATGTTCTTATTAACAGGTAAACACAATCAGTAATACTCATATAAAAATATGTCACACACATGTAAAAATTTGTCTGAAAATCAAAATGTTTCTCTAAACATTTGATATAGTAAAATGTTGTGGCATGGCATAAAGTGTACTGGGTGGTAGCACTGTGTAACACATAAAAAATCAATAAATACACATTTAAAATAAAATCTAATTAATTAATATTGAACTAGCTATTTGCACTTCAACTAAGAAGTAGTTTTAAAAACAAATAGTGTAAATATTTTAATATTTCTCTATTTTATATTTTAATTTGGACACAATAGTTATAAAACACAAAAATACCTAAAATAGACTATTTTATAATAAGTGATTAACTATGTTACACATATGCAATTTATCGGATTTGTAAAAAGAGAGAGAGAGAGAGAGAGAGTGAGAGAGGGAGAGAGAGAGAGAGAGAGCATTTTATAAATAAATTGTTATTTTTATATCGGATGTGCATTGAAAGTTCATTACCCTTAACCACAGCACCACTAAACACTGAACTGAAATATTTAAAACAAAACTGTAATTGATAAAAGCTATAAAATATAAACTAGCACAATTTTTTATAAGCGAGCGAAAGAATTAAAAGTTGGAAAATAAAGTATAAATGAAAATAAAATATATTAACCATTTATAAATACTATATATATATATATATATATATATATATATATATACACACACCTGCTCCCTGCATGCACCAACCTAGCTTGCCAACCATAAACTGTGATTGTCCGACCCTAACGATGGTCAGCTATGTTCTCAAAAGAGGCAACAAAGAACGGGCACAAACAAACATTAGCAAAAAATTAAAAATAATGTTTCGACTGAGGTTTTACATATGCCATTCACTCATTGTCTCACTTATAGATCTCTCATTAATTTTTATACCAAACACCCGCCCCACGTTTTCAGTCATATTAATTAAACGTACTTGAACTTATAAGCTTTAAATTATTTTCTTCTTTTTAGTACACTTATAAAAAAGTGATTTTACAAATCTATTTTTTTACCTCTATTTATTAAATTATAACCCACAATCCATCCAGTATTTGTGTCTGGACAATGAAAAAAAATATGCCACTTTATTCAATAATCAACGATAGTTTAATTTTAAAATATATATATATTTGACTTGAACTTTTTTTACACATACTTTTTAATGAAAATATAACAATTTATCAAATAATTGGAGCACTATTCCGCTGTGTATTAACATCATTGTGAGTAAAATAAGTCAAACTCTGTTTTACATTTGCTGGTCTAAAACAAGCAATGGCGAGTAGCTTCATACATTTTCGCCTCAAAATTTCATTATATGTATACACAAATATATATATATATATATATATATATATAATTCACCAAAGCGAGTATGTGCAAACAGGCATGACGAATGACCCTTGCTAGGGTCGACCAATCAGTTAATGGTTTGCAAGCAAAGCTGGTGGAGAAAGGGGAGGGGGGTCATCAAGACTATTGATGCTTTTTTAGTTCAATTTCGTTGCTACTTCACAGAATAGCATGCATTTCGTAGTGTAGTGGTTATTACATCAGCCTAACTCGCGGAAGGTCCTGGGTTCAAACCCCAGCTGAGCCATTATTTTTTAATATATTAAAAATGTTAATGTTTGTTCCAGTTCGTAAATCCTTAATATTAACTTCACCGTCTAGTCTGTCTGTCGTGGTCCCACCCGTCTAGTCTGTTTGTCGTGGTCCCACCCGTCTAGTCTGTCCGTCGTGGTCCCACCCGTCTAGTCTGTCTTTCGTGGTCCCACCCGTCTAGTCTGTTTGCCGTGGTCCCACCCGTCTAGTTTGTCCGTCGATGTCCCACCGGTCCGGACAAAAACAAAAGTAACAAATGATCCACTCCCTATGATCTTATCGAGCTGAAATGTTGCACATAGACTCGTGTCACCTAACAATGCATTGTATAAAAATTTCAGATGGAAGTAAATTCATGAATTTTTAGTTTATCTCTATGTATCTATATGTAGCCGTCTGCTATAGTTTATCTCCACGGGCCACTGGAGTTAACTCCAGCCATCGATGACCACGTCCCCGTGTTTTACAGCAAGGAGAGTTCAGTCACGGTCAGTCTGTAAATCTTTGTCGCGCGGTGCGTATTATATTTTTAAAAATCCATAATTTTAGTTATGTCTCATATATAAGGAATGTATAGTCAAAAACTTTGTGTTTTACGTGTTTTTTTAAAAACTTTATGTCCCACATTTCTTTTCGAAAATGACTTCGCAACACGGTTGTAAACTTTGTTTCTCAACATTGGGATAACTTTGGCGACGTGCTCTCCGTTGTTCTCAGGGACAGAAAAGTAGTCATACACTCTCCTCAACAATACGTTCAGTACATGAATACTTTAGGAGTATATGGTGGCGAGGCAGAAATAATAGCGATGTCCGACCTACTTCCCGCCAGTATCATCATTTACTTCCGAGAACGTCCAAATACCTCTCTCCTCGAGTTTACAATCCTGGCCAACACTTGTCTATATAACTGCTCTTTAGCAGTCCTTCCGATCATGCCCATTACGAAGTAAACTTGCCTCTAACACGTGATGACTTTCTTGTGCCATCTATTGACAACAAAATGTCCACACAAATTTCACAGCCGCCTCATCACACTTATATGACGTTAATTCCCATTATCCTGATAAACATGTACAACCGCATTTAAAAAAAAACACGAACGAACGAATTCCGCAGAAGAATTTCAATCCAACATCTATATACATATATAACCAGGACGAGCACAAGACGAGTGAAAATAGGTTTGACGAATCCCCCTCGCCAGTGTCGGCCAATCACATTTTATGTTTGGCAAGCTAAGGTGGTGCATGGTGGTGGGGGGGGGGAAGGGGAAGTAGGTAACCGCAATTTGCATTTTTCGATATTAACAAATGGTCCCCCCACCCCGTTCATTCGCGTTGTTCTGATTTCTTCCAGATGTCTTTTGTGTCCGTACTCCCGACCCCCCCCCCTTTTCTTTGAACTATCTATGAGCAAATCTGTGGCGCATGCAACGCCGTGGGTCGCATCTAGTTATTTATATTTTTTTGTATGTGTGTGTGTAAGATTTACTTTACTTTAAGTTTTGTCTTAGTCAGCTGTTTCGTTCATATTTTTTGCTAAATTAGATATTTTCATGTTCGATTTAGTTTTGGTGTTAAAGTGTTACTCATTGTATAGATGAAGAGGTATCATTAAATGGTGTTTCTTAGGTTTTTATTCATGTAAGCTGAAAACATGTTTAAAAAATAGTTATGTTAGTAAAAACTTTTGGATAATGTCAAAAAAGGAACTATTAACAAGTAATTTTAATCTTAAGTGTTCACTTTATATTATTCGTCCAATCATAGTATTGCATTATACTAAATAAAGGTAGTTCACTAGATTATTATCAGATGTCATAGAAAAGAACAACATAGCAGGAGTTGAGACATGTAGACGTGTGCTTATGATTGTTCTTTTTAATAGGAACAAGTCGTACATTTAGACTTGTGCTTCTGATTGTTCTTTTTAATAGGAACAAGTTGTACATTTAGACTTGTGCTTCTGATTGTTCTTTTTAATAGGAACAAGTTCGTATATTTAGACGTGTGCTTCTGATTGTTCTTTTTAATAGGAACAAGTTGTATATTTAGACGTGTGCTTCTGATTGTTCTTTTTAATAGGAACAAGTTGTATATTTAGACGTGTGCTTCTGATTGTTCTTTTTAATAGGAACAAGTTGTATATTTAGACGTGTGCTTCTGATTGTTCTTTTTAATAGGAACAAGTCGTACATTTAAAAAAATGATGGCATGATGACATTATATTTTTCTTTGACATTTTACAAGTTCATGTTTCATATAATAATGTCATAAGAGATGCTTTATTGCTTAACACGAAGGGTGAAAAGCTCATATTCCCATGTTTCCTTCCCTTTGGCAGGACGGTTTTTGCTATTGCAGCTGATGTTAACTGCCCTTAAAAGTTTCATTACGTAAAGGAAAATATGCCAATAATGTTTTTGTTAAGTTTGAATATATATGCGTCGATTTTAGTTTGGCATATAAGCTATAATATAACTAAATTTTGTGCTGAGCTTACACTTGATAATGCCATTTTCTGTCGGTCAGAAATACACGTATGAGAAATGTAATTCTCTAATTCTGAGACAATTCTACATATTATAAAAAGCGCGATGATGCTTAACATACAAGTCGAAAAGGGTATTAATTATTAATTTAATATAAAAACCTGCATACTATATAGCTATTGAACCAACCTGCAAGGGATCACATTTGAACTAAAACACATGTATTCTTTAATGCGTTAATAAAACACATGGATACTTTTAATACGCTAATAAAACATATGTATTCTTTAAAACGCTAATAAAACTTGAGGGAAGAAATAAAACACATGTATTCTTTAATCCGCAAAGACAACGTAAAGGAAGAAAGTCAAAGGAATTGTACCGCAACCTGGTGTCAAATTTTACGTTAAAGTCGATAAATTTGACGTGTAAAATATTTCAGGAATTAGTCTTCAAATCAACTATAAAGTATCTCAGAAACTGGTCATCAAATCAACTGTAAATTATCTCAGAAACTGGTCATCAAATCAACTGTAAAGTATCTCAGAAACTGGTCATCAAATCAACTGTAAAGTATCTCAGAAACTGGTCATCAAATCAACTGTAAAGTATCTCAGAAACTGGTCATCAAATCAACTGTAAACTATCTCAGAAACTGGTCATCAAATCAACTGTAAAGTATCTCAGAAACTGGTCATCAAATCAACTGTAAAGTATATCAGAAACTGGTCATCAAATCAACTGTAAAGTATCTCAGAAACTGGTCATCAAATCAACTGTAAAGTATCTCAGAAACTGGTCATCAAATCAACTGTAAAGTATCTCAGAAACTGGTCATCAAATCAACTGTAAAGTATCTCAGAAACTGGTCATCAAATCAACTGTAAAGTATCTCAGAAACTGGTCATCAAATCAACTGTAAAGTATCTCAGAAACTGGTCATCAAATCAATTGTAAAGTATCTCAGAAACTGGTCATCAAATCAACTGTAAAGTATCTCAGAAACTGGTCATCACATTAAATATGAAATATCTCAGAAACTGGCCATCACATTAAATATGAAATATCTCATAAACTGCCATCACATTAAATATGAACATCAACTGTGCAAAATAAATAAAACCGTTTCCAAAAATATCCCTGTACTATTTTTAAGGAGTCAAATAGTCAAACCATTAGGATGTCCTTAAGTAACGCACTGTCCTAAATTATCTAGAATAGTAAGTGTTCTTTCTGATAATCATACCAATGGTTAAAAGAATGTTATTTAATAGTATAGCATTCACTGTTATCAAAACGAAAAATATTGTAGCTTAGCTGATAAATGTAGATCTATGTTTATGTTTATCTTGTATTTTTAAAAGGATCAAGTCGTCGTAAATTAATAACAAAACGGTATCAAGCTGTCATTACTTTTTCATGGACACCTAAACAGTTTTATGTCTCAGATAATAATCGTATAAGAAAATCATATTAAATCAAAAAGAAAGTATATAATGCAGTATTTATATGATTTCTTACTACGTCACCGCTAAACAAAATTTATTTAAACTACTATGGCCCAAAGTCAATGTCAGGTTAACTAACCGCTTCTCTAATCTCTAAATAAATATCAGAAACCTTCGTTTAAATTGGCCAAAATAAATGTAACACATGTCTTCATTGTCTGAAACGTGGTATAATATTTGAGATTGAAGAAGAATTGGGATTTAATATTATGATTTGTGTGAGAAAGAAACCTGCAATTGTACATGCCGCCGGTTGCATTTTTAAAAACAATCGTTAATAGTTCGGGTATTACACAAGTATATATTAATTTATCAATTCTACGCATGCTGTAAATTTGTTTACAGTTGATTGTCGAAATGGTATTTGTAATAGTCCTTTGAGAATACAACAATTAAATATTAGAAGCATATGATGGATACACTATAGCCTTAACTATAAAAACAATATTATATTTTGTAAAATGATATTTGGCGTGCATTAAAATTATATTTCACATTAATGACGCACCACAAAGCACCGAGTCTGATGTATTTAATATGACATTGTGTTTAGAAAAATGAGCAAGTTAAATAGGAAAATTGTAATGTAAAACAAAATCAATTGAAATGATATTTAAACTCTATATATAATGCATAATATTTATGACGTTTGAATTATAAATGCTTCATTGTAGGTTAATAAAAATTATTGAATAGAAAAATAAAATAAAATAAAGGTGAACATTTTTAAAATCATAATTACTTTAAAAATATGAAAACTTTGAATTTTATTTATTTAGTCTGGTTAATATATACTTTTTTTGAAAAAACAGTACGCTACAGTTTTTAGCTCTCATCGAAACAAAAGAACGACTTCTACTATTGTAAGTGGCAAGCCACTTGACTTCGATCCCTAAATTTAGGGATACTATGAATGTCAATAAATTACTAGCATGTTTTACCCGTGTATACACTGTGCCTAATTAGAACATTCCCTTGTCTGTAGTTCAGACTATAAATAGTTTTTTGGTAAATCATAAACTCGTCCATTAATAATAAAATCACAAAATGCATATTGACTTTGTCTTTGCTCAAATAACTACATAATTTCTGCTAATTTTAGGATTCTCTAGTGTTTGTGAAATATTCTCAATATTATATACTTTTAAGAAAGAAATACACGATCTTTTCATTGTAGTAGTTGAACAGATTTACTAGAGGAAAGTTTATAGTATTTACATTTTTTCTTTTGTTGTACGGTTCAATATCTAGTGGAATATTATAACAACGTATTAACAGAGGTAAGTAAAATCCATCATAAAATATAAAACGTTGGTAGTTTTAATTACATTGTCAACTACCATATTAAATAATATTAAAATGTTAATAATTTTTAATATATACTTTTAAAGATCTACAGTCGAATATAAGAGTACTATCGGATGTAAGATAATGTTATAAAAATACACAAGGGAAAAAATATAACTTGAAAATACAACACAAAGATGATCAAATACAACCCTCAGATAGACATACGTATAAAAACACTTTTCTTGTTTACGTATACAAGTACAAACAGATAAATTTATTGTTCTTACCGTCTGAAATTCAGACAAAAATTGGTTTCCTGGATCTAACCAGACACACCCTAAAATAATAAACATTTAAAACGCGAATAAAAATACAGTAAATAAATGTAAACCATGGACAAGCGTATGACGCAATAATCTGCTGCATTGAGGGAGTGTCTGTATTATATATATTATAAGATACGTTATGTTACACAATATCTAGTCCCCATTCTCCTTGTAAATAATACAGGTGTTCTATAATGTCTCCAGTGTCACTCTCCTTGTCATCAACAGAATGTACGGAATGTCTGCTGTCTCCATTCTCCTTGTAAATAATACAGGTGTTCTATAATGTATCCAGTGTCACTCTCCTTGTCATCAACAGAATGTACGGAATGTCTGCTGTCTCCATTCTCTTTTAAATAATGACAGGGATGATTTCTATAATGTATTCAGTGTACATACTCCTTGTACATCTAGATAAATTTCTTTGTAAAAAAAGTGTAGTTTTTTTTTAAAATTTGTACATAGAATTAGCCTCAGGGCTTGGCGTCTGCAAACATGACCAGATATGTTTGCCAGTACATGCCGAGCCAGAGCAGAGCGATCAGACGCTCATCACCAAGATAAGGACTGAGCGCTGTACAATACAGAGTTACTTGCTTGTTTGACACAAGAATGTATATTGCCGAGGAGATGGTTGAGTACCTGTTGGCCGATGGCTGGTCGTTTATTTAGACGGGTCGGTACTAACAACTGTAGAGAGTTAAATGTATGACAATGTCACGGGTCGGTACTAACAACTGTAGAGAGTTAAATGTATGGCGATGTCACGGGTTGGTACTAACAACTGTAGAGAGTTAAATGTATGGCGATGTCACGTGTCGGTACTAACAACTGTAGAGAGTTAAATGTATGGCGATGTCACGGGTCGGTACTAACAACTGTAGAGAGTTAAATGTATGGCGATGTCACGGGTCGGTACTAACAACTGTAGAGAGTTAAATGTATGGCGATGTCCGCTTGATGATGTTTGCCAGTAAAACAATGAGCCGGGTCATAACAACTAGTCCTCTTGATGATGTTTTGTCAACGGCAATTACATATTTAATTTTTACTGTTTTTTCAGAAAACCTATGTGTTAAAATGATACTCTTTGTTTATAATTTAAAAAAAAACTCTTTTAAAGATATTTAAAATTCAGTCTGGTATTTTAAACTAGTGTTTCTTATGTTTCAAATATAGTAACATAAACGTATGCTTAAAATTAGTAAATTTTGAATAATGAATTGTTTGTAATGGTTTGTACTTAATACTAATGAAACTATGAAAATATTACATTTAAGATATATATATATCTTATTGTTTGCACAAAGGGAAGACATATACCGATGTGAACATTTAATTAATTTTGTAAGTGGAACGCCACTTGACTTCGATCCCTAAATTTAGGGAAATAATGCCAATTAATTGTTTGGATTTTCATACACTCGGGTTTACAATGAAACATAGTAAAAAAAGTCCATGTGTCAGTTTCCTGCTACTTGTTTGTTAATTTGTTTTTGGGGCTACAATTCCCCTTATGGCGGCTGGATAGCGAAGTCAGTAGTGCGCTCGCCTGACAAGCTGAGGGGCGTGGGTTTAAAGCCCACGTTAAAGACACAATAAAAATGTTGATGACTATTGGAAAAAGACTTCAACTGACCTGGAGAGGAGATGGGCGCCGCCAAGGTCTACCAAGCCCCGAGAAAGTTCTAATGGAAACAGAATCCCCAACAACCTCGAGGTTATGGGACACAAAAAATCCCCTTAAAACTTAGAGATGAGTATAAACGCAAGAAGAAAGCGGGAAAGCGTAACAGCAACCCTCTTAGTCATAAACATGTATATGGGTAGTCAACAAATAAAAAGCATGATGAATTTTAAGGATGCTTATCAATGTTGGCCGTTCTGCTTTAATAACGCATGATTTTCTGTAACTGCTCTTCCATAATTTAAGTATTTGGCAGTTTCGTAGCTCTAAAGCATAAGGGCTTATTTTCTTTTCACATGACTAATCATTTAAAAACAATGTTTACACCCAAAAAAAGTTAGAGGTTGCTCCTCTAATTTAAAATAACTTATGTCATATTAAATGACTTCCCGTGATCTTTTCATAAAGTATTGATGAAGCATCAAGTTGGCACATACTTATGTCAATTAAATAAACGAATAATTACTGTTTTTATTAATATTGAATCTTTTTATTATTTCCTTGTAGCTTTTTTATCTTATAAAATGACATTATTTTAACCATTGTTAACCATTGTATGATCCATTGTCAAGCTCTGCTTGTGAAATATTTGGAACCTGAACTGGAGGTTGTCATGCATGACATTATCCAGATTGTAAATTTCATTAAAGAACATGCTCTGCAAACACGACCGTTTCGTGATTTATGTAAAGATGGTGAGTCTGAATATACAGACCTACTCTATCACACCGAGGTACGGTGGCTGTCACGCGGCAATGTTCTGAACAGAGTGTGGGCTCTGAAAGCGGAACTTCAAACATTTCTGGTGGGTCAAAAGCATCCACTGGCGGACAAGTCTACGAACTATTTTTGGTTTGTACATCTCGCATATTTAGCTGATATTTTCGAGTTTGTCAATGCGTTGAACAAAGAATTGCAGGGAAAACACTCATTATAATTAAAGCCAGAGAAAGGATTGCAACATTTGGATTAAAGCTTTCATATTGGAAACAAAAAGCAGAAGGAAAGAAGTTAGCTGCCTTTTCAAAGTTGGCCTTGTGCTTGGAAGATTGTACAAATATAACTTTTGACGACATCAAGGATATAGTTTATCAGGCATCTTATGAAGCTCAAAGAGCGGTTCACTATTTACTATCCAGTTATTGATTCGCATCAATTCATTTGGTTTGTAGATCAATTTTGATGTGACATTGAGGATGTACTAGATGAGCCTCAAGGGTTGGCAGAAGCACTTCTTGAAATTCAGTCTCATAATGAGGCACGTATTGAAATTCAGTCTAATAATGAGGCCCGTATTGAACTCCAGTCTAATAATGAGGCACTTCTTGAACTCCAGTCTAATAATAACGCACGTATTGAACTTCAGTCTAACAATGGGACACGTATTGAACTTCAGTCTAATAATGAGGCACGTATTGAAATTCAGTCTAAAAATGAGGCACGTATTGAACTTCAGTCTAATAATAAGCACGTATTGAATTTGAAAACAAAACAGATCTTATACAAAGGATTTCAACACTGCAAATGAGCAGGCCGTCAAGACGTTGCTGCATTTTACAACAACGTACCTTTGTGAACAAGGATTTTCCACTCTAGTGAACATAAAAAAATCTGCGAAATCGATTGGACCCTGAAGACAGCATCCAACTTGCCCTGACATCAAAATGCCCCAATTTTGATGGAATTGTGTCAAAAATGAAACAACATAATTTTTCAAAGAAACTGAACTGTAATGATATTTAAAGAAAAACATTGCAGTTTGATAATAAAAATTAATAAAGTTATATTAAATTTATAATTTATATCATTTTTATATTAAATTTGTGTTCATCCGACTTTACCGCATTACGTGAGATTTATCATTATGTCTAGAATGGCCTAGGCCGTTAGACTTATAACCGTTAAAACAATAATATACATTTAATTGTTAACTTTTATAATTGCATCATACCAAAATCCATTTCGGTTCTTATTTAGACACTTGTCAGGCTTCTAAGACTCAACAGATGCGTTTTCGGCTTGGGTCTATCCCTAGACCTGCTCCCGAAAGGTCCAAGTGGTGTTTGCAGGACCTCGCGTCTTCGGCAACATAAAATTTTATATTTTGGGGTAACGGGCAAAAAAGTTCGCCGACCCCTATTAGAGGCTAATATTTTCTATCGGAATCGGAATTAAAATAAAAGTTCATTACTCTCAGCACCGCACCATAAAGCACTGTATTGGCGTGTTTAATATTAAGCTATATTTGCAAAATCACTGTCAGCGCTGGCGCTTTCAATGTCATATTCTTTTTCAACCGGACACAATTCAACATTTTAGAATAAAATGATTCGTTAAAATATAATTTTAAAATTTGTTGTTTTTTAATTTAATATATATATACTAGTGTATCACCCGTCAAAAATGACGGAAGTTTTCAAAATAAATACACATCAGATTTTTAAAAAAAGTAACACAGAACTTTCATTTATTTTATTTATTTTTATTTGATTCATTTATTATCATATTGAACAATTTTATGCGGAACGTTCGAAAAGTGTTATTTTTGGTGCAGCTCTATAAAAAAAATCGATCGCAGCGCCATATAACAGCATTACATCCATATCTCAGCGCCACCTAACAGCATTATAATTACATCCATGCATACAGACAACGGGAATTATGTATATTGATATTTGTTTGAAAATATTTATTGATTAAAAAATTAATACAATCCTATATAATAAAAGGCAAGTTTCTGTCCTTTCTGTCCGTTCTGTCCGGTCATCTATAGCGATTGGTCCCTCAAACACATATGACTCCTACAGCCAATCATATTGAACACGTTTACGCCATTTACGCGGATGTTCAAAACGAGTTATTTTTTGTGCAGTATTTCTTCCAAGACTTTATTTTGAGTTATGCGCGTTGGGATTTATAGCAAAAAGCTATCTTTTTACGAGTTATTTATTTTAACTATAATGAATAGTATTTTTGACGCGATGCACATGTAATGCCGGTCGAGACGGCTGTTGATGGGGAGTTACAACATGCCACCGAACGGTGGTGGAACGTCCTTGGACGGGCTTTGTTGCTGTTATTTTATAACTGTTAAATTGCAATCAAATGTTTTTTATAACACCTTAATGATCTAAAATTGCACAAAATATTAAATGTTTACATTGACTGTTATATGTTTGCATTTACAATTGTAGACTTGGCGCACTGCCCTATATACCAGCCATGTGGCCTATAAGAGCCTCGCCTCTTAACTTCAATCTCTTGGTACCAGGGATACTATTGAAATAAGTTAGATGATACTCTATGTCAGTGGTTCCCAAACTTTTTTTACCCGTGGACCCCTTTTACATTCATAACTTTCCCACGGACCCCCAAATAAAAACGCTACATAAATGAAAGGTATATAAATTTACTAATTTAAAAAAAAACATTTTGTTGAAGATTTATTTATTTACATATAACTTTTGTTTAAAATTTAAAAAAAAATTAATGACTTGAATGAACTTGATGAGATTTTATGAGTCTATTTATGTCCGGCTCAATGTTTGTGAGTAAAAAACGCAAATCTCCACGAGCATTATTGGCTAGCCGGTTTCTTTTGTTTGTGACGTGGTTCATTACGGCACTGAAGCCACCTTCTACAAAATAGGAAGACGGGAAAGCAGTCAACAACTTCTGTACAATACCCCATAATGCAGGATATAAAATTGGGATATCTTTTTGTAACCAGAATGTGTGGTATCATTCTTCAAACATTGGTTTAAGTTCCTCATTTGTGGATAATGCAATAAGTAGCTCCTGTATTAGTATGGAGTCATCTATGTCTGGAAGCTGAGTTTGTTTCCCAGCAAAAGGGTTCAACACCCAGTCGGGAATATCCATGTGAAGAATGTCTTCAAATTTTAGGTTCAGGTCTGAAAGAAGAGCCGTTAAGTGTTGACTGTAGGCAAGCAAGTCTTCATCTCTATTTTTCAATTTCGAAAGATTTTGAAACTGGGAAGTTTTGTTTATACAGACATTTTTTTTGCAACAAACGCAGATAATACGCTTTTAGTTTTGATTAAATTTAATTGGTCACCTTGTAGTTTGAAATTAGTTTAGTTAAATTTTGCAAACAAATCTGTTATGTAGGCTATGTTATTTGTTTTAGTTAATTAAATTTTTTCTAAAATCATTGTCTTTGCCTTCCACGAATTCCAGCACTGAATCAAAGAGAGTATAAAATTGATTTAAACATGCACTTTTAGATAACCAACGTACTTCTGTGTGAAGTAGTAAATGATTATAGTCTTCATCAATTTCTAAGCAAAGTTTAGCAAATAATCTCTCGTTGATGGCATTCCTTTTGATTTTATTAACTGCTCTAATGACATAATCTAGTGATCCATGCAAATGTTCACTAAGATGTTTTGCAACAAAATGATGTCGATGAATTACACAATGCACTGAACATACATTTGGTACAGCTTGTTTTAAGTATGCCAGAAAGCCTCGGTATCTTCCAACAATTGCCGGAGCACCGTCAGTAGTAACAGAAATGATATTAGTCATGGGTACAGCTTTTTCATCGAAAAATCTTTTTAATTCACTAAATAACATTTCACCTTTCGTATCGGTTTCCAAACATTTAGAAAACTAAATTTCTTGGCAAAATTCTTCTTCTTTTACAAATATTACATAAGCTAAAAGTAAAGTCTCTTTTCCTGGTAAAGTGGACTCGTCAAGCTGTAGAGAAAATTCAGATGTTTTTAAGTAATAACATAAAAAATTTTCAACACACTTAGCCATTTCGTCAATCCTTCTTTGGACTGAATTATTGCTCAGTGGAATTCCTTTTGTGATGTCTAAAGCTGGTTTGTGCAACACAGTGATTATCACCTCACTTACAGCTTTTAAAATAAGTTCTTCACCAATCGTGTTGGGCTTTCCAGACTTTGCAATCAGTAAAGAAATATTACAAGGCGCACGCAGTCCATCGTCATCTCGCTTAGATGTTGTCTCTATGAGTTGTTGAAGTGATGGTGTTTTTAAATATTTTTCTCTGACTGCTTGAAAAAAACAATAAATCGTTATCTTTTTATCACTTCGGATTTTCATCAAATGTTCCTTAAGCTTGGAAGGTTTCATAGAATCATTCGACAAAGTTTTATTACATAGAAGACACATTGGTAAAATACTATTTCCTGTTGATGAAATAAAGCCATACTTCAAATATACTGTCTGCATTTTTTCTTCGGCTCACTTATCTATTTAAAAAGGGCACAAAAGTATTAAAAAATTGTATATAGAATGTTTTATTTAAAACGTTTAATTAACTAGTGAATTTTTCAGTGGAATGCTGCGGTAAAACCCTTTAGAATTATTTGACATGAGGTGTAAGGAAACAATTCTATTTAATTTTCTTTCAAAAAATCCCTTCCTGATCATTTTTAAAAAAGAAATTTAAATTTATTTTTATTAACGTTAAGGTATTACTATATTGAAAATATAAAAAAAATATTTTTCTCAAAAGATATCAATTTTATTCAAATATTATAATTACCTACGTTCAAAATACACTATCTGAATAACAATACAAAATTCAACTAAATGAAAACTTCCAACTAACAATACTAAACTTCTTTTGCCTAGGATTGGGAAAATTTGTTTATACACTTCGTATCAGCATTAAATAAAAATAAATTATCGATAACGCTTGCGACTCTTTTAGACTTTATGTTGTAGGCAAGCTATGCATGTAGCAGCACTATTGCATTGCTGTATAAAACTATTTTCGGTAGTCTGTCTCCCACCGTCCCAAGTTTGTTAACTTAAATAGTTGGCGTCATCTCAAACTTTGAAGGGGGTGCGGGTGAGAAATCGGCAAAAATTCTCATTTTCAAGTATTTCTATGTTTTAATGTATTAGTGTTAGGTTTCTAAAGCATTTTTTAAATGTTAATTATATTTAAAAATATCATTATATATTAAAAATATTTTAAAATATTATTTTGCTAACCCTACAAAAAAATGTTTGCTCGAATTTTGAAGAAGAAAAAAGATTTTTTGCTGACTCGATTCCTGTATTTGGAATCGTCTAACATTTCAAATGGAAATCCAAATAAATGGAAAGCTGGATTCTTCCTGCTTTAGATAAATATAACTTCCCGATACGTCAACATTTACCCAACCCTGCAATCATCGTCATTTCCGTTAAAAGACGGTATTTTTATGAACTATATATAGGGTCTCAGCCTTTCTCACGCATCAAACTTTCAATAAACCAAACATTTTGATTGGTTAAGGCTATGGAAATATTGTAGTTATACTTTTTTTCTAGGTTAAAACCAATTTATTTTACTCATGACCTAAAAATCGCTACTATAGTATTCATTGTTCTTTATTTTTATTTCGGTAATGATTAAAAAAAAACAATTTTATTATTTTTATACTAAACCTTGCGCGGACCCCCTGACGTTCTCCAGGGACCCCCAAATTCAATTTTAATTTTCCACGGACCCCTGAATGGTTCCGCTGACACCTGGGGGTCCGTACGGACCACTTTGGGAACCACTGCTCTATGTGAATAAAATTAAAACTTTACGGAGACGAATGGAAGACAATAGTGCAAAATAGTTTAATTGTGTGAAACCCAATCTTAAAAGAAAACTTTTAACATCTGGAATAAACAAAAATGCTGTAATTAAATACAATACAACGTTAAAAGCCTAAAAAAGTAAAATCCTATCATCAAAGAATAAAAAAAATGAAACTTGATTTCCTCGAAATGTATATGTAAGTCAACAAAGTTCTTCAATTGGAAATTGAAAGATCTGGAGGTCTCGCAAAGACTATAATGCAAGGCAAAGTACAGGGATGAAGGAAAAGAGGCAGACAAAGGAAGAGATGGGAAGACGATATCAAAGAATGGACCGGCCTGTCATTCAGCGACTCTCAAAAGGCAACACAGGACCATGACAAATGGCGTGAGATAGTGTGCAGTTCACGATGGTGCCCCAACGACCCAACGACGGGTTAAGGGATAGTTCAGTTCAGTTCAAATGTCCAGGGGCGTACGTTCAACCTCTGCCAACCGGATGGTCTCCAAATTGCCGCCCTTTCAAATTGAATCGCATTAATTTTTAAATAGGTTTGTAGTTAAAATTAAATCATTGTAATTGAGACAAATTATAGGTGGAGATATTTTAACCATTGGATGCCCTATTTAAATTAAGCAGTAATAACGATAACCGTATAATTTGATATACTTATAAATGCAATTTTTATTTTTAAAAACTAGACACTACTTTTGAGACGTAAAGTGAAAACATTTTGCATATGTTATTATTTTTAAAAGCCTTATCTTCTCAGTTTGATCCACAAATTAAGTGCAACATTGAAGGTTGTTTTTTTTTCGTATCAAAGCTCCCCCCCCCCAAACTCTCGAGTCGTGTGTGCAGGACCTCGCGCCTTAGTGGGTAACGTCAACATAAACTTTTATATTAGGGGGTAATGGGCAAAAACTTTCGCCGACCCCTGTCATAAAGTAACTGCACGGGTTCTGGGCTACGCTACTGCAACGTTGATCTGATTATCTAGTGTGTAGTTTTTAAAGCCCCTTTGGCTATGCAGTCAAGGGGAGTGTGTTCTGAGAGTACTGAGATGGTGATAATAAAAGAGTAGTATTTTATTAAATCTTTTCCAAAATGAACGACGCGCATTTACTTTTTATAAACGCCCATTTATATATGCTACAAAAGTAATAATATTTAGACTATTTAATTACTACAAATAAATGTTTTTAAAAAAACTGTTAATAACCACCCAACATTTACTACAAATTATTTAAGACAGAACAATGATTTTAAATATAAAAATAAAATTATTACTAATGCTGTGTATGGAATATACGCGATTACAGTTAAAGTTACTTTATTTAGTCAAAAGAGCAGTTATTGAAACTTATGTTCATAACATCGTCATATACGAATAGATGTTCTCATATCATGAATGTGAAATTATTTTTTTTAAATTTATCATCTTTGTGAGAGTGATTGGTACTTTGATGTAGCAATGTTATATGGCCAACATTTCTAAAATATTAGTCAGATTCAGGAGATAATAAACAGATGAAAACAAGAAGATATCACAACTAAAAGTTAATATTTTCTTTTTAGTAGGTATAAAATACTTAGAGGATAAGGATTAAGCCATTGGTATTATAGTGAGAAGGAATTATCTTTTTGAAAACATCAACATTTTCATTAAAATAACTATTATTGCAAGATTTATCTAAAAAATCTAATTCAAAAAGAAATATTAAACATACATACATACATACATACACACACACATATACATACATATATACAGATTAATAAAACATAAATACAAACATGCATACATATACATACAAACAAATACAAACACACACAAACACACACACATACAAACATACACACATGCACATATACATACATACATACATACACATACATACATACATACATACATTACATACATATACATACATACATACATACATACATACATACATACATACATACATACATACATACATACAACACATACATACATACATTTATACATACACACACACATACATACATACATACACACATACATACATACATGCATACATACACACATACATACATACAAACATACATACACACACATACATACATACATGTATGCAGAACAAATACAAAATGTATTGTACGTCATAAACATCAATAAAACAATTAAGTATAATTTCAAATAATTAAGGGGAGGACTTATTTTCACCCCGGAGACTTTATTTTGGGGGAGATTTAAATTTTGGGGATATTTTTTTTTGGGACACCGGCCCTTCCGTCACAATGTATTATTCTGTGTTTAGCACTCGGTCTGTTTGCGTATTGTTATGATTAACCGTATGTGATTAACCGTTTTAAATAAATTGTGTATATAGACAGTATTCGTATTTTTTTATTGTGCAAAGACCCTGTGCTAAAATGTCTTTGGAAAAAACAACACACAAGAAGACAATCATAAGAGAGAGAAAATAAAATAACTGTTTGAAATGAAATGTAAAACCATTGAAAAGCGAGAACTACACTTATAATTTGCCAACATCAACGATCTGCACCATTCTCATGATTAGAATTAAGGAGATGAATGCTTCAAAGGGAGTGTCAAGAATGTCTACGAAACGGTTAGGACACATTTTGAAGCCTTGACAAATACAAATGTCTGTAGACAGTTTTCTATATTTAGATAAGAAGGAATAATTATTTGTAAAAAAAATATATTTTTTTGTTTGCGTTTTGTGTTTCAAATCTAAATTGTATTCCAAGTTGCTACACTCTTTAACAATACATAAGTAATTTGATTTGAATAAATGTTAATAAGTTTTTTTTTAAAATGAGTAATTCTACCACAGCATAGAACGCATTATCGTATTTAATATTGATTTGTATGGGAAAAATTGTTTCGTTTCAATAGTGTTTCGCTTAACTATTAAGACCCGGGAAAGAATTAAGCTCGATATGAGAGGTTCCACTGCATTTTGTTTTTAAAATGTAAGCTTCCTCATTCGTCTACCCTTAAATAGCTTTTAAATTGATTCCCTTTGTTCAAGTAAAACGCTCTCCTAAACAACTATTCTATATAAGTCTCTGCATGAACTTAGTTAAGTACAAATTGGATATTTTTTTATTTATCTAGCCAGATAAAATTTATCTAAATATTGATACCTAGTGAAGGGGAAAGTAGGGCTTATTAGTTATACAGACACACGTTGAAACGTAAGGTTTGGGCTTAAAATTCACCCTGCAGGTTTAGCTTACGTTAGTCGAAAAGCATATTTACAGTGGCTAAGCTATAGGGATAACGCCACTCAGCGTTGCGCGATATTATTGGTCTTGTACCTAGTCCCTACCAATGAAAAGTACCTTTCAAACATATTAACAGTGGCTAAGCTATATTGTTAACACCACCCAGGGTTGGGCGATATTGTTGGTCTTGTACCTAGTCCCTACCAATGAAAAGTACCTTTCAAACATATTAACAGTTGCTAAGCTATAGTGTTAACACCACCCAGGGTTGGGCGATATTGTTGGTCTTGTACCTAGTCCCTACCAATGAAAAGTACCTTTCAAACATATTAACAGTTGCTAAGCTATAGTGTTAACACCACCCAGGGTTGGGCGATATTGTTGGTCTTGTACCTAGTCCCTACCAATGAAAAGTACCTTTCAAACATATTAACAGTTGCTAAGCTATAGTGTTAACACCACCCAGGGTTGGGCGATATTGTTGGTCTTGTTCCTAGTCCCTACCAATGAAAAGTACCTTTCAAACATATTAACAGTGGCTAAGCTATATTGTTAACACCACCTAGGGTTGGGCGATATTACTGATCTTGTACCTAGTCCCTACCAATGAAAAGTACCTTTCAAACATATTAACAGTGGCTAAGCTATATTGTTAACACCACCCAGGGTTGGGCGATATTGTTGGTCTTGTTCCTAGTCCCTACCAATGAAAAGTACCTTTCAAACATATTAACAGTGGCTAAGCTATAGTGTTAACACCACCTAGGGTTGGGCGATATTACTGAACTTGTTCCTAGTCCCTACCAATGAAAAGTACCTTTCAAAGGGTCACAAAGTTGCCCTTCTATATAAAATAACTGTTTTGTTCATTAGCCTCACTCTTACACTCGTGCCGTGTATGTAACTCCTATACATCTTCAATTTTATCATTAGCCTCACTCTTATGTTCGTGCCGTGTATGTAACTCCTATACATCATCAATTTTATCATTAGCCTCACTCTTATGTTCGTGCCGTGTATGTAACTCCTATACATCATCTATTTTATCATTAGCCTCACTCTTATGTTCGTGCCGTGTATGTAACTCCTATACATCATCAATTTTATCATTAGCCTCACTCTTATGTTCGTGCCGTGTATGTAACTCCTATACATCATCAATTTTATCATTAGCCTCACTCTTACGCTCGTGCCGTGTATGTAACTCCTATACATCATCAATTTTATCATTAGCCTCACTCTTATGTTCGTGCCGTGTATGTAACTCCTATACATCATCAATTTTATCATTAGCCTCACTCTTATGTTCGTGCCGTGTATGTAACTCCTATACATCATCAATTTTATCATTAGCCTCACTCTTATGTTCCAGCCGTGTATGTAACTCCTATACATCATCAATTTTATCATTAGCCTCACTCTTATGTTCGTGCCGTGTATGTAACTCCTATACATCATCAATTTTATCATTAGCCTCACTCTTATGTTCGTGCCGTGTATGTAACTCCTATACATCATCAATTTTATCATTAGCCTCACTCTTACGCTCGTGCCGTGTATGTAACTCCTATACATCATCAATTTTATCATTAGCCTCACTCTTACGCTCGTGCCGTGTATGTAACTCCTATACATCATCAATTTTATCATTAGCCTCACTCTTATGTTCGTGCCGTGTATGTAACTCCTATACATCATCAATTTTATCATTAGCCTCACTCTTATGTTCGTGCCGTGTATGTAACTCCTATACATCATCAATTTTATCATTAGCCTCACTCTTATGTTCGTGCCGTGTATGTAACTCCTATACATCATCAATTTTATCATTAGCCTCACTCTTATGTTCGTGCCGTGTATGTAACTCCTATACATCATCAATTTTATCATTAGCCTCACTCTTACGCTCGTGCCGTGTATGTAACTCCTATACATCATCAATTTTATCATTAGCCTCACTCTTATGTTCGTGCCGTGTATGTAACTCCTATACATCATCAATTTTATCATTAGCCTCACTCTTATGTTCGTGCCGTGTATGTAACTCCTATACATCATCAATTTTATCATTAGCCTCACTCTTATGTTCCAGCCGTGTATGTAACTCCTATACATCATCAATTTTATCATTAGCCTCACTCTTATGTTCGTGCCGTGTATGTAACTCCTATACATCATCAATTTTATCATTAGCCTCACTCTTATGTTCGTGCCGTGTATGTAACTCCTATACATCATCAATTTTATCATTAGCCTCACTCTTACGCTCGTGCCGTGTATGTAACTCCTATACATCATCAATTTTATCATTAGCCTCACTCTTACGCTCGTGCCGTGTATGTAACTCCTATACATCATCAATTTTATCATTAGCCTCACTCTTATGTTCGTGCCGTGTATGTAACTCCTATACATCATCAATTTTATCATTAGCCTCACTCTTATGTTCGTGCCGTGTATGTAACTCCTATACATCATCAATTTTATCATTAGCCTCACTCTTATGTTCGTGCCGTGTATGTAACTCCTATACATCATCAATTTTATCATTAGCCTCACTCTTATGTTCGTGCCGTGTATGTAACTCCTATACATCATCAATTTTATCATTAGCCTCACTCTTATGTTCAAGCCGTGTATGTAACTCCTATACATCATCAATTTTATCATTAGCCTCACTCTTATGTTCGTGCCGTGTATGTAACTCCTATACATCATCAATTTTATCATTAGCCTCACTCTTATGTTCGTGCCGTGTATGTAACTCCTATACATCATCAATTTTATCATTAGCCTCACTCTTACGTTCGTGCCGTGTATGTAATTCCTATACATCATCAATTTTATCATTAGCCTCACTCTTACGTTTGTGCCGTGCATGTAACTCCTATACATCATCAATGTTCTTTGTTAAATGCCTCGATCATTTCTTTTAATTACATCTTTTCCTTTGAGGCAGTTTATGGAGCAATCATTCCAAAATAATCACATGTACTATGTAAGCACCTAAGGTAAACTGATCTCCCACCTAACAAACATTTGCCATTGTATTTATTACCGATCACTTGCTTCATGTAACAAATGCAGTTCCGTGTGCATTTTTTCTTTTTATTAATTTAATTTTGTGCAATTAACATTTTAATGTTGTTATTAGCCTGTATAAAATTGTCTGATTGATCAAAAATTGTAACAGCTTGTCATAATGTTGAGTGTTAGAATGTTTATAACAGCAGACACTGTTTTCTAAAGATAGAAACAAAAATATACATTGTCATACACATTCTTATATTAAAATATATGTTGGACAATTCGTCTGCCTTTAAATCGCTTTTAATATATTCCTATAGTTAAAGTGCATGATTGAAATTAAAATGTTATTTAAAAGTTTAGAATAAGTTATGCTTAAAGCATATTTACACTGATTAAGCTAGAGTTAGTGCCACCCAGGTTTGGGTGATGTTATTTCCACATCTATGAAAGCAATCGTTAAAAAATAATAACATTTACTTTTAAAAACACTTAAAGATATAAATTTTGTTATAAATATCTTACATAGTATTTATAAACGATATTTTAGCAGCAAAGAGTTGTGAACGATAATTGATCTGTCTTTCCATTAACGCGTACATGTAATGCCATTAACTTAACTACATGCATCCATAGAAAAGTCAATGTTCTTTTTTCTTATATACTGGCATATACATAGTTTAACTACTAATCACTGTCTACACACAAATAATACAGACCAAACACCGTTTCCTATTGATAAATATCGTATTTTACATCCAAAGAAACAGCTTGTCCCCCTTCTGTCTTCATGTTTGTTTTGTTTAGTTTTCTATTGGTGTTATACGCTTGTCTAATATAAAAGATATGAAAGCAGATGAAGTTATTTTTGTAAAACAATTTTTACAGACATACAAAACTACCGAGAGTGTACATTTGATCTGATAGTTATCTGGTTTCACTCATGTGATTGCTATCAAAGGCATATAATAAATTATAAGCAGTTGATTATTTATAACTAACTTTTAAAATGTGAAATGCATAAAGTATTTAAATATAAGGATCACCATTTAAGTATATAACGAAAATGGGTAAAACAACACTGTTTTATTACACATTAAGTGAAATAATGTTTAAATAAATATTGTTTAAAGATAACACTGAAGAAAACAGTCAATGTGGTTTCGTAAAAAACAAAACGTTAGGAAGTTAAACATTGAACATAAATTTAGACATCTGGAGAAAAATTAAGTAAACAAATAGTTCGAATGGTTGGATAAAATACATCTCGAAAATAAAATATATAATGAAAACAGTGACAACATGTAATTTTCAAAATAAAATTAATCCTTTAAAAACCTACTCGTAATCTTGTTTGTGAGAGACGTGTTGTTGTGTTTACATTGAATGAGCAGGCAATGACGTGACCTAGTATGAAACACGTGGTTTGTGATGTGAACTGTAAGCGAGCGTGGTCATGGACTTGGAGGACAGCTGACTATAAATGTGGGTTCAAGATGTAACCGAGGTTGAATGCATACGAGCTGATTAGGTGGTTAATTGTACAGTTGATTACAGTGGATTGTATATAGTGATTAAAGACAGTTGTTAACCAGAACACACAGAGTGTTAAAGTTGTGTTACTTGACCTGAAAATTCTATTACAATGTTAGAGGCGCAACGTTAGCCGACATAAAAATAACTCGTTTCATCACATTTATTTCACAACAAAAACACAAATAGTGATACACACAAACGCGTGCACACACATACTCATACAAAACACACAAAGTGGGGTATCAAGGTTATCAAATAAACCAAGCTCTTCGTTTTCTTTTTACAAATTAATATAAGCTCAAACAATTACGTCACGTCACAACATTTTAATGGCAAGAAGCTGGCCCCGTTAATCTGGACACCTAAAGTTTATTATTTTACGTCTTAATTTTCAATTGTTTTTCTTTTGGTTATAAATGGGCGTTACCCCGCATAGCGAGAACACACAGACGCACTTATGCGCATTATATATACGATTCATAGTGGACGTGCATTAAAATTGTATTTCCAGTCTGTCACGCACCAAAAAGCACTGTTACTGATGTGGTTAAAATCACATTGCTTTGAGAAAACTCAGTAAGCAAGATAAATAAGATCTTTTGTATTTAAAAAATCAATTAGAATGATTTTAAATTCTATGACACATTATATTAATCACTTGTGTTTTATGAATAATTTATTTTATGCACATTAAAATTTAATTAAAAGAAAAATAAAGTTTTAAAATAAGAATTGTTTTTAAAAATCATATTAGTTTTAAAAAGGAAAACTATATATTATTTATGTTTATTGTTATATGTGTATATCTTAATTTGTCTATCGCTACGACTTGTCAATTGGTCATACTTGAAATAGAAAAGCTTCTATTTCATCTAAGTGGCAAGCCACTTTACTTCGATCCCTACTATTAGGGATACAATGTAAATAAAATGCGAGTATTCTCCTAACCCAGTTATACACTGAGCTTAGTGAGAACATTTTCTTGCTCATAGTTCAAGCTATTTATCGATTTTATGTATTTCATAAAACTCGTACATTCAGAGTAAAAGAAAAATATATTAAAATTTTCTTTGTTCAAATAATGTAACTACATACTTTCTGCTAATTTCATGATTCACTAGTACATTCTCTGCTCTCCGTGTTATTAAAACGGGTGTTATAAAATGTCTACATTCTCTAATCCCTAAGTTAATAAAAACGGATGTTATAAAATAATAATGTCTACAGTCACCACATTATTTTAATTACATAGATGTTATAAAATGTTCACTGTCTACACTTAGTGTCGATTAAACAAGGAAAGTTACACTTAATTGATCTAAGTCATGAGATCAATTTCCCGTATTGTTCAACGCTAAAGGCGCGATACTAATTGTCTCTAGACACTATGAAGCAAATAAAGTATGTGTCATATGAGCAACAAAGACAAGGTTAATATTGAAAAAACATGTCCACCCTTAATTCTTTATTTTATAAATACTCTGAAATAGTAATATCACATAAATTAGAGACATGACTTTTGTTTTTAGTTGAAATTAGGAGATAGCAAGAGTAGGAAAATATGTGCGATTAAATTAAATTGTATCCCTACTGATAGGGATCGAAGAAAAGTGGCGTACCACTTAAATGGACATAATAGGCATTAGTATCATTATGTAAATCTTGTCTGTAACTTCCTTTAAAAAGAGACAGGCAGATATATAACAGTAAGTAAATTAAATTTACGGTTTTAATAGTTTTAGATCAAAACAAAATATAAAATCTATATTCATTTAAAAGTATGATTTATATTTGTTTTCTGTAAGTTATATACACAGAAAAAATTGGGTAATTAAAGAAAATAATAGTATGTCTATACGAATTATAAATAATTGTTTGAATTAAATTTTTTAAACAAATGAAAAAAAATATTCGTATTTGTCTTTGCCAGCCAAGATTTCGCAGGTACAACGATACATTAAATAAATCAGTTCTAGTGATCCTGGTGCCGCGACTATTCGACTTTTATTGCACATCAAATATGGCGATACAAATTTCTTTAATACGAATGTTTTCATTTCTCTTTACCAACAAAAAATGTTGCACTTTTCATCATCTATTTGGTTAAACGTGAATGTGTATTTTATATAACAATATGTACTATACTTATATTACTGTTATGAAGAAAATATTATACTTTTCGAATTCTGCTTATTGCGTTGTCATTTTCTAACGATTCTAACCACGCACACACACACACACACACACACACATACACACACACAAACACACACACACACACAAACACACAAACACACACACACACAAACACAAACACAAACACACACACACACACAAACTAAATAAAGCTGCATACAAGACTACGAAATCCTTCATGACGTCATTAAAAACAAACCTCTTGGAAATGTACGTAACAACAAATGTTTCTTTAAATGATAAACGTTGTTCATGTGCATCATAATGTTATTAAAAGTGTATTTAGGATATGAATGTTTTACATTGAATGATATGACAATGAAGACAGTTACTATTGTTATGTAAAGGGATGTAAGTTAATTATCAACTTATGACAGTTACTATTGTTATGTAAAGGGATGTAAGTTAATTATCAACTCATTAATATTATTATTATTGCTATATGTGTTTAAATCATTCATGTTATTATTAATATTAGATTTTTGTCTGCTTTGCTACGGGTAAGTACGATAAAAATAACATTACTTTGTTTTTGAGATGAGTATAAACACATCACTTAATTTGGATATTGAGATGAACATAAACACATCACATAATTTGGATAGTGAGATGAGACACATATGGATATGAGATGGGTAACACATAACTTAATGTGGATATTGAGATGTGCGTACACACATCACTTAATTTTGATAGTGAGATGAGCATAAACACATCACTTAATTTGGATATTGAGATGAGTATAAACATCACTTAATTTTGATATTGAGATGAGTATAAACACATCACTTAATTTGATATTGAGATGAGTATAAAAACATCACTTAATTTGGATATTGATATGAGCATAAACACATCACTTAATTTGGATAGTGAGATGAGTATACACACATCACTTAATTTGGATATTGGGATGTGTATAAATTTTATATTTGTTATGTGCTTAGGCAGCCACGTATTTCCGTTGGACGCTTATTGGCCCTATTCTTACACAAAAGGTGCGTCCACATGTCGTACAAGAGGTTGTTGGGATGCCATCAGGAGGGTTTTGAACACGATCCTTCCTGGCCTGACGCCGGACTTAGAAGCTTGAAATATCAGATTTAACTAAATTTAACAAGAATCAACTAAGTATGAGTTATTTTTTTAAAAAAAGTATCTCTTTCCTTTCAGAGGATTAAGAAGACGGGAACGGAAAGGTCTAAAGGACATGGCACATGCTAATTTTTCTTTGTTAGATTTTTAAAAAAAAATTCACTTTTGGTTTCATATCATGTCACTTTTTGTGAATTTGATCATTGCACAATCAACATACATAATGTGCAATGTATGTCGCGTTCGTCCGACCCGTCCGTGACGCTACTAATTTTAGAAAGCAGCGCACCAAAAATTTTTACAAAAAAAAACCAAAAGAAAAAACAACAAACAAAAAAAATAAAAAAATAAAAAAACACTTTTCGAACGTCCGCATAAAATTGTTCAATAGGGAAATAAATGAATAAAATAATAATAAATAAAAGTTCTGTACTACATTATTTTTTATTCTGATGTGTATTGTGTCAGAATAAATAGATTTCAGCTGAAATCTATTTATTCTGAAAACTTTCGTAATTTTTGACATGTGTAACACTAGTAATCATTATAAGACACATTAAAATACATTTTTGAAGCATGTGGCTAATAGAATCGATGCAGTCGGTTGGTAAAGAAGTCCAAAGTATTCTCGCAAAAGGAATTTAAATTCTTTTATCTGAAAGGCTTTAAAATTCCATTTCTTGTCAGCGTCGCACCAAACAGTACCGGTACTTATTTATTAAATAAATATGTCGATGTACAAAAAATCTGAGCCTCCAAATTAATGAGAAGATCGTAATGTTAAAATAATGGATCTAAATCTGCACCAATAATGGTTTATAATTTATATAAATGATTTACCTAACAAAATCTCAACAGTAACAAAAGTTAGGTTATTTGCTGATGATTGTATAATCTATAGAAACATTAAATCAGAACAAGATAGCAAAATTTTACAAAAAGACTTAGATGAAATGATAAAATGTGAAACTAACTGGAGTATGTCTTTCCACCAGAAAAGTGTCAACTGTTAAGAGTAACAAAGAAAAAGAAACAAATAAATTCAAAATATTACATTCATGGAAAAGAACTGACCCAAACTAAAGATGCAAAATACTTAGGAGTCTTAATAAATGAGAAACTATCATGGAATCCCCATGTCAGTTAAGTTATTAAAAAATCAAACAAAACCTTAGGCTTTATAAAAAGAAACTTTAACAAATGTAATAGAGATATAAAACAAAATGCTACCTCACTTTGGTGAGACCTGTACTAGAATATGCATCTTCTGTATGGGACCCATCAACCAAAGAAAGCATTGATAAACTAGAACAAATTAAAAAAAGAGCTGCCAGATTCATTGCTGGAGAATATTCAAAACTAACAAGAATAACATCATTAGTTAAATCATTAAACCTTGAAACATTAGAGGATTGAAGAACCAAGAGCAAAGTAGTAATCATACATAAAGCAATTAATTCTAATTTAGAAATACAACACAAAGATAACTTAATACAACCCTCAGATAGACATAAGGATAAAAACACGTTTCTTATTCCGTATGCAAGAACAAACTCATACAAATATTCGTTCTTCCCGTCGAGAATTCGGGCGTGGAATGGGTTGCCTGAAGAAACCAGGAAAGCCAACACTTTATCAACATTTTAATCTCTGTTAATCTCATAACCTAAACTTTCATCATTTATTTGGATGTGGCACATGCAATAGAAATATAGAAGTTTAGGGGTAATTTATTTGGCGTCTTATCTTTCTCTCAGAGATTTAGAGAATAGAGCCTTGGCAAAAATGTGCTTCTTAAGAGTGGAAAGCGAGAAAGCAACCATCTTCTTAACATACACACACACACACACACACGCACACGCACACACACACACACACACGTAAGGAAAGTAAATTCGCGTTTAGAAATCATATTTATATATGTAACGGACACGATTCGTCTACCCGTTAATTCACAAGATCCATTCCTTAAAAGTTTATGCATGACCTTTGTTCAGGGAAAATAGGATATGTTTTTATTGAGCTTTTTAATATGTATGTGAATATTGATCCCTAGGGTAGGGGGATTGGGGAAAATCATGTTTTTTTTTGTTTAAAAGACACCACACGCCCACATACCCCCTCCCCCCCACACACTTGCACCAATAGACAACTCTACAGTTATTACTTGAAGCACGTATCATGCCTTTGCTTTATTCTAGCAATATCCCACACTTTAAAAAAAAATTTAAAAATATTTTTTCATTTTTTATTCCTGTATAAAATTTTCTTTTGTCCGATAATATACGTAGGCGCATAAAAACTTATATTAAAATGTAATTTTGATAATTCGACTTCCATTAAATCATTTTTCCGTATATTTCTATACATTAGTTATTTGTCAAAGATGGAACTTACAATTTAATCTAAAAGTTCCCCCAAAGTTATGCTTAAAAGAATGTTAACAGTGGCAAAGTATATTTCGGTGATTTTATTATTTAAATATACCCTTCAAAATGTTCAAAAATGTACACTTCTATATAACAATAAATGTTGACATCTAATAGAAACATACTCTCACGCACATATACACATGAACACACTCGCTCACATACTTATCCACACACATACTCTGGTTATCAACATATTTTTTTAAAAAATCAATAACATCAAATATACCACTACTCTTTTTACATTATTTCCTTTCCCAAATTAATAAAACTTCAAACAATTACGTCAAGACATATAATATTTTACGGCGCGAAACACCGCACGCTCTCTTAATCTCGAAACCAAAATTATTATGATTTCACGTCTATATTTTCAGTTTTAAGAAAAATCGGGAGTTACCTCACACAGCAATCACTGTTTGACGCGCATAAGGTGCAAAATATATATAGGGATATCTTGAAAAATTTTAATTGACGCGCATAAAAATTGAATTTCCCATAAATGACTCATCTCAAAGCACCGAGTCTGATGTATTTAATATAACATTGTGTTTAGAAAAATGAGCAAATTAAATAAGAAAATTGCAATGTAAAACAAAATCAATTGAAATGGTATTTAAATTCTATAACACATACTATTAATAACGTTTGTATTATAAATGTTTCATTGTCGGTAAATAAAAATTATTGCATAGAAAAATAAAATTAAAATGATTTGTAGATTTTTAAAATCGTAGTTATTTCAAAAATAAGAAAACTCTTAAATGTAGTCATTTAATCTGGTTAATATGAATGTGTAGTTGTTAGACAGACACACTCTACATTTCTGTTCTTAAAAAAAGAACGACTTCTATTTTATTTAAGTGGCAAGCCACTTGACTTCGATCCCTACAATAGGGGTACAATGTCAATAAATTGCTAGCATTCTTTTACCTGTGTATACACTGTGCCTAATTAGAACATTCCCTTGTCTGTTGTTCAAACTATAAATAGTTTTTTGGTAAATCATAAACTCGTCCATTAATAATAAAATCACAAAATGCATATTCACTTTGTCTTTGCTCAAATAACTACATAATTTCTGCAAATTTTAGGATTCTCTAGTGTTTGTTAACTATTCTCAATATACTATATATTTACTTTTAACAACGAAATGATACGATTTTGTTCATTGTAGTAGTTTAAAAGATTTACTAGAGGCTATAGAAAGTTTTTTTTTAACTTTTGTTGTTGTTGTAGGGTTCGCTATCTAGTGGAATATCGTGACAACATATAAACAGAGGTAAGTTAATCCATCATAAAATGTAAAACCGTGGTAGTTTTCATTACATGGTTTTCTACTATTTAAATAGAATTACACTAATTTTGCAGTAATTTTAGTTTTTAACAGCATTTTGGAAAAAAAAGATGAATTTTAAAAATAAAAACAAATATTTATATCGGGACAAAATAGATAATAAAATGCAAATGCTTACTTTTTTTAGGGCCGGTAATTTCGATTAAATATATTTGTGTAACGCATATATTATAGATCCCATTAAGTCGCACTTCATTCTTTTTAGAAATCATTTAAATCGCCTTAATTCCATTGCTCCCATATTTTGTGACATAACACTGCAAATTCGTTTTGCTATGCATTTAGAAGTTCTTTAAAAATAAGAAATGCCAATACCTTATCTAGATCAGTGCTTCTCAAAGTGGTGGTCCGCGGACCGGTGCCGGTCCGTAGACCATCAGCCGCCGGTCAGCGGAAGTTATCAAGAAATGAACATTAAGTCTATGTATAATCCTTAAGTTTCCTTAAGTTTGATAACCAAGGAGAGAATTATCAAATTGTCAAAGCGACTGTGATCTCACCGCCGGCTTTCTTGTGGGATATCCGTCAATCAATTTTGCAATTCTGATGTTATATGTGCGATATCAATATAAGGACGAGTTGAAGGAAGAGTTTTTATAGTTTATTTCATTTCCAACAAATACAACTTGTACTGAAATATTCAAGGCCATTCAGGATTACATTGTTGGCAAATTCCAAAATAGAATTTAAATATTGTGTTGATGTGTGTACAGATGGCGCTGCAACCATGACTGGGTGGCGTTCTGGACTTGTCAACAAGATTAAGGAATAAGCACCAGAGTGCAAGATAAGCCACTGTTTTGTTCACCGTGAATGTTTAACCACCAAGCAAATGTCAACAGAAATAACAAACGTGCTCAGCGAAATTGTAAAAATCATGAAGCATATCAAGGCAAATGCTTGAAATTCAAGATAATTTTTCCGAAAAGGGTGCGGAATACAAACAGCTCTTACTGCATGCTGGTTTGCGTTGGTTGTATCGAGGCAAAGTACTCTCAAGAGTTTTTGAATTTTGAAGAGAGCTCGACCAGTAATACACGAGAAAAAGCTGAATGGCCTCAACTATTTCGAAATGCGAATTGAACATCAAAGTTGGCTTACCTGTCTGATATCTTTGCGATTTTAATGAGCTCAATATGTCCATGCAAGGAAGGATGGATTATTTATTTACAATTGCAGACAAGATTGATGAACAGAAACGAAAGCTAGAAGCATGATAGAGTCGAAAGTCAGCAGTTTGTTTCGATATGTTTCACAATTTTGCAGCAACTATCGATAGTACAGATGAAGAGCTTGATGTTCCATCTCTACAGAAAGTCATCGTTGAGCAATCAACAAAATTAATTGACTGTTTTAAGTTTTACTTTCCAACAGAAGATGACCCACGGCAAGGTACTTGGTGTATAAGCAATCATTTTATTGCTTCGAAGGTCCTTAACTTGCTGAAATGGCTCACAAGGCTCTCCTTCCATTTCCCTCATCTTACCTCTGTGAGGCTTGTTTTTCTACAAAAGAATTATTAAGACAAAATTAAATTGTATGATCTCTTTAATAAAACGTAGACTTAAGTAGGGATATACACTTATTAAAGTACTATCAATTTTCTAAAATTTGAAACAAAAACGATTGCTGCCATTATCAACACATTTTTATTCAAAATGAAGACGGTCGTAAAAAAGCATGAAGTAAACCATTCCTAAGTTAATTCTTTCTCAAAATTGTTCGATGACATGTAGCATAAACAAAAGGAATTCATGCTTAATCTTGTGGGGCGTAAGCCATGTAGGGGCTTATTTTGCGATCATGTCAGTACAGGGATAATCATGAAAGAACGGGAAAATAGTACACCGGTCCGTAGAGCAATTAAAACATTCCAGCCCATCCGTCATACAAAAAAATTTGAGAATCACTGATCTAGATGACACATATTTGCTCCGCCAGTTTCAGAAAAGTTGCTTAATTAATTGCTTCTAACACTGTAAATCGTTCATTATCAAATAATGTCGTCAATTCCACACAACAAGATTTGCTAACCTCACCACCCCACAGTCATGTAAACAGTGGCCATATTATTTTTTTATGTGGACTCCATGAGTTTAATGAATACTTTATAGCTGTAATGGTGGTTAGATGTTTTCAAATAATACTAAGGTGCACTTGATTTAACAATTTATCAAAGATGACTTAATGAAAATTTGAAAATATCTGCACTACGGACCAAAGTAACGTGCTGTAAAGTTTATATTTTGACGCTCTCGTTAAAAATGGTTTGAAAACAATCTCAGGTGCAATCTAGTATTTATTGTAAGCTAACATTGCATATAATTAATGAAAAGTAACAATCTCAGGTGCCATCTAGTATTTATTGTAAGCTAACATTGCATATAATTAATGAAAAGTAACAATCTCAGGTGCCATCTAGTATTTATTGTAAGCTAACATTGCATATAATTAACAAGTAACCCCGTAGACTTGGGTAACGTGATATGTATCAGTGTACATAATAAGTTGTACAACTTTTGTAGAAACAGCAACCGATTGATTTACTGGGATTAATATAAAGAGTGGGAGGTGATCTAATATGGGACGACGGTTGACCATCTACTATGTAGACTTGAAAGATGATAAACATGTTTTTGAAATAGCTTTGCCTATATAAAGCAATTAATAAATAAAAATGATTCTTTAATAGGCAGCGGAATGTGTTGTTCGTCCATCGTGATCCACTAAAATAACTATGCACATCCTATATATGGACCTTGGCTGTTTGGTGAGTTCGTTGGTGGCTTATAAAACAATATTGTTTCAATCAATGTGTAAAGTAATAAAACAAGGAGTTAAAATGTCAAATTGGGTTACTTTTAAAAAAAATGTTTAGGATTTCATAGTAATAACAAAGATGAAAGTTGTTGATATAATTGACGCTAATATGTCCGAGAATTTGTTCTAGTCATTGTTATACTGTTACGACACTTATAGGAAATACATCAATGACGTAGACGAAATGACGATATTTAAGTTAGCAAAATGTTAGTGTTCTTAAATGAAAACCTAACAATAATTAAAGACCGTGCTGTTTATATAACTGTACAGACGTCCAGGGAACTTCTTTTATAAGTGAGATTCAGATCTGGATTGATGCCATTAAATAAAAGAAAGTATCTCACAGTGTTGGCTGTGATAGGTGTGGGGAATAGTGGTTAGAAAAAAGCCATCAAAACTATAATATCAACAATGTATCAACTTTCCAATAACTCAAATGTCTTTAAAATATGTCTTCAAGAAGAGCACTACCACACTAGAGTTGATGCCCTTGACCACGTGACGTACGTCAATGACAAGGGAGAGTTATGCGCTCACCCATTTAGAAAATGCCACATGTTTCCATCCACTCTGCTCAGTTCAGTGCTCCCCTGTCCGAGGAAGCTTAACGGCTGTCACACGTGGACTTACTCAGAGGAGCTTACCAAGAGGCTGTACAGATTGGAAGTCAACGTCTACACGTCAGGGGCGTCACGTGACCCATACATAAGTAGGCAGACGTACTGCGTGCCCCATGATCAGTGGTAAACAATACAGACATCACTGTTAGATATAGGTATGAAATGAAGAGAGACGTTAGTTTATTTGACATGAAATGGCAATACATAAGTAGGCGATTTGTGATTTTAATATTTGCCATACTTCTTTATCTTATCATTATCTAGAAAATGTTGATAATTATAAATTAAATGTTACTTGTTATTTTTTCTTAACGATTACTTATATGATGATATATCCTTCAAAGCCCACAATATTTTCTGGTGCTTGGAAAATTATTTCCTTTAGTATACATGCATACTTCCGGTAAGGAATTGATATCCATGTTTATTGTTTATTATTTTATCTTGTGTCATTGTGACCTTGACATTACTTTCCTTATTCGTTCCACGGTTTCACATTGGGCTTTAATGGAATAAGTTCAAACTCTTTTATTTGCAATTAAACACGTAATATATGTAATGAATTCATAATCTAAAATTTATTCAAATTAAAATTAACAGTTTCATGTAAATAGGCGTCAAGTAGTTTGTCTTTGAAGTTAACCAAAGAAAAACATTTTATTTGTTTTACCTTTTTATTATTTTTTTTAGGTTGCATATTATGCATCGTTGACGCTAATCATTTTTGATATGAAATTGATATTGACAGTAACCATCTATCTCTAATTCTGGAAGAGTTTATGTGGGATAGTTATATTTATTTCATGGACAATCTGTTCTTCATTAAAATGATCAAATTTAAATTTCATGTCTTTTTAGTCTTATATATGAATCAGAACACAGAACGAGTACCATTCACCAACTCTTTTAGTACTTTTCTCAGTGACAGGAAAAATACGTGTGTGTAGAAGATTGTAACTGACGATAGTATGAAAAGAAAGAAAGAACATCACTAAGATTGTACTAATAGTAAGTACAGCGTCACATTAATACATGAAAACTACACAAAATTGTCGCGTACAGCCAAATTAATGACGTCATGTACCATAATTAATTTGACCGACTAACATGTTAATAACACTTTTTTATATCATTTTGTAAATATTTGTCTATTAATTATACTCCTACTATGCATAGGATTATTGCGTCTTTCGCTTGCCGACAGTTTAAATCTAGTCTTGCATTTTTAATAAAGTTTTAAATGTTGACATGTACAAATATGAAGTTTGCTGGTGGATAAATAAATTGTGAAAATAGAATTAATGGGAAAATATTGTGTCAACACTTTGAGTCAGACTTAAGTAGATCTATTTTCTTACTTCATTCTTGAATGGCATCTATGATGCACTTTTTAAATTACCTGACTTACTGGACTGATTGAAATATATGAAACGAGATACCACCGGCGGCGAAGGATACGCCGCAGACATACTCATCATAGATGGTGCAAAGAACTGATGAAGGGGGGGGGTGAGAGAAAGGACACAAATAGCAGCACAAAGTAATGGGGAAAAAAATGCAGAATAAACATTTTTTAAAATTTATTCACGCTGGGGCTTGAACTCAGGACTTTCCGCGCGATGGCGGACGTGATAATCACTACACTGCGAATCATATGTTATTATGTGAAGGAATAACGCAAGTGAACGCAAGAAGTATCGTTCATAATAAATACACATCAGATTTAAAAATAACGTGATACAGAACTTTCATTTAATTATTAATTTTTATTTTATTCATTTCTTTCCAAATTGAACAATTGTATGCGGCCGTTCCAAAAGAGTTCTTTATTGGTGCAGTAATTTGGTGCGCTGCTTTCTAAAATTAGTAGCGTCATGGACAGACATGACAGACAGACGTGACAGAGATTGCAAATTATGCATAGTGATCATTTGACAGATTTCCCGAAGAAATAAGGACCATTCATTGATTGATTTGATTGCAATAGTTTTTGTATTAAAAATGTATAACTGTTCAAAGATTTTATTTTTCGAATACTGCTTATTTCATGGTACATTTCTAACGATTAATGTCGTTATGGTCTCAAGAGACAATTAGGTAAAGTACCCTAGGTGTTCAGTCACACCGACCGAGCAGTGCTTACTGTGATTCAGGAGACATATACTGTTGGAGCAGAACCAGTTGGAGCTCGGACAGTTAAGTCCAGTAGGTTGTGACGGGGCAGTTTTTTTTTAATTTAACGTTTTATGGTTTCTTTTTTCTGATTCGTAGGAATACAAATTTATTCCTCACCAGTTTTTAGTCCTTGACTGATTGAACTCTTCCAGCCTCCTATCTCCTGAGATTGATTTTTCCCAGTTTCCCATGTCCATGCCCGTAGCATTCAGGTCTCGCTCTCTGGTGTCTTTAAATATGCAGTGTAGGGACAACGTTTCTCTTTGTCCATCTGCAAATTCCTGGTAGAGCCGAGCCTTCGGGCATTGCCTAGCCATCGGAGACGACTTTAATCATCATCACGATCAGTCCCGTGACGGTTGCGGTCGTTTGGATTAGCGCCTGAAAACTTCAACAGACAACGATCTCCACATTTTCCTATCTTGAGCTGCGGCCAAAAATTCATTTAACCTCATTCCTGTCCATTGTTTTATGTTGTCGACCTCTACATCTGCCCCCTTCTACAGTGCCTTGAATGATGATTTTCGCCAGGCTATTGTGTCGCAGTATATGACCGAACAATGCCAGCTTGCGGCTCTTAATTGTCACTATAATGTTTTCTTGACGACTCGCAATGGAGTTTATTCTGTACCAGACATACGCATTGGTCTTGTGTTCTAAAAAAAGAGATATGGATAATGTTTCTAAACCATTTGTTTTCAAATTTCTGCAGCTTGTTTTCATTGGCTGCCAGTAGTGTCCAGGTCTCACATGCATATAGGACAATGGTTTAACGAGAGCACTGTATATCCTGAGCTTTTTTGGAAGGCTAATGTTTTTGCTGTTCCATATTTTGATTAATTTTGTCATTGCGGTCATTGCCAACCCAATTCGAGCTCAAATTTTAGCTTCATAGGTACCATTTGCTAGGTATTTAAATTTAAGTATCTCCTTAAGCTTTTGTTGGTTCATTATGATGTTTGCCAATTTGCCATATTATCAACTGAAGTGTTAGCCAATATCTTGCTTTTCTCTAAACTGATTTCTATTCCATATGCATCTGACCTTTCGGATGAGAATTGTTGTACTAGACATGTTTGCTCGTTTCAGGACTACTTAATTATATTCATATGTGTGTGTGTGTGTTTATTGAATTAAATTTAAACTTAATCGCAAAGAATTAATCAAGTATTTTAAACAACTAAAATTTCAGAATATAATGCAATGATTACATATATTAGAGTTTTCGGATGGGTTTGCGTGAAATTTATCTACAACTCTTACCATTTTTCCAGCTAAAATACCATTGACATCTGCCCTGGGAAACTCGTGAACTTATATACTATAACAAACATGTAACATTAAGTGTTTGTAAAATTCAACGTCAAAGCATTTACTTGTCATACATAGATGAGAATAAAAGAATTTAAAGAGGATGAATGATTTGTTTTGCTATTATTTTATATTTTCAATTTTTTTTCTTATCTTATTAATCGTTATAGTGAATTTGTGTAAAAGTATATCATTTCCTCAGTTTATATTTGATTGCTTAAACAGCGGCGCAGTGTGAGTATAATACGCCCGGGGCAGAAACCAAATTAGCCACCCCCCCACGAAAAATATGTTAACGCTATAAAGTAAAAAAAAATAATTTGAAAGTAATAATAAGAACACTATATATTTTTAAGTTAAAAAGAAAGGCTTTCTTTCTTTAATGAAATTAAAGTTGTATGTTTTTTCCCATGGCTCAATCTTTCACATATCAATGTTTTCAGCCTTGGCATGCTCAATGGCCAAAATGGCAAAAGAAAAAGAATGCGTAACAACGCTCAAGTGTACTAAAATAGTTGGAGAATTTGATTCAATTGGAGTATCATGTTAACAAATTAGGTTTTACTGTTTGAACGAGTTTGATATGAGATTTTATGTTTTGCGCCTTTGTTGAATTCCAGTTTACTTTCCAGCCCTTAAGAATTATTAACACACGTTGGGCCTGTGCGGTCCATTATTTTAAGATCATTATTTTTTCAAAATCATTTCAGAAATGTCGTAAGCAGATTCAGTTTTGCTTGGATGAAATCGTTGAAAGAGTCTAATTTTTTAATTTCAATCTTTACATATAACACAACTTGACTTGTTTGATCCTTATGTCAACTATATGAAGAGCTATCAAATACAAATGGAACAATATTTGGTATCTTGTTATTGAAGAAAGATAACTTTTCGAGAATTGTATCTCCTAAAATTGCTATGAGCTCAGTTTAAATTTTAGATGACAAGTTTTTTACCCCTTTTCCCACTATGTTCTTGGAGTGCTCGAAAGTACTTTGCAAGCTAATGCATTCGTTCCAGAATATTGCCTTTATTTACAACAGTATTGCCCTCTCTGTGACCTAAAAACGGTCACATTCAATTTCGCCAGGATTTAATCATGTCAAATATTCTAACAAGAACTTCTTGCCAATGTGTTTTCTCTTTGGATTTTCTTTAATTTCGATTTTACAAAAATCCTCTTTCTATTAAAGTTGTCATTTTAAGAAACTAATAAACGACTAGGAATTTGACGCCCCTGGCAAAGTACCTCCTGGGGCATTTGCTTCCCTCGTCCGCCTTTGCTAATCCACTGAGTCGACAAATAAAATATTAGCGTAAATAACTCATTTTCAACACTAATAAGTTTTACATTATATCAATGATAAAAAGCACATAATTTTTTTCCGTAAAAACAGTCAGAAGTTTTTCTTATTAAATAATTGTGTGTATTGTAAAATCTTAGGTGTGTCCAATTATATTTCCAATCATCATCGCACCAAATAGCACCGGTACCTGTTTAGTTCATATGACGCTGTATTGACAAAAATTAGATGGTAAGATTAATGATAATATTGTAATAGTATAGTATGACATGTTTTTAAAATCCAAATTTAATTTCCCGCTCTATGACACATCGTATTATTAACTTGTATTAGGGATTTTTTAAAAAAGAGAATTGAACATAAAATCAATAACAAACATATACAAGTGTAATGAAATATGGATTTTAAACATTATTTTTTTTTAAAAAGGAACCTATAAAATTAAGTTATTTACTGTTGTGCATGTCTAATTGTTTCGAAGGAACACTACGAGATTGACGGATGTGTTAATTTTATAAGTGGCACGCCACTTGACTTCGATCCTTATATTTAGGGATACCATATCAATGAATTTTAAGGATTCTCCTACCCCGACTTATTCCGATTCCAATTAAAACAATGTCATGTCCAAAGTTCATGTTATTTGTTCATTTTATATAGTTCATAAAACAAGAACATGCGAGTAGGACAAACATTCACATGTCTATGTGGCTCACATGTCTATGTGGCTCACATGTCTATGTGGCTCACATGTCTATGTGGCTCACATGACTATGTGGCTCACATGTCTATGTGGCTCACGTGTCTATGTGGTTCACATGTCTATGTGGCTCACATGACTACATAATTCCTTTCTGATCTTATTAATAGTAAAACGTGTATTTAGCTCGACTAATTAAGTCTTCACATGATAAAAGACGGATTAATTATTTTTTTATGATTCCTATAATTATATAATTTCGTGCTTCATAATTATGTTTATTTCTTAAAGCATTACCTTAAAAGAACATTTTAAAAAGAAATACTTCTTCTGATCTGATGTTTCTTTCTATATCGATATTTCGTTTCCGTGAGTTAACAATAATGTACATAGTTTGTTTCATTAAGAATATATTATGTCATGCCATTGTTTCAACATGTTTATAAACCAATTGTAGAAGCCATTAAAAAAGCCATATATATTTGTATAAAGTATAAATTAAAATATAATAAATGTCCAATCAAGCATCGAAATATAAAGTATTTTTTTATTTTTATTTAATTGTAAATAAATCTTTGTTCGCCACTGAAAGTTTAACTTTTCTTCCAAAGTTAAAACATAAATAGAGTGGCTAAGTTCATTCTTTGGTTCATAAAAGTACATTCATGTAATTATAGAGATATATTCTGACTTTTGGTCGAGAAGGGGGGGGGGTTCATTTTCGTAGGTGATTTTCGTTTGACTTAAGTCAGTTTAACCACAGGTTATATTCTCACATCTGTCGGGAACTATCGTTTGACTTAAGTCAGTTTAACCACAGGTTATATTCTCCCATCTGTCGGGAACTATCGTTTGACTTAAGTCAGTTTAACCACAGGTTATATTCTCACATCTGTCGGGAACTATCGTTTGACTTAAGTCAGTTTAACCACAGGTTATATTCTCACATCTGTCGGGAACTATCGTTTGACTTAAGTCAGTTTAACCACAGGGTTATATTCTCACATCTGTCGGGAACTATCGTTTGACTTAAGTCAGTTTAACCACAGGTTATATTCTCCCATCTGTAGGGAACTATCGTTTGACTTAAGTCAGTTTAACCACAGGTTTAAATTCTCCCATCTGTCGGGAACTATCGTTTGACTTAAGTCAGTTTAACCACAGGTTATATTCTGGACAGGGATTTAGTCTGGCCAGTTCCACCGGTATCTTATCAAACATGCAGTGGCGTCTCTTTGCGGTGCCAGGGGTGCGGACCGCACCGTTTGACACCATCACAAGGGGTGACACCAACATGTAAAATCATGTATTTATCCGTTATTTGGCACTGGAAGACTCGAAGAAGATAAATTGGATAAGTTTTGTGAGGTTGATACATTGAGCTACCGCATAAGGTGAAAACAACCCTAGTGACGTCACTGATGGGAGTGGGTGTAGATCAACATCTAGTGAGTCTTTAGTAATTATGGCACCGGCTGACATTAGTCTTGTGGAATCAAAGTTTTCTGTGTTCACAGTAAACTCCATCACTTCCATCCAGAGGCGACACTAGGGTTGGTGTCACCCAGTGCGGTAGCTCATGGTTGTTACCCCTCACGACTTACCCCATAGACCTCCTCCGAGTCTGCCAGTACCTAATAACTGGAACATACCCCATATACCTCCTCCGAGTCTGCCAGTACCTAATAACTGGAACATACCCCATATACCTCCTCCAAATCTGCCAGTACCTACTAATTGGAACATACCCCATAGACCTCCTCTGAGTCTGACAGTACCTAATAATTGGAACATAACACCATAGACCTCCTCCAAGTCTGCCAGTGCCTAATAATTGGAACATACACCATAGACCTCCTCCGAGTCTGCCAGTAGCCTAATAATTGGAACATACACCATAGACCTCCTCCGAGTCTGCCAGTGCCTAATAATTGGAAAATACATAATTTTACCTCTTGGTGTCAACCCTTGTGATTGTGTCGCCCCGTGTGGTCCACACCCCACACACACCCCCTAGTGACGCCTCTGCCTCCAGCTCTCTAGCATTTACGGATCTTTTTCACCTTATTTTTTGAAGATTCATCTGATGTTTACACATGTACACATGTTGACCTTGGAGCCATGACAATAAAACTAACGTGTGATTAAAAGTACGGAGGCCGACTGATGATATTTTAAAAATATATTGTTTTATAAAATTATATAAAAAATTAAAAAATGTTGATCTTAATTTCTGTTGACTCCACCCATTCACACTCGCCAACTGGAAAAACATTTTAATTCCCGTGCCCCTTATTTTCTTCATTTAAATAAATAGAACTAACCAAGGATGTGACATTTAAGCCAGTAAATACGGTAGTTTACTTATTTCTCTTACACAAATCATAGATTTATAACAAGTGGTTTAAGACGCTGCTTGAAACATTATTTTATGCATCACTGCAACTACTCCTTTCACGTGCAGAGGCGTCACTGTTGGGTTTCGTGGGTGCGGACCGCACTGTGTAATATCAAGACAAAGGGTGACACCAACAAAATAAAACTTTGTATGTTCCCGTAATTTGGTACTGGCAGTCTCGGATGAGGTCTATGGAGTAAGTTGTGAGCTACCGCAATGGCTGACACCAACACTAGGGACGCCTCTGCACATAGTACATATAAGCATACGCCATATAATATAAACCTCCATATAATATATATCCTCAATATAAATACCATTATATAGTTGTGTACTCCCACATTCAAATGTAAACATTCACTATATAATATAATCCTCTCTATAATATATATCCTCAATTGAAATAACGTGCTATGTGTTTTGTACTCCCAAGTACTATATGTAAACATTTATTATATAATATAATCCAATATATGGTATATATCCTCAATAGAAATAACACATGTAATGTTATGAGACAACAACCATGACCTTATATTTGTTGTAATTTTACCCTCAACGCAAAATCAAAGCACACTTTGAAAGCCGTCTGGATACATTGTCCAGTCTGGATACATTGTCCAGTGTGTATCTCAAACTATAAACTCAACATCAGCACGAAGAAGACATAGTCCAGTGTGGATACATTGTCCAGTGTGGATACATTGTCCAGTGTGGATACATTGTCCAGTGTGGGATACATTGTCCAGAGTGGATATATTGTCCAGTGTGGATACATTCTACAGTGTGGATACATTGTCCAGTCTGATACATTGTCCAGGGGGATACATTGTCCAGTGTGGATACATTGTCCAGTGTGGATACATTGTCCAGTGTGGATACATTGTCCAGTGTGGATACATTGTCCAGTGTGGATACATTGTCCAGTGTGGATACATTGTCCAGTGTGGATACATTGTCCAGTGTGGGATACATTGTCCAGTGTGGATACATTGTCCAGTGTGGATACATTGTCCAGTGTGGATACATTGTCCAGTTGGGTACATTGTCCAGGGTGGGATACATTGTCCAGAGTGTTCTCAAACTATGAACTCAACATCAGCACAAAGAAGACAAAAGTTCAGCACGAGCAGGTCCAAAACAAGCCCTGCATTCATTCTTGATTTAATATTTCTTCAACATGTGTATATTTAAACGTGTCCTCAATGTTTGCTATTCTATAATCTTTTGTCTATTTAATTCTATTGTTTAGCGGTATTGATTGTCTTTTTATTAAATGTGCATACATTTCTTTGGTTGTTTTTTATTGTATTATCGCTTCATTGCAGTGTATTGCTTGGAAGCATACTGTGTAAAATTATGATTGTTTTCTTTCTATGTAATGTGTATTGCTATTCTCCATTGCTATTAAATTTACAAATCTGTTTCCTTATTAATAATGTTTTAATGTATTTCATGATTCCTTTCTAGTGTTCTGTCCTATAATTTCTATAATGAGAAATACTCCCCCATTTTACTTAGTAATTGTTAATGTTCTTTGTTTAATAGTGTGTTTTGTTCCTAAGAATATGTATTTAGTTTGTGTGTGAGTTGATTTCTTTTAAATTTGAAGAGAATGTTTTTATATACCCCCTGTGCATATTCTTTTGAGGATGTAAATGACCTTGTAAATGGAATGAAAATATACCCGGGGTAGGAGAATCCTTTCACTAAAAACTTACATTTGTTTTTATATCCCAAAATATAGGGATCGAAATTAAGTGGCGTGCCACTTAGAAGAAATAGAATAGAACAAAACAGTATTCAAATACACTTACGCATCTGAAACAAGCATACAAAAATTAAAGTAAAATTAAATAAATTAATTTAATAGTTTCGTAGTTTTAAAAACAATCAAGTTTCAAAATCTACGTTTTTGTTTTACATTTAGACATTTCAATTGCCAGTTTCAGATTGAAAATTCAATAACTCTTTAAGTAGAGAAAAATTTCATAATACACCGTGTCATAGTATGGTAAATTTAATTTTGATAGAAACACATAAATTCAACTATTTGTGTAAGCTAAGTTCTCTCCAGTACATTGTTTTATTGTTATATTCAATGTGTCAGCACCGGTGCTTTTTGGTGTAGTGATAAATATAAAATACAATATTTGAAATACGTGCCGACGTGCAGTCTATAGAGTACGTCTCGCTATTTTTGACCATTTTCAACTCCCCCCTCCACCCGTGCACATATATAAAGTACAAATTCAAGAAATATACAGTTCACTGCTGCCAGCGCTAGGTTTTTCAACCTAGATCTAGGTTTTTTCGACCTTGTCTAGGTTTCTAGGTTTTTTATTTCAAAAAATAGCCATAATCTAGGTTTTTTCTTTAAAAATTTATTTAAACTATGTTAAAGTACAAATATTATTAAATGTGTGCAAATAATATCCATAACTTAATTTTATTTTTCAAAAATAAAATTAAGCAGCAGGTGGAAACAGCTTTTTCAGCCGCTCTGTCATGTTACATTATGATATATACACATGAGAAATTATCATGGAATCCCCATGTCAATGAAGTTATTAAAAAATCAAACAAAACCTTAGGCTTTATAAAAAGAAACCTTTACAAATGTAATAAAGATATAAAACTAAAATGCTATCTCACTTTGGTGAGACCTGTACTAGAATATGCATCTTCTGTATGGGACCCATCCACCAAAGAAAACATTGATAAACTAGAACAAATCCAAAAAAGAGCTGCCAGATTCATTACTGTAGAATATTCAAAACAGACTAGAATAACACCATTAGTTAAATCATTAAACCTTGAAACACTAGAGGATAGAAGAACCAAGAGTAAAGTAGTAAATCATACATAAAGCATATAACTCTAATTTAGAAATACAACACAAAGATAACTTAATACAACCCTCAGATAGACATAAGGATAAAAACACCTTTCTTATTCCGTATGCAAGAACAAACTCATACAAATTTTCGTTCTTCCCGTCTGGAATTCAGGCGTGGAATGGGTTGCCTGAAGAAACCAGGAAAGCCAACACTTTTACAACATTTAAAACTCTAATAAGAATGCAGGACTAAACACAAACCATAGATAAGCGTAGGACGCAATAATCTTCTGTATAGAAGGAGCGTCTGAAACAGATAAGATAAGATAAGATATATGGCTCTATTGCACTGAAATCGAAAGGTGGCGATACAGTGGTGCCATCTGTCTAAAGAAATCTGGTACACGTTAAAACTCAAACAGCTTGAATGAGCCAAAATATTCAATTTTATTAGACTTAATGGCAAACTTCACAGCTCTACCATTTTCTTCTGCCTGCGTTGAGAGAATATTCTCTCAAGTATACATGGTATAGACTATAGACTAACGATAATCTAATACAACGCTCAGATAGACATAGTTATAAAAACACTTTTCCTATTCCGTATGCAAGAATTCGGAAGTTGAATGAGTTGCCTGATCATACGGGGGAAAACCAACAGTCTATCATTATTTAAAACTGAAATGTAAGTGCAATAAGAGACATAACCAATGGGTAAAGTTATGACTCAATAATCTTCTGTATAAAATAGGAACGTCTGTATTACTAGTATTAGTATGGCCAGCGGTCCCACGGTGGGCAAAAGAAACGCTTCAAAGACACACTGAAAGCCTCAATGAAAGCGTTTGCCATCAATCCAGACACGTGGGAACGAGCTGCAATGGATTGATCCACCTGGCGCTCTTCCATCCACGAAGGTGCCAGGTCATGCGAGGCAAACCGGATTACCGCCGCAGAAAAGAAGAGGCTAGTCCGAAAGGCCCATGCTGTCAACCCTCCAGGAGATGTCGCACTCGTCCCCTGTCCCTTCTGTTCCCGAACCTGCCGTGCAAGGATCGGCCTAATCAGCCATCTGCGCACGCACAGTAAACCCTCGGATGACTAGAGTGGTCCTCGTCGTATCGACGGACGAACGAACATTAGATAAAAAAGAATGATTCCAAGAATGCTGATAAGATTGTCATTTATAAGGAAGATGACGTAAGTGATGAATAAATGCAGGTGTAAGAGTAATTTACAAATACTTGTAGTACAAACTAATACCTTAGGGGCCGTTCATAAAAATGACGACATGCATCTAAGGGAGAGCGAGGGGGTTACACTTTGTGAGATGTGTGACAAGGGGGAGGGGGTGTTTAAGAACTGTGACGTCACATAAAAAATGCGAAACTCTAAATGAAAGCCCCACTTAAATATTTGATTGCTTAAAATTAATTTAATGAAGTTTTAAATTGCTTCCCATGTGTGACGATTTTAGACTGCAGCTTCACGCTAAATACATACTTAAATGACAATAAAATGATTTTAAACATTCTCATTTTCAAATAAGAAATACGTTGTTTTTTTGTTTTTATTTTTTTTTGAGAGAGAAGCTTTGTGACGTCATATTTGTTTATTTTTAGCGTGTCTAGGTTTTTTCTTTCGGATCTAGGTTTTTTTGGACGTGTTGGCTAGGTTTTTCCCAAATTCGTCACTGGCAGCACTGATACAGTTACTGTAGATAATTGAATAAAAGTTTCCATTTGACCACAGTGGTAACTTTATGTGGCTAAATGTTGTGACAGTAACAATTAATTAAAGTAAAGTAGAATGCCTTCTTGCATTACAATGAAAATAAATTGTTTCCATTTACTCGTCTTTTATGCTGAATGCTGTGTATGTTTACAATTATTCTGTGAAAATATTAGTCAGATTAGCTTTGTGGAAATTTTAAAATGTGTTCGTAGTATCTGACATGCACAACTAAACATGAAAAGAAAACATCCATCAATTCAATGGTTATGATACACTTAATATTTTTATTATCTACAGCTCAAAAACATATTTCCTTTTTCTAAATTTAAAAAAAAATTTAATCAAAGGGTGGAGTTTTTAGTATTAGTATCACATTTTTATTAGCAAGTGTGATAGGAAATAGCTCCAGTAAAGGTAATAGAATTAAACAAAGCTACACTTATTGCAATTAAGAATTGCATTAATAGTGTACAAAACTACGAATTTATATTTAATTTTTTTCAGAAACAATATGTACCCCAAAGAGAATTACCCAGAGCAATAATATATAACACTTGTCGTGTAACCCTTGAGTCTAGTGACCAGTCTATCACCGGTCAACTATAAACAACAATAATATATAATATTTGTCGTGTAACCCTTGAGTCTAGTGACCAGTCTATCATCGGTCAACTATAAACAACAATAATATATAACACTTGTCGTGTAACCCTTGAGTCTAGTGACCAGTCTATCACCGGTCAACTATAAACAACAATAATATATAACACTAGTCGTGTAACCCTTGAGTGTAGTGACTAGTCTATCACCGGTCAACTGTAAACAAAATTGAATTTAACTTCATCACTACGTTCTCAAATCTGAGATTAAGATTAATTCTAATTTGTGTAATATAAAAAAATAAATAAAAACGTTAAGTAATAAAATTAAAATTACTTTTGTTTATGAAGTTGTTTTCTATTTGATGAGGGATTTGTTGTCAATGTCTATGACAGTAGCATAATGTTTACCCGCATTGACTGTCAGGGAAACACAATTAAATGCTAGGAAATTAAATTGTGATCGGTTCCTTCTCGAATTAACTACATATGGTTTTGGCTGGTAACTTAGCAGGTTTTGTTAGTGAATGTTAGAGCGACTTAGGAGGTTTTGAAAGTGTTTCACAATTTTAATATAAATATAGCGTAATTATTAGGTTTTAAAGGACCAAACCAGATTGAATAAGTACATTTTATAGTTTTCATAATGTGATAAATCCTATTCTAATGTATGCTATATGGCAAATTTGTATACAGATAAAATATATATTTATATGTGTGTGTATGTATATATAGATGTATTTATATACTTAAAGGCATTAAATTTAACAATTGTTTTGTTTTATGTTGAGACAAATTTTACAATTTAAAAGAAATTACAAAACTGTGTATTAATTATATAAAAATAACAACAACAAAAAACTCAATTTAAAATTCAACGAATTAATTCCCCTAGATACAAAGCGTTTGATACATATTTATAAATGTGGCCTCTTTGTCACGATACATCGTATCTATAGAACTAATCGAACAATGCAGAAAGTAATAATGTGGAGGTTATCCTTGAGATACGCATTTTTCAACTTTACTTTTTTAATATGAATTCGGTCATGGAATGGGTTGTCTGAGGAAACCAGGGAAACCAATACTCTGTTAACATTTAAAACCAATACTCTGTTAACATTTAAAACCAATACTATGTTAACATTTAAAACCAATACTCTGTTAACATTTAAAACCAATCCAATATATAACAGTAAATGACGTCAACTTCTGTCGTATACAACTATATTGTCTAGTTATAATGTATTTAATGTGACGTTGTACTTCCTATCATAGTGATCTTCTTTCTGTCTTTCACACTCTCGTCATTTACATCAACTACATACACGTATTCTTTCTGTCACTAAGATACGCAATAAAATAGTCGGTGAACGGTCCTAATTTTGAGTTATTATTCATATAAATGACCACAGAGATATTAAATGTAAGAGTCGATCAGTTGAATCGAGAACAAATTGTTTATCAAAGAACAATAACCATTACAGAATAAGGGATGGATGGTTACTGTCAATATCATTAGAACAATAACCATTACATAATAAGGGATGGATGGTTACTATCAATATCATTAGAACAATAACCATTACATAATAAGGGATGGATGGTTACTATCAACAATAACCATTACATAATAAGGGATGGATGGTTACTACCAACAATAACTATTACATAATAAGGGATGGATGGTTACTATCAACAATAACCATTACATAATAAGGGGATGGATGGTTACTATCAATATCATTAGAACAATATCATCATTTGTCCTTTGAGTTCCTTGTGGAACATAGGGCCTCTGTCAAAGCTCGCCACTCTACACGGTCCCTTGCCAGTCGCTTCAATTCTTCCCAGCTCTTCCCAGTCCTTCCAGCCTCGTCCAACATGCTCCGTCTCCATGTACGCTTGGGTCTTCCTCGTTGTCGTTTGCCCTGGGGGTTCCAATCTAAGGCCTGCCTAGCCCTGCTGTTATCTTTCCTGAGGGTGTGTCCAATCCATCTCCACTTTCTTTCCATGATTTGTTGTTCTACTGTTCTTTGTCCACACCTCTCCCACAGCTTGGAGTTTTCGACCTTATCGAACCATTTTATTTTCAGAATATTTCTGAGGCATCTGTTAACAAAGGTCTGGAGTCTATTTTTTGTTGTCTCTGTCGTCCGCCATGTTTCGGATCCATAGAGTAGGACCGTTTTAACATTGGTGTTAAAGATCCTTACTTTTGTTTTGACAGAGATGTGTGTAGATCTCCAGACCTGTTTCAGATTGGCAAAAGCCTGTCGCGCCAAATTTATTCTTCGTTCGATGTCCTCATCTGTTCCCCCTGATACACTGACCACACTCCCAAGGTATACAAAGTTGTTTACTTGCTCCAGGTTGCGGTTTTCTACTTGTATGACTCCATCTTGTAGGAAGTTTATTTTCAAAAATTTTGTTTTTTGAATGTTTATATTGAGTCCTACTCTTTTCCCAGTCTCGCTCAAGGCTGTGATTTTGTCTTGCATGTCTTGAAGTCTGTGGGACAGAATGGCCAAGTCATCCGCAAACTCCAAATCTTCTAGTTTTTGCATTAGGTTCCACTGGATTCCTTTTCCTGAGCTTGCATAAGCTTCTTTTGTGACCCAGTCTAACACAAGAAGGAACAGAAGTGGTGAAAGGAGGCATCCTTGTTTGACTCCAGTTGTGACATGGAATTCATCTGTTAGTCTACCATTATGTACTACTTGGCAGGTGAAGTTTTCGTACAGATTTCGGATGATGTTAGTTATTTTGTTTGGTATTCCATAGTGCCTCATTATTGACCATATAGTTTCTCTATTTATGCTATCAAAGGCCTTTTCAAAGTCCACAAATGTGGCATAGAGTGGAGATTGCCATTCAATAGATTGTTCTATAATTATCCGGAGTGTTGCTATTTGGTCAATGCATGATCTTCCTTTTCTGAACCCAGCTTGTTCTTCTCTCAGGAGATCATCGCAGGCATCTTTTATTCTGTTTAGTATTGTTCTGCTAAAGACCTTGCTTGGTACTGATAGTAGAGTAATTCCTCGCCATTTCTCACATTGTGACAGATCCCCATTCTTTGGAATTTTAATCAGTAAGCCCCTTTTCCATTCTGCAGGAGGGGTTTCAGTTGACCAAATTTTGTTGAAGATACTGTGGAGTTGGTTGATGATTTCAGCTCCTCCTTCTTTTAGGACCTCGGGTGGTATGTTATCTACACCTGCTGCTTTCCCTGTCTTCATTTGATTGATGGCCGTCCATATTTCTTCTTTGGATATCTCTTCCATATTTATGTCCAGTGTTTCTCCTGTGGTCAAAACGGGTGGGTTCAGAGGGGTCGGTCTGTTTAGGACTTCCTGGAAATATTCTTTCCATCTTCTAAGCTGGTCATCTATGGAGGAAATGACTTTACCTTGTTTATCTCGGACTGGTACATTGTAGTTAGATTTCTTGCCACTCAAGAGTTTAGTAATTTTGTATAAATGTTTTAGATCTCCTTTTCCTGCTGCTTCTTCTGCTTGTTCAGCTAGCTTATTATAAAATGCTCGTTTGTCATTTCTAAGCATTTTTGTGACCTCTTTTGAAATTGTGTCTTTCACACTCTCGTCATTTACATCAACTACATACACGTATTCTTTCTGTCACTAAGATACGCAATAAAATAGTCGGTGAACGGTCCTAATTTTGAGTTATTATTCATATAAATGACCACAGAGATATTAAATGTAAGAGTCGATCAGTTGAATCGAGAACAAATTGTTTATCAAAGAACAATAACCATTACAGAATAAGGGATGGATGGTTACTGATCAACAATAACCATTACATAATAAGGGATGGATGGTTACTGATCAACAATAACCATTACATAATAAGGGATGGATGGTTACTATCAACAATAACCATTACATAATAAGGGATGGATGGTTACTATCAACAATAACCATTACATAATAAGGGATGGATGGTTACTATCAACAATAACCATTACATAATAAGGGATGGATGGTTACTGATCAACAATAACCATTACATAATAAGGGATGGATGGTTACTATCAACAATAACCATTACATAATAAGGGATGGATGGTTACTATCAACAATAACCATTACATAATAAGGGATGGATGGTTACTATCAACAATAACCATTACATAATAAGGGATGGATGGTTACTATCAACAATAACCATTACATAATAAGGGATGGATGGTTACTATCAACAATAACCATTACATAATAAGGGATGGATGGTTACTATCAACAATAACCATTACATAATAAGGGATGGATGGTTACTATCAACAATAACCATTACATAATAAGGGATGGATGGTTACTATCAACAATAACCATTACACAATAAGGGATGGATGGTTACTATCAACAATAACCATTACATAATAAGGGATGGATGGTTACTATCAACAATAACCATTACATAATAAGGGATGGATGGTTACTATCAACAATAACCATTACATAATAAGGGATGGATGGTTACTATCAACAATAACCATTACATAATAAGGGATGGATGGTTACTATCAACAATAACCATTACATAATAAGGGATGGATGGTTACTATCAACAATAACCATTACATAATAAGGGATGGATGGTTACTATCAACAATAACCATTACATAATAAGGGATGGATGGTTACTATCAACAATAACCATTACATAATAAGGGATGGATGGTTACTATCAACAATAACCATTACATAATAAGGGATGGATGGTTACTATCAACAATAACCATTACATAATAAGGGATGGATGGTTACTATCAACAATAACCATTACATAATAAGGGATGGATGGTTACTATCAACAATAACCATTACATAATAAGGGATGGATGGTTACTATCAACAATAACCATTACAGAATAAGGGATGGATGGTTACTATCAACAATAACCATTACATAATAAGGGATGGATGGTTACTATCAACAATAACCATTACATAATAAGGGATGGATGGTTACTATCAACAATAACCATTACATAATAAGGGATGGATGGTTACTATCAACAATAACCATTACACAATAAGGGATGGATGGTTACTATCAACAATAACCATTACATAATAAGGGATGGATGGTTACTATCAACAATAACCATTACAGAATAAGGGATGGATGGTTACTATCAACAATAACCATTACATAATAAGGGATGGATGGTTACTATCAACAATAACCATTACAGAATAAGGGATGGATGGTTACTATCAACAATAACCATTACAGAATAAGGGATGGATGGTTACTATCAACAATAACCATTACAGAATAAGGGATGGATGGTTACTATCAACAATAACCATTACAGAATAAGGGATGGATGGTTACTATCAACAATAACCATTACAGAATAAGGGATGGATGGTTACTATCAACAATAACCATTACACAATAAGGGATGGATGGTTACTATCAACAATAACCATTACAGAATAAGGGATGGATGGTTACTATCAACAATAACCATTACACAATAAGGGATGGATGGTTACTATCAACAATAACCATTACAGAATAAGGGATGGATGGTTACTATCAACAATAACCATTACACAATAAGGGATGGATGGTTACTATCAACAATAACCATTACAGAATAAGGGATGGATGGTTACTATCAACAATAACCATTACACAATAAGGGATGGATGGTTACTATCAACAATAACCATTACAGAATAAGGGATGGATGGTTACTATCAACAATAACCATTACACAATAAGGGATGGATGGTTACTATCAACAATAACCATTACACAATAAGGGATGGATGGTTACTATCAACAATAACCATTACAGAATAAGGGATGGATGGTTACTATCAACAATAACCATTACACAATAAGGGATGGATGGTTACTATCAACAATAACCATTACAGAATAAGGGATGGATGGTTACTATCAACAATAACCATTACACAATAAGGGATGGATGGTTACTATCAACAATAACCATTACACAATAAGGGATGGATGGTTACTATCAACAATAACCATTACACAATAAGGGATGGATGGTTACTATCAACAATAACCATTACACAATAAGGGATGGATGGTTACTATCAACAATAACCATTACACAATAAGGGATGGATGGTTACTGTCAACAATAACCATTACACAATAAGGGATGGATGGTTACTGTCAACAATAACCATTACACAATAAGGGATGGATGGTTACTGTCAACAATAACCATTACACAATAAGGGATGGATGGTTACTGTCAACAATAACCATTACACAATAAGGGATGGATGGTTACTGTCAACAATAACCATTACACAATAAGGGATGGATGGTTACTGTCAACAATAACCATTACACAATAAGGGATGGATGGTTACTGTCAACAATAACCATTACACAATAAGGGATGGATGGTTACTGTCAACAATAACCATTACACAATAAGGGATGGATGGTTACTGTCAACAATAACCATTACACAATAAGGGATGGATGGTTACTATCAACAATAACCATTACATAATAAGGGATGGATGGTTACTATCAACAATAACCATTACATAATAAGGGATGGATGGTTACTATCAACAATAACCATTACATAATAAGGGATGGATGGTTACTATCAACAATAACCATTACATAATAAGGGATGGATGGTTACTATCAACAATAACCATTACATAATAAGGGATGGATGGTTACTATCAACAATAACCATTACATAATAAGGGATGGATGGTTACTATCAACAATAACCATTACATAATAAGGGATGGATGGTTACTATCAACAATAACCATTACATAATAAGGGATGGATGGTTACTATCAACAATAACCATTACATAATAAGGGATGGATGGTTACTATCAACAATAACCATTACATAATAAGGGATGGATGGTTACTATCAACAATAACCATTACATAATAAGGGATGGATGGTTACTATGGTTACTGTCAATATCATTTCCTATCAAAAGTCATAGTGTCAAAGATACATAATGTGAATTAAAAAATCAACAATAGGGATGCATGGGTACATACATATGGATGGATGCATCACAATAAGCCATTACATAATAAGGGATGGATGGTTACTATCAACAATAACCATTACATAATAAGGGATGGATGGTTACTATCAACAATAACCATTACATAATAAGGGATGGATGGTTACTATCAACAATAACCATTACATAAAAGGGATGGATGGTAAACTATGGGATGGATGTTACTAATGGTTACTGTCAATATCATTTCCTATCAAAAGTCATAGTGTCAAAGATACATAATGTGAATTAAAAAAAGATGTTTATCTTTAACTTTAACTCCATAGAAAAACTACTTGATGTCTTTTTAAAAGAATGTGTAAGATTTAATTTGAATACATTTAATTTATTCTATACACTTTTTTCATCTATATATATAATTCTCTTCATGGGACCATGCCAGGCAAGTAAGCAGCAAAAATATGTGCAACCGAGCATGACGAATGACCCTCGCTCGGGTCAACTAAACACAGTTAACGGTTGGCAAGCGAAGGTAGTGGAGGGGTGGGGCATGTCTTGAGACAGCAATGTTTTTTACATTCACTTTCGAAGTTCCTGCACAGTGTGCATGTATTTCGTAGTATATTGGTTATTACATCCGCCTAACATGCGGAAGGTCTTAGGTTCAAGCCCAAGTGGCAACATATGTTTTTTTTAATTTTTAAAAATGTCAATGCCTATTCTTTTCCCCCCTTTCTTAGCAAACATAAACACCGCTTCGCATGTCACGGAAAAAAGCTTTGTTCAATGTTATATCAATTCCTTCACCAGGTACCTGACTGTTTCTATTGGTCGCATATTTCGTTCATGGACGAAGTTGTTGCTCTCCAACTTTGCTTCATGGCTGTAATATTTGTTTATATATTGTGGCGATGTCCTAAATACTTACCAGAAATGCTTCGGTGGTCCCCCATCGTTCACCCGCGTTGTTCCCATTTGTTCGTGCTACTGTTTGTGTCCGTTCTCCCCTCCCCTTTTTTTCTTGCCCGTTCTTTTTCCCCCCTTTCTTAGCGAACATAAACACCACCTCTCCAGGCATGCGTAATAGTGTATACCCTTCGGAGTGTGTACCTCAGTCGCTCAAGCTCAAGCTGTGTTATCTTCTACAGTCGTCTGAGCCACGTTGCCTTTCCATTGTTCTCTTCGGTTGTCCCAGATGCTTTGTTTTGATTTTTCCCCTTCGTATTGCCATTCGTTTCCTAACCATGGCTACCGCTTCAAATATATTTCGTGGAGTCAACGGGTCTTTCAGTGTAGTCGAAATTCCTGCATCAGGTAACTGTTTATTTCTATCTGTTGCATATTTCTGGAAAAATGTCACCGACGAAACTGTTGCTCTCGAACTTCGCAAGATGGCTGTAAGCTTTGTTTGTGAACATTGGGATAACTATGGCGACGCCCTGTCCGTTGTTCTTACTCACGGAAGCACAGTCATACACTCAGCTCGACAACACGCTGCGTACATGAATACTTCCGGCGTTTATGGTGGTGAGGCTGAAATTGTGGCGATGTCTCAAATACTTCGCGCTACTATCACTATTCACTTCCGAGAACGTCCGCATGATCCTCCTCGAGTTTAAAATCCGGGTCAACGTCTCTCCATATCCCTGCTATTTAGCGGTTCTTTGGATCATGGCCATTATGAAGTTCTCTTGCCTGTCACAAACACATGTGATGACCTTCTGGTGCCATCTGTTGACAACGTCGGCAAGTGCACCAACATTAAACACCCATGTGATCTCCACACTGATCTGACTTCACCTTCCCACTCTCCTGTTACTGATGAACATTTACAAACGCCGGAATTTCATTGCAACATTTGCTCTAAACAGTTCACACAAAAATATAATCTCAATGCACATTTAAAAAAACACTCCAGTGAACAAACGCATTCCATAGAGGACTTTAAATGCACCATTTGTTCCAAAACCTTCCGACTCCAGAGATATCTCAACGCACATTTAAAAAGACACTCCAGTGAACAGACGCATCCCACAGAGGACTTTAAATGCACCATTTGTTCCAAAACCTTCCGCCTCCAGAGATATCTCAACGCACATTTAAAAACACACTCCACTGAACGAATGACGCAATCTGACCATTGCCAGCAATGCTTCAAAACAATTCACACTCTCAAGAAGCCCTTACAAACTAAACATATACATGTAGAAACACATTCAACAACATTTCTTTGCAGCATTTGCGACAAACAGTTTCACGCACACATAAATCTTACTAACCATTTGAAAACACATGCCCTGACGAAATCCTTCCAGTGTCAATACAGCACTGAATCGTTCACAACATCATCTCTTCTCAACAAACATACAAAAACACACCGCCATGACACATTCTTTGAGTGTGTACATTGCAAACGTTCTTTCAAACAGTGCCATCTTCTCGCAAACCACATGCACATTCATCGCATTCAAATTTCCGCTGCGTTTCAAGAACACACTGCCATTCCCATCGAGGAACACAACATTGGACTACCTACCGCACTATGTACTTCTTGCAATGCTCTTCATTGGCCATCAGAGGTAAACAAATCCGGACATTATACTAAGTGTTGTAGTCACGGCAAAGTGTCTTTGCCACCGCTATCCCAAACTCCTCCTTTATTACAAAACCTCTTGAGTGGCAAGAATCCGCTGTCCCGACATTTCTGTGATCATATCATGGAATACAACTCTGCTTTAGCTTTAGCATCAATGGGCGCCCACATCGCTCAAACACCTGGCCATGTACCGTATGCTTTCCGAATCCACGGTCAAATTTATCATCAAGTCTCTCCATTGTATACCAATCCTAACACGCCTCCTCGATAAAGTCAACTATATATCTTCGATTCTGCTGAGGCTACCACTCAACGTTTGCAAAACGATTGTAACAGTGCTTGCAGTGATATGTTGTTGTTGCAACTAGACAAAATGTTACGACAGGTTAACCCCTTCGCTAAATCCTACATCCAAATGCACGAAATTATCACTCATAATAACCCTGTTTGCTGCTGTACGAATGGTGTTCATGGAAAATCCAACTCTGGATATGAGAAGGTATAACGCGCCATATTGTCAAACTGATGTTGCTGCTACCTTTGTAGGGGAAGACGGGGAACCTCCTGCACAACGCGATATTTGCATATACCCAAGAGGAGATGCTTGCAAGCGTATCTCTGTACTCAATATGAACTGTGACCCCATGGTTTATCCACTACTATTCCCTTACGGAGATCCAGGCTGGCACATACAATTGACCCATGTTGAAGAAAAGCAAACCGCGAACAGAACCCGAGTCACACAACTCCAATTTTATGCTTACAGGCTTGCCATGACATCTGCATTCAGAATTTTGCATTCCAGCGGCAAACTCTTCCAGCAATATGTCGTCGACGCATATGTCAGAACAGAAGGCGCACGTTTACATTACCTACGCTCCCATCAACAGGATTTGCGCGTAGAACAATACAGGGGACTGATGGATGCTATCGCTGCGAAAGCACAAGACAATAACCTTTTCCCTGGACAGTTGATCATTCTTCCCTCTACGTTTCAAGGCAGTCCATGGTACATGCAACAGAACTACCAAGACGCGATGGCAATTGTCTGCAAATGTGGAAAGCCTGACTTATTCCTAACATTCACCTGCAATCCTGCTTGGCCGGAAATCTCTAACGCCATTTCCCATCATGAGCGCCCAGAACACAGACCTGATGTCGTTGCCCGCGTCTTTCATATCAAACTTCGGGAGTTCCTAACTGACATTCTGGATAGGAATATTTTCGGCAATGTAGTCGCATACATTTTCGTCATTGAGTTCCAAAAACGAGGCTTGCCTCATTGCCATATGTTACTGACACTTGATTCACAGTGCAAAATAAGGACCAAAGATGACATAGACAAATATGTCAGCGCTGAGCTTCCAAATCCCGAAATACACCCTCGACTTTTCCAAATTGTCACTAAATGCATGGTACATGGTCCGTGTGGCAGGCTTAATGTCAACTCACCTTGCATGAAAGACGGCAAGTGCACCAAAAATTTCCCAAAGGACTTCAACGCCGAGACACAAGAAAACACACAAGGGTACCCCATATACCGCCGAAGACAGGGCACAACTGCCATTGTTGGCAAATACGACATCGATAATCGTTGGATAGTACCTTACAATCCCTGGCTTTCTCAGAAATTCAATGCTCACATTAACGTTGAAGTGTGCGCGTCCATTCAATGTATCAAGTATCTATATAAGTATGTCTACAAAGGACACGACGCTGCATCCATTGCACTTCAGAAGAAGCCAGCGATGGTGTTTTCCAACATGACGAAATACAAACTTTCCTTGATGGTAGGTATGTTAGTGCTCCTGAGGCTATGCGGCGTTTGAACGAGTACAGTCTTTCAGAAAAATCGCACGTTATTACACGATTACCAGTTCATTTGCCAGAACAACAAGTCGTCTTCTTTCATGAGGGTCACGAAGAACGAGCGCTACAAAGACAGGCCAACAAAAGCACCATGCTCTTAGCTTGGTTTGAACTCAACAGGACCGATCCTGAAGCTTTGGAGTTACATCACACTGATGTTCAACATTACACATTCCAACAATCCTCTAGAAAATGGCAAAAGAGAATTAGAGGAGGCACAAAAGTGATCGGTAGAATGCCTGTTGTTGCCATTAACGACACCGAACGTTATTACCTCAGGCTTCTCCTTACCCGTTCCGTAGGCGTCACAAGTTTCAACCTTCTACGAACTGTCAACGGCGTGGAATGTAACACTTTCAAAGAGGTGTGCCAACAATTGTGTCTTCTTAAAGACGACAAGATATGGCATGATACTCTTACAGAGGCATCTCAAATACGAATGCCACCGTTCTTGCGACAACTTTTCGTTTTCGTCTGTGTCTTCGGCGAACCACATAACGTTCCACACCTTTGGGACACGCATAAACTCTCCCTTTCTGAGGACTTTCTCAGAACATATTCCACACGCTTGCATGTATGCTCTCGCAGAAATAAATGACATGCTCCAACCACATGGCCTCAACCTGCAAAAATTACACCTACCCCTCGCTGACATTCTTCCAATGTGTCAATCATCTTCAGTCTTCGACGCTCAGGCTGAACACTCCCACGCTATTGAACACTACGACAAACTCAACACAGAACAAAAGCACGCTGTTGACACTGTTTTGGACGCTGCATACAACGACTCCCATCCGCTACAAACCTGCTTCTTCTTAGATGGTCCCTCAGGAACAGGGAAAACCTTTGTCTACAAAACCCTGATTCATACAATCAGAGCCAGGGGAGACAATCCTATAACCGTTGCATCAACAGGAATAGCAGCAACATTGTTACCGGGTGGACGTACTGCACATTCGGTGTTTAAAATACCGTTGAAGCTCACTACTACTTCAACATGCAATATCAAACCTAACTCGCAACACGCGCAACATATTCTGCAATCCAAATTGATTATATGGGACGAGGCGCCAATGACACATGCATACGCATTCCAGGCAGTTGACAGGTTGTTACGTGATCTCACAGGTGAGACGCACCCATTTGGAGGGAAAACAATACTATTGGGTGGAGATTTCCGACAAATACTTCCCCGTTATTATGCGTGGCTCCCGAGCACTCACTGTCGCCAGTTGCATTAACAAGCAATCTTTGTGGCGTCACATGCATGTACTTACACTGACGAAAAATATGAGAGCTCTTCCTGATGAACAACATTTCGCAAAATGGCTTCTCGATGTTGGAGACGGGACAAATGGAACTCCTGTAACATTACCTTCACATTGTTTTCCTGTTCATTCTGATCCCGTTCAACAACTATATGGCGACCTCGACTTCTCAACTGTCACTTCGGAACAACTCAGTACGCGAGCTATATTAAGTGTCACGAACGAAGACTCCCTGCACCTGAATGAACAAGTATTGAAACGTATCCCAACCGACGAAGTAACTTTCACCAGCGTTGACTCCATCGTCACAGATGATCCCGCAGATCAACTTTCATTCCCCGAAGAATTTCTGAACAGTCTTACCCCTACTGGCATGCCTCCGCATAAACTGAAAATTAAAATTGGTTCAGTGGTCATGCTTCTTAGAAAACTCATGCCAGCAAGAGGTCTCTGTAATGGCACTAGACTGACTGTTACCAGCATTCACCTCAACGTACTGGAGTGTAAAACTATCGCAGCTGCTACCTCACAAACTGTCCTTATTCCCCGGATATCCCTGACTCCATCAGATTCAAATTTGCCTTTTACCTTTACGCGCAGACAATTCCCTGTGAGATTAGCCTTTGCCATGACAATAAATAAAGCACAGGGCCAAACGTTCAAAAAGATATGCCTGTATCTTCCAAAACCTGTTTTCAGTCATGGACAATTGTATGTTGCTCTCTCCAGAGTTCCTTCTTTTCATTCACTCACAGTCGTTTGCCCAAACCCACCCCATTTGGCCAACTGTGTCTTTAAGGAAGTCTTCACCCGTCACTAAATCATTAGCGGCGTATGCTACGCCGCGGGTCAGCTAGTTGTAAATAAAAGAAGTAAATTTATTGGATTACAAGTAGAACAAGTTGCTAAAGTAATGTCAAGGTTGCACGACTGCATAATTCCTCGGACAGGGGAGCACTGAACTGAGCAGAGTGGACGGAAACACGTGGTATTTTCTAAGTAGGGGAACGCATATCTCTCCCTTGTCATTGACGTACGTCACGTGGTCAAGGGCATCAACTCTAGTGCTGTAGCGTCCCTTTGATACCGAGAGTATCTATCGCTTGGGTTACTTCCCTAAAGTTCTCTACTTGAATTTATATTTTATTAAAAGTCTGGGGTGACAGGAAAGTTGATATTTTGTTGATATTATAGTTTGATGGCTTATTTCTAACCACTATTCCCCACACCTACCACAGCCAACACTGAGATACTTTCATTAATTATTTAATCGCAACAATCCAGATCTGATTCGTATTTGTACCAAGAGTTCCAAGAATGCTAACAGTTTATTGAGATTGGATCGAAGTCAAGGGGCATGCCACTTGGATAAAATAGAAGAAGTTCTGTTTTTCCCGCACAATTAATATTTGGACATCACTGTTTGAAATGTACACATTCACATTAACCAGACTAAATAAATTAATTTGAGAGTTTTCATATTTTAAAAAATAATTATGATTTTAAAAACCGACAATTTCTTTTAATTTTATTGTTCTATTCAATAATTTGTATTTACCGACATTGAAATTTTTATAATACAAACGTTATTAATATTATGTGTTATAGAATTTAAATACCTTTTCATTTGATATTGTTTTACATAAAAAAAATTCTTATTTAACTAGCTCATTTTTCTAAACACAATGCCATATTAAATACATCAGACTCCGTGCTTTTTGGTGCGTCATTGATGGGAAATGAATACATAGAGAGATATAAAACAATGTCCAGCTTGTTAAAATGTTACAACACAAATAAAAACAAATCATGGAAACAAAAGGCAATTAACAACACGGCTTGTAAACAAAATTATAAAATATTGAACTCATTATTTGTTATGTGATTTAAAACTAATTGGAAACTATTTATTTTATCTCTTTTCAATGTTTTTTAAAAAATAAAATTTCAACGAAATATGTCACTAGAGTACGATTAATCTTTAAGCAATTTTACAATAGTTAATTTTTAAAATTTGTAATATTTTGTATGTGTATAAAAAGTTATTATTTTTTGTCCCCAAACTTTATATTTAATTAAATAAATTCAGACTATAGCCATCTTCTCATTCATCTTGCCACCTAAGTTTTCTCAATTACAAAGACATATTTAAAAAAGCCTGTACTGGTGCTCTTTGGTGCGGTGATGAATGGAGATACAATTTAACACAACTTAGTTATTTACAATATTTCCTTAAATACACAATATTTTGAACTAGGTTGTGCTGAGGCGCCCACTTTTTTAAGGCGCCTACGGCTTTTTCAAAAGCCCAACTAACTTGTCCTTATATAATAAATACGTAATTTTAAACTTCCTTAAATGTAAACTAAGTATTTTATAATAGGGTTGCAGGGCGCCTACTGCGCCCACTGGGGGGGGGGTCAAAAGCCCAAGTAACTTATCCTTGTATGATTAATACGAAATATTTCTGAAATGTACACAAAGTATTTATATAATTTTTTTTTATAGTGCTAATCACAACACGATTTTTTAACTAATTTTAGAAAGCAGCGAACGAAATTACTGCACCAAAAATAACTCTATTCGAAATTCCGCATAAAATTGTTAAAAATTTATGATGTTATAAGTAACAGTTATTAAACGTTCTAGTTGAAAACCTAAATAACTCTGGAATGTCTCCTTATATGTCATCTTTTAACCGAATACGCAAAAAGACAAGTGTGTTGACATTATTTGGTTCAAGTGATGAGTGGGTCTAACTGACAATATAACCAGCCGAGCTGAACAATCATTCACATGGTACTTAGGTAATTGGTATGCACAAAACAGTCTTGGCAAGGAATGACATTATCGGATATAGGAGTTCATTAAGTTTTTACCATTGTAGAGGGTTATTGGATTCAGGAACTTTAATCTCCATTTTGTAACGCAGTAATTCATCAGAAGAGCTGTCGTCATTTTCTGTCTCTGAGTTCGACTCCATTACTGCCGTTAACTTAAAACGCTTGTCATTTTGTTTGATAAGTAGTCAAAGTGTTAGAACCATGGTTGGCAAACTCTATTAACTTTTTGAACATTCCCATCAGTCAATAGTTTAAAACCAAAATGTTCGTGTAATTGTAAGGAAATTTATTATTTATCGGCCGTTATTTTTTTTATTTTGTACATTTTGACTTCCAAGAATTTGTAAGTGATGGATCGATTAATCGTTAAAAAATAATGTAATTGTTTTTGACTACTTATCAATCCAAAATGAATTGTTTGCGTATTTAAATTTAAAATATAAATAATTTTAAAATCAAATCAAGGATCAATGATCAAGTAATCATATTTTTCTTCGTTATAGAACAGTCAAACATTTTCTTAATGAAAGGAATATATATTGTAAAAACTAAGGTGTGTTAAATTGTATTTCAGATCAACATTGCACCAAATAGCACTGCTACATGTTTAGTTCATACGACGCTGTACTTGAGAAAATTGAGCTGGAAAGATTAGTGAAAAAATGTAATAGTCTTTTGCTTGTTTTTTTTTCTTTTTTAAATTAAAATTTAATTTACCATTCTACGAGACATTGTATTATTAACTTGGATAACGTAAATTACTTTTAAGAAATGGATACTAAAATTGAAAATAGAAATATTAAATGGCAGTGAAATGTGTGTTTTAAAAATTATTTTTATGTAGAAATATTACAACTATAAAAGTAAGGTATTAACTGTTATTTATTTGAATGTGTAATTGTTTATAACTAATATACTGTATTTGGAATATTTACTCAATTTTTCAAAGTGGTACGTCACTTTACTTCGACCCCTAATTTAGGGATACCATATCTATGAATTGCAAGGATTCTTCTCAAGTTATTTTACGAATTTATGCAGTTCATTAATACGGAACATGGGAGCTGAAAAAACCCTAATTATCATCGTATGTGTTGCTTAGATGACTACAAACATATTTCTGATTTTAAAATGAGTAAAAAAACTGTATTTATCTCGACTTTTTAGGTCAATACTTAATAAAATTCCGATTAATTATTTTTTTTATGATTCCTATAATAATATAATTTGTACTTCATAATTATAATTATTTCTTGAAGCATTTCCTTAAAAGAATATTTTTGAAAAGAAATACTTCTTCTGATCTGTTGTTTCTTTCTATATGAATGATTTGTTTCCGTGGGTTAACAATAAATTGCATAGATTTTTCATTAAGAATGTATTATATCAAACCATTGTTTCAACATGTTTTATAAACACATTTTAGAAGCCATTTAAAAAAAGTCCATATTTATTTGTATAAAGTATAACTTAAAATAAATTTAACGTCCAATCAGGTATCGAAATATAAAGTATTTTATTATTTTTTTAAATTGTAAATAAATCATTGTTCGTCATTGAGAGAAAGATTAACTTTTCTTCCAAAGTTAAAACATAAATAGAGTGACTAAGTTCATTCATTGGTTCATAAAAGTATATCCATGTAATTAAAGGGATATATTCTGACTTTTGGCGGAAAGGGGGAGGGGTATCGTTTTCTTAGGCGAGTTTAACCATCGGGGTGCATTATCACATCTGTCGGGGGGTATCGTTTGACTAAGTCAGTTTAACCATCGGGGTGTATTCTCATAGCTGTCGGGGGTATCGTTTGACTTAAGTCAGTTTAACCATCGGGGTGCAGTCTCACAGCTGTCGTGAGGTATCGTTTGACTTAAGTCAGTTTAACCATCGGGGTGCAGTCTCACAGCTGTCGTGAGGTATCGTTTGACTTAAGTCAGTTTAACCATCGGGGTGTATTCTCACATCTGTCGGGAGGTATCGTTTGCCTTAAGTCAGTTTAACCACGGGTTATGGTCTGGCCAGCTCCAGCGGTATCTTATCAAACATGCAGTGGCGTCACTAGGGTGTGCCAGGGGTGCGGACCGCAATGTGTGACACCATCACAAGGGGTGACACCAACGTGTAAAATCATGTTTTTTTTCGTTATTTTGCAGTGGAAGACTCAAAGAAGATACATGGGATAAGTTGTGTGAGGGTGACACATGGAGCTACCGAATTGAGTGAAAAAAACACTTATGTCATCACTGATGGGACGGTGTAGATCAACATCTAGTGAGTCTTTTGTAATTATGGCACCGGCGGACATCTGTCTTGTGGAATCAAAGTTTTCTGTGTTCACTGTAACCTACATCACTTCCATCCAACGGCGACACTAGGGTTGGTGTCACCCAGTGCGGTAGCTCATGGTTGTTACCCCTCACGATTTACCCCATAGACCTCCTCCGAGTCTGCCAGTACCTAATAACTGGAACATACCCCATAAACCTTCTCCGAGTCTGCCAGTACCTAATAACTGGAACATACCGCATAGACCTCCTCCAAGTCTGCCAGTGCCTAATAATTGGAACATACATAATTTTACATCTTGGTGTCAACCCCTATGGTTGTGTCACCCCGTTCGGTCCGCATCCCACGACCACCCCCAGTCACGCCTCTGCCTCCAGCTCTCTAACATTTGCCGGATCTTTTGCTCTTATTTTTAAGTGTTCATCTGACGTTTACACCAGTACACATTTTTACCACGGAGCCATGACTTTAAAACTAACGTGTGATTAAAAGTACAGAGGGCAATTGATGATTTCAAACCAAAATATTTATGTTTGTAAAATTATATATAAGATTAAAAATTGTGGATGTTAATGTCTGATGACTCCACCCATTCATCCTCGCCAACTTGAAAACATTTTTTTAAATCCGTGCCCCTTATTTTCTACATTTAAATAAATAGAATTAACATAGGATGCAACATTTATTTCAGTAAATACGGTCGTTTATTTCTTTCGCTTACACAAAACATAGATTTATAACTAGTGGTTTAAGACACCGGCTGCAACATTATTTGATGCATCACTGCAGCTACACCTATCACGTGTAGTGGCGTTACTACAACATTATTTAATGCATCACTGCAGCTACACCTATCACGTGTAGTGGCGTTACTAGAGGGTTGCGGACAGCACTGGGTAATATAACAAAAGGTGACACCAAAAAATAAAAGTATTTTTGTTTTATCTGGTACTTGGAGTCTCGGAGGAGGTCTGTGGGGTAAGTCGTGAGAGGGTGACACCAGCCCTTGGGACGCCTCTGCAAACATGATTATATTAACTGTAATATAAACGCCATTTTTAAACCGACTTAAAAATGTTTACGAGAATATATTGTGAATTTCAGTAATTTAAATAATTCAATTTTTTTTCTTTTAAAATTAAATAGAGTTTCATTGTCAATATGATTATCATGTATATGGAATGAGTAATTTCTCTATAATTGACTATAAAACTTTAAGAAAGAGGCCCCATGCCAAGTTTCAAGTAAAGGTAATAAAATAATTACAATGAAGCTAAAGTGGAGTTTTTTTTTAGTTGACCTTTGTATCATGTTATTTCTAATTGTCACAGGTAGGTTACTGGAAGAAGAAAAAAGTAACATTTAAATGATGAAACTCTATCAATTTTTTTTTGTATGACGTACTACAACATGTATAAGTGATGTTCACATGGTACTAAACACCATGTAATGATGTTTTTCATGTGTGTTTGGAAAGAACAAAAATGTCCACTTTAATTAGATTAGAGAAAGTCGGACACAATAAAATACATTACATATGCTATTCAGGAATGAAGGAGGAAAGTTTGTTGTCTTCCGTCTGACTATAAATAATGACATAGTCAACGGGTTTGAATCCACGTACAAACGTGTTCATTTCCCATACATTAATATCAAGTAAAACCCATCTTATTAAGGTATTTTCTCTCATTGGATATTTATGTGTTTATTGAGGTCGAGTCTCTTTTTGGAGACTGTTAAATAAAAAGGTAATGACCGAAAACTTTATTTATACACTTACAAAATATAACACATTTTCCAAAGGAACAATTAGTAAATATACTCTACTGACATATTTTGTTAGTAATTTTAAAAATGCATAAATATTTAAAATAAATAGTTTCCAATTAAGTTTTTAAATCACCTCACAAATAAACCTATATGTGGAGGAGAAACAATAGCCCCGAGCCAAGTGCTCTTTATGGGCCTTCCCCAAGGGGAAGTAACAGCTGAGAAACCCCATCGCAAGAGGTCACATCTGAAGCGGCCACCTGGGCATCCAGAAAGTCGAAAATGCCTCCCACAAAATGACCTCACATGGAGGGGTGGAATTCCCTACATCGACCCGCTACCACTTTGGCACCACCCTGGCAAAGCACACGAGTCGCAATGGTTAGGACCGCCGCAGTGCGAGGGATCATCCATGACCTACCTAGGGTGTGACCCACCACTGGAGGGTTTTCTCAGAGCTGGCGTCTGCTGCGTTCTTCGCGGTTCCCTTTGCTAATCCGTACTGGCGCCCCTGGCCTTAACCCGGTACCGCTCAATTGCGTTGCTAGTAAAAAGCTCAATCTTGTATAAAGTAATTTACATGCCGTGTCGTTAATTTTTCTTTTGTGTTTTGTTGACCCATTTCTATTTGAGTTTTAAATAACAATTTAACAAGCAGGTACATTTTTTTATATCTTTCTATGAATTAAACGCTTGTAACAAAAATAATTGTATTTAAGCTCCCACTCCATTTGTATAAGATATTTTAAAAGTTGGATGAGTTGAATTAAAAAAAGTATAACTATTTTACAATGGATTCCGTATCTTTTTAATACATGTGCTTTCATTTCATTTTGGATATTAAATTTGTGTTCTTCATATCTGTTGTTTCTGACTATTTAAACACATAACTAGAAAATCGAGTGAGGCGGGACAGGGTAAACACTATTAATATTTTCTTGCAAGGCACCTGCTTCCATACGTTAGTCTAATGGACACTCATTGTGTAGTGGAAAGTACACCCTTTAACAGCATCTCCCGACAAGGGTTAAGTGACGTCATGGAAGGCAGATAATGGATGAAGTATCACAGGAACTGGTCATCATATCAACTGTAGCGCAGCCCGAAATCCCGAAAACATTTTGAAGGTCTATTAAATTAAATGGTCTTACATAGTCTATCATTTGTTCGGTGGTCGGACACTTCGACACCGGAGGATTCGACCTCGGACGGTTCGACACTACCAGTTCGACCACAGGACGTTTCGACCCTGGTCGAATGCAATCACGTAATATTAGAAGCTTAATATGAATGGAATTTACGCAGTGGCGTAGCGAGGGGGGGCAGGGGGGGACATATGTCCCCGGGCGCCACGTTAGGGGGCGCCAAAATGAGTATTAAAATTCATTACTCAATTTTATTTTGATGTTAACTATTGTATCACAAATACGTTTGCAAGATTGAATTTTGGAGCTCCGAAAATATCTTCATTACAAACCATTTGGCAAGTATGATTTTGGCGCCCCCATTGAGCGTTAAGGGGCGCCATTCTACTCATAAATAAATGACACATCCACAATGATGAATTTCTGATGGCGTTTAAAACAAAAACAGTGAGTTGCTGGGAATGAGACTAGGGGAGCAGTAAGAGGCAAAGGCGATTCTATTAATAGAAATTAATAGAACAGACAGAGACGACACTAAAAGCAACCAAAATGACCAAAACAAGAAAAAAGGAGTAGCTTAAAGCAGTGGTTCTCAACCTGTGGTCTGCGGAGCACCAGTGGTCCGTGAGCAAAGCATGAAATTTACGCACTGTATGATTCATTCGGGAAAGACTAGCAAGTTAAAGAATTAACGCAGACTTAAAATATATTTTTAATCTTGCCTAAATAGTTTTTACATTTTATCAAGGCTCGTCTATTAAATTCTCGTCTCTTTGATTTCTTATGTTCGAATATAATCTTGAAAATTAACAGTTGCTGATGTGTACTGAAGTTCGCTGGTTATCAGACTGTTTAAATAACGTGATGACGTAAGAGAGTTTCTTGTAGAAAAAACTCAAAGCTTGTTGATCATTTGAACAATAGCTTATGGGTTGCTGTTCTGGCTTATTAGGCTGAAATTTTTGAAGAACTCAATAAACTTAATTCAACTCGGCAAGGAAAGCAGACACATTTAATTACTCTCAGTGACAAAGTGTCTGCTTTTACGAAAAATCTTGATCTTTGGACAAGAAGATTATTTCAAGGTACCTTTGAGATGTTTGAACAATTGTACGAAACCACCGAGAAACCAGAAAATGCTGAAATAAATAAACAAATTGTTGATAAATTTGATTTCTGGTCATATTCAATCAATGCAGAACCAATTTAAATTCTACTTTTGTGATTTTTAACGTTCAGTAGTTTTTCGTGGGTGTCCAGTCCAAATCTCGCACACATTCACTCATCAAATAAAAAAATGGCCAACATCGTAATTAAACCAATTCATTGAACTGACCAGCGATACCACTTTGAATATGTTGCATCAGAAAGTGGGCTTAATGAAATTTTGAGTACTCCTAACTGTCTCAGCTAGCTTTTAAAATACGTTTACCCTTTGCAACTTTGTGAAAATGGATTTTCTGCATTGCTTAAAATAAAAACAAAACATCGTTCGTACTACATAAACTAATACGGCAGTCTTTTTAATACAAATTACTATTTATGACTTAAAGTTTTTTTTATAGTAAGCAAGTAGAATTAAATAAGAAGACTATGAGACTAATATAAATGACATTTTTTCGTTACAAAAGAAAGCCATTACAAAATTGTTTTTGGAGCACGCAAATCGTATCATATTAGTATAGTTTTACTAACTAACATGTATATTACTTATAGCTAGCTATATACACAGTATAATTATATTTAACGTTCCAGCACGGCAGTAGCACAATATTTAGTAGTGGTCCGTAGCTAATACACACATTTTTCAAGTGGTTATTGAATCTCAAAAGGTTGAGAACCACTGGCTTACAGAATGGTTAATTCGCGTCCCTTTGCTGCATGCTGTGACTCTTTAAAAAAAATCTTACTTCCCCAATCCCAATGTGGAGGGAGTTAAGTGTGGGAGAGGAGGGAATGTCTCTCCTCTCACGGGCTTCCATCGGTATGTCAAAGCAACTTGGATTCCTTTCATATGAAACAGCAGACACTGCCTCTCTTTCCTGACTCTCTGTGATCAAACTTGTTGCTCAATATGATACACTGTTAGAAAAACATCTACAACATGCCCGAGATAATCCAGGTTCAGTATCTTATTTTTCACCGGAAATCCAAAATGAATTTATCCACCTACTTACATTGACTGTAAGTAATCAGCTGTTGAGTGAAATCAGAAAAAACAAGTACTACGGTATCTTACTTGACTCAACATTCGATCTAGGACACCGGGAACAATTTTCTCAAGTCATCAGATTTTTGGATGTCGATTTTCAAACTAAAAAAGTAACCATCAAATAATCATTTTTAGGTTTTGTACAGATACATTCCAAAGACGCAGCAAGCCTTGAAAGAGTTATCTTAGAGAAACTTGAATCTAATAGCACACCATTAGCCGACTGTCGGTCACAATGTTATGACCATGCTGCTGTAATGACTGGACATACAGCGAATATGTGACAGAAATCACAGAACATTGTGCATCAACTGTGACAACCACAGCTTAAACTTAACAAGAGTATACTCAGATAAACAGGATCCAGTTACTATCATGTTTTTTTTGGAACAGTTGAAAGTATAAATTTTCGTTTTCTCTCGTTCAACAACTCGTTGGGAAGAATTAAAAAGAGTTGTGCCCATCACAATGAAGAAGGGAGTCTGAAACACGTTTGAGTGCACGATCAGAAGCTGTTAAAGCTATCTATGAGGACTAGATGAACTGGTAGGGCTGTTGGAAAAATTATTAGAACATACAAATATGACGCCTGACACCAGATGTGATGCAGAAGCTTTGCTGGTAGGTATATTAAACTTTAACTTCCTATTTTTGTTACATTTACTGGCACATCATACTTGGGAAAATTGATTGTGTCCAGAATCGGTTGCAGAATCCTACTGTGAATTTCAAGGAAGCAGCATCTGATCTTGAATCGCTTGAGTCAGAAATTGTCAACATTCGTGATAATTTGAGCCAGGTTGCGGTAGACAATGGAAAAGAAGATGCACAACTTTGGGAATCGAGGTTGACAGAAGGATTAGACGACATCGGAGGATGCCTGGAGAATTAACAAGAGATGCAGGACTTTCTGCAGAAGAAGAAATTTCAGGTGATATGAACAGCGTAATTGATAGACTCCAAAAAGAGATATTAATACGGGGTTTACGTCTAAAAACCTATACAACAAATTTGGAATTTTACTAGACGTCAAAACTCTTCTTGCTGAGACAAAAGTAGATACACTTCGTTAAAATTGCTTAGATTTTGCTAATTTCTACGACACTGACGTCAATGGTCACGAATTGTGCACAGAAACCGGAGACTGAAAAATGCTGCTCAGTAACCGGACTGAAGTTCTACCGGAAACTCTTTTGGATCTTCTTTGTTTTATTGTTTCATATGGAGATGAAGTATTTCCGAATCTGCGCATTTCACTTCAAATACTTCTAACAATTGCTATTTCAACTGAAACTGTGATCGGTCCTTCAGCAAACAGAATGCTTATTTTTTCTAATTTACGTGATCAATGGGACAAGATAGTCTTAGTGATCTTGCACTTCTTAGCATCGAAAGAGAAACACTTGAGAATATTAATTTTTACAACGTGATTGACGAGTTTGCGCCATTCAAATCAAGGAGGATCAATTTTTTGTAGACTATGTCTATTCGAGTCATGTATAGTAGAGTTTTTTTTTCAAATAAATTGTTTACAACCGCATAGAGAAATATTATTATGTATTCTATTTCATTAAAATACCAAATGCTTCGAAAATGAACCATATAAACCGTAAAATTTCAATATTTTTTTTGGGGAGGGAAGAGGAAGCGTCCGACAAGGGGCGCAGATTTTGTGTCATGTCCCCGGGCGCACATTACCCTAGCTACGCCACTGA
>CALYLW010001045.1:52500-209283 GCA_944989445.1 Ampullaceana balthica | reverse complement strand
ACTAAACCTTGAAACACTATAGAAGAAAAAAAAGACAAAAGGAGTAATAATACATAAGGCAATAAATTCTAAATTGGAAATACAATACAAAGATAACCTTATGCAACCCTTAGAAAGGGATAAAAACACTGTCCTTATTCCGTATGCAAGACCAAACACATACACTTTCTCGATCTTCCCGTCCGTGGTATGAGTTCCCTGAGGAAACCAGAAAAACGAACACATTATCAAAATTTAAAACTTTAATAAAAATGCTAGACTAGACATAAACCATGGACAATCGTAGGAGGCAATAATCTTCTGGATAGAAGAGGCGTCGCTAACAGATAAGAGATAACAACTCTAACCATGCCAAGCTTTGTTATAAGGCCAGCAAACAAACGTGGTGCTGTCATTGTATAGGAAACTTTACATGGAAGGGGCCCCTGAACAATTAAATGATTCATATTTTTACACTACCCACGACAAATTACCACATATTTTTCTAAAAATTAAGTTGTTAAATATAATACGGAACAACTTAAAGAATGCATCAAATTACCATCTTCTGCAGCTGATTGACGCATTTATTACATTGACCTTGGTATAAACTATGATTATACTTGTTACCGAAAACACATAAGTTGCAAAAGTCTGAATATTTGATTGTCTTAAATTGCTGTTGTCCTAATGAATCAATTTCATACTTCTTAGATACAGTTTTTCAACAGGTAAATCTTCACTAATGTGATGAAATATATGCATTCCTTAGTTTTACTGTATGAACAACATTTACTGTTTACTTTGGTCGTTTATTCATTGTACACTCCCATTCCTCTTAACTCTAAACTGATGGACTTTAAGCCATTAAATTTTTTTCTTCTCTGGACGAGAACTTCATTATCAAGATCACCGCTATTGCCATATTACGTTTGACTGAGCTTGTTTTAAAATTAAATTAGTTAGAGTACAATAGACAATATTTTTATCAGATTAATCACTTTATTATTATTCATTGGCAATCTGGAAGCATCAGAGAGAAATATTGAATTTATATAAATATATGAAAATGCAACAACTGGAAAACTTTAATGACAGTTTTTAATACTTTTTAATAATGTTTAAAATTTATCACAACAATCTTTGTAATGTTAATGTTTTTGAAATTAAAATAAAATTCACATTTAATGCATATATTTATCATTTTAGTGCACAAATATTAATTCTTGTTTAAAAGCTTATGTGAAAAATGACATTTTTTTAGCATAAACAAATTACTGGGCAAAAATAAAATGTAAAACTTTAATTACTATGATGTCTCTAAGGTGTGTATTTCCCTACACGATTTAGATCTGGGGCACGTAATATCATCATCTTATGATTTTATTTTTATATACAAAAAGTTTGAATAAACAGTATTGTATATTAAATTTGTATGTTAAAAAAGCTGATCGTATTTCTAATATAAGCTAAACGCTGCAGGTCTAACGAGGAAGTTGGAAAAAAAAATAGTTTTATTGATTATACACATAGTCAAATGATAATTTCAATTATTGTTTTTAAATTATTTCTCTTATCTAGCTTTTCAAAGCGCTTTTGATGATGAAACAGGTACTTCTCAGATTTCATTTATTTATAGGATTAATTAGTTTCTACTTAGTTAAAAAAAAATTCCTTAAACTTAGGTAAACATCTTAGTTTACTGAATGATATATTAATTGTACTTATGTTATCTCCCTTTTTTAAATCCCTTATATTAACTTCACCGGCGTCTCTCTCTCTCTCTCTCTCTCTGTCTGTCTGTCGTCATCTCATCATCTCATGGGCGGGCGGGCGGAAAAACAAAAGTAAAAAATGACCCATTCCCGTGATCCGATCGAGCTGAAACTTAGCACACGGACCCGTCTAACCTAACAATGCATCGTATCAAAATTTCAGATCGATCGAACGTACCGTAATTAAATTAATGCATTTTTAGTTTATCCTTATATGAGGTATGTAATTCAAATTCACGGTTTGTTATTGTTTTTTTCCCACGTGAAATTTTGAGCTGACGCGTTGAGGCGACCCGTCGAAGCGCCGGGGCACTTTTGTTTACATTTTACGTGTCACGCTGAGCTCCGTCAAGCGAATCGGTGACCAGACTTTTCCCCTCTCACCCTACAGGGTTATGAAGCAAACTTGAGTTAAGACAGATTCAGTCTGTAAATGTTTGAAAATAATCAATACTGTTAGTTATATCTCATATATAAGGGATTTATAGTCAAAAACTTTGTTTTTACGGGTTTGTTTTATTACACGCTTTTATTTAAGTCACAATGTTTGTATGTTGTATCCATCCACCCTTCCTTCCATCCTTCCTTCAAAACTTGAAACGTAAAATTATACCACTTCTGATGGTCCTAGAGATCTAAAAATTTTACCACAGATAGATCTTGGATGACAACGCATTGTATCAAAATTTCAGATCGATCGAATGTACCGTATTGAAATTATTGCACTTTTAGTTTTTAGTTTTTGTCTATATAAAATATTATCACATGCGTCAATGAACCATGACTCAATTCGCCCTAGAGGGATACAATTATTATAACTTTAAAAAGTACTATCAACATCAAGTCTTGCTGGCCGAAATATAAGCGTGATCGATTGCTTGCCAACATGGGGGTACGAGGTTCAATTTTCAGTTAGGGGAATATGTTTTTTTTGTATTATACATATTTAGTGCAATTTCTATATGTAAATAAAAGCGTGTCCTCTTTAAAAAACGATTTTTTAAATCCTTTATATTAACTCGTGGTGTCTGCGGCCGACCGACCGACCGACCTTGCTTGCTTGCTTGCTTGTCGCCAAAACTTTTGATCGATTTTTAACCCACTTGCTCGCAAGATAGCGAGCTGAAATTTTTGCAGGCAGTTTCGTACCGATGATAAAAACAATGTATCAAAATTTCAGATCGATCGCATGTACCGTAATTAAATTATTGATTTTTTAGATTATTTTATTTATTCCTATGTATCATGCTATTTTTTGAGATAGAGCGTCGCGGTGCGTATTATTTTGAACAACCTTTCTGTCGCGCAATAAGGTGCGTATTTTATTGACAGCTCTTTTTATAAACATATTCCTGATCGGTGCGCATTATATTAAACATGTTTTACGACACAACTGCAGTTTTGTATTTCTGGATGGTCTGGCGCTGCGTATTATAATGAACATTCTTTTAAATTCTTCTCGTACATAAAGGATTTATAGTCAAAAACTTGGTTTTTTACGGGTTTTTCTTATTTACATTTAACTTATTAAATCATTACACGCTTTTATTTAAGTCAAAATGTTTGTATGTTGTATCCATCCACCCTTCCTTCCATCCTTCCTACAAAACTTGAAACGTAAAATTATACCACTTCTGATGGTCCTAGAGATCTAAAATTTGTACCACAGATAGATCTTGGATGACAATGCATTGTATCAAAATTTCAGATCGATCGAATGTACCGTATTGAAATTATTGCACTTTTAGTTTTTAGTTTTTGTCTATATAAAATATTATCACTTGCGTCAATGAACCATGCCTTAATTCACCCTAGAGGGATACAATTATTATTACTTTAAAAAGTACTATCAACATCAAGTCTTGCTGGCCGAAATATAAGCGTGATCGATTGCCGACATGGGGGTACGAGGTTCAATTTTCACTTAGGGGAATATGTTTTTTTTGTATTATACATATTTAGTGCAATTTCTATATGTAAATAAAAGCGTGTCCTTTTTAATAAAATATTTTTTTACATTTAACTTATTTATATGAACTCGTGGCGTTGTTTGATTACTTGCCGAGAAAACTTTGGATCGATTTTAACCCACTTCTCGGTATGCTAGCGAGCTGAAATTTTGCAGGCAGACTCATGGCGACAATAAAATAATGTATTAAAATTTCATATCGATCGCATGTACTGTAATTAAATTAATGAATTTTTAGATTATATTTATTTATCTCTATGTAGATCGTAAATAGTTATGCTAGTCTGTCGCGCAGTTCTTCTTGTATTGAACATACTCTTATACTTTTTTCCCGGTCTGTAAATGTTTATGCTGGCCTGTCGTGTGTTGCATATTATATTAAACATAATAAATACTTTTAAGTACAATAATAAATAACACATTAATTTAAAATCTGACTTTGTATAAAAGTATTGTTATATTGTTCACAATAAAGAGATGGCTTTTAACAATTGTTTCTTCCAGGAAATCTTTATGTTCACATATTTTTATGTAAAATATTATCTTGTTTTTCTTTGTAATAAACAGAGTATAAAAAGATTTTTGCCAGTGGGATTGGTATAGGAATAGGCGTCACGATAGCCGCTGATATCGTCATTATCATCTTCATCTATGTGTGGCTCAGAAGACGACAAAAACAACCAACAAAACCACATGATACAACAGACCGTCAATACGATCATGTTGGTACAATACAACAAAATGAACATCAATATGATACATTAAACAAAAAAGGTACGTTAATTTTGTTTCCCATAAAAAATTATCGAAGCATAATTTATAGGATATTTTGAGACCAATTTCAAAATAATTATTAAGGTCTGTAATAGACCTGTCAACGGGTACCCAGGAACCCTGGTACACGTTGCTTAGCAATTACCCGGGTGGTAAAATTGCGCCCGGGTACCCGTCAAAATCTTGCTGCAATGTCCATACCAATGGTGATTGAACTGCGGCCCTTCTGTGTTCACATTTCGGCTCGATAACAATTTATAAAATTAAAACTTTCGTTCAAAATAGTTGCTGTAAAATACGTTTAACAAGAAAACGCTTAAAAAGAATTAACTGTCAACCGGAAAAAAACACGTTACCGACAAACTTCTATGTATTTTGATACTCTTTTTGTCCTTGAACATGAAACAAAAATCATTTAACGCAAAAAGGTTTTGGTTCTTTGAATTGTTCAAATATGGAAAATAGAACGCAACGCCGAGATTTAGGAAAGGAAGGAAACGAATGCCTTCAGATAGTTTTCTAGTTAAAAAGTATTAATTATTTGTCATAAATTCGTATTTATGTTCACGTTCTTTCAAATCTTAATTGCATTCACAGTTGTTACCCTCCTTAACAATTCATAAGTAATTTGATTTGAATAAATGTTTTTAAAAAATTGTTGAAAAATGAGTATTTTTTCAGAATGGAACGCATTATCGTATTTTACGTTGATTTGTATAGGAAATATTGTTTCGTTGAACGAGTGTTTCGATTAACGAGTAAGACTTTTGAACGAATTATGCTCGTTATTAGAGGTTACACTGAACCTTGTTCTGCACACATGAATACAATTATATCATGTCTTTTCAATGTTTTTTTTTATTCCAGAGAATGTCTATGATATTACTAAAGATGTTATAACATACAACATGCAAATGAACTCAATAGCAGGAGAAACAAAGAAATAAATAAACGAATTATTCCTCATTGATGAATTTCTTGATTCATTGTTTTAGTTGTCATTCTAAACAAGCTTTTATTTGAACATAAAATTCAACATTATTTAAATGTTATGGGTTCGAGAGGAAGGATGTTCAAGATTTAACACATTTAACACGTTATTTTAAAGGTTAGATTTTACAAAATACACACATTTTTCCTTAAATTAAAAGTTAGGTAAATTAATGGGAATATACCTTTTGCTCAAAGCAAGAAAGGTTACAACTTATATTAAAGTCCAAGTCAATCTGGTTGATATTATCATAGAGATTACAATTGTTCCAGTCAGGAATAACTGCAGCAAAAAACTGGGTGTCATAGCGTAGTTGAGATATGTTCTAATGAAGTAATTAAATACTGTTATTTCCATTCATTATCCATCCATCAATCTATCCATCCATACATCCAACTATACAACCACCCATCCATCCACACACCCACACATTCAACCATCAATCCATCCATTTATCCATCCATCCCTCCACACACCCACCCATCCATCCATCCACACACGCACACATCCAACCATCAATACATCCATTCATCGATCCATCCATCCACACACCCACACATCGAACCATCAATACATCCATTCATACATCCATCCATCCACACACCCACCCATCCATCCATCCACACACCCACACATCCAACCATCAATACATCCATTCATCCATCCGTCCATCCACACATGCACCCATCAATCCAACCATCCATCCATCCACATACACACCCATCCATCCATCAATCGATCCATCCATCCTTCCAACCCTCCACCCATACATCTGACCATTCAACCACCTACCCATCCATCCACACATGCACCCATCTATCCATCCATCCACACACCCATCCATCCATCCATTCATCCATCCATCCAACCATCCATCCAACCATCCATCCAGCTATCCATTCAGCCATCAATCTATCCACCTATAATTGCTTTTTATAACCGCAAACAAAATAAAAAAGCGTCGAATTAAGGTCGAACCCAGGTCAATAATTCCATAAACTTTGCTCAGGACAGTTATGTATTGTGTCAACTTTTCAAAAATTCCAATGCCTATAACATACTTTTTTTTAGAGAAAATGTTTTTAACACAAATAACTGGCTCTGCGGTGTTACGGGGATATATAACATATGCTTAAACTTTACACTGGAAAGTGCGTGAATCTTTAGTGTGAAATTACTTTATAGTTAACAATTCATATGTGCCGAATTCTGTTATTAGAAGTGTTTGCGCACACGATGATTTTCGTCGAAAGATCACTGCAGAAGAATTTAGCGAAGATTATACTATTCTCCTCCTACTTATTTAGTTGCTGCACTTCCACGAATGTTGATTTCTGCCTTGATAGCGTTTTAGCTTTTCCTCAAAATACTACATTCTACCCCCCTTTAAAGTGATAAATGTGTAGATGTGTCATTTGAGAATGTCCTTCAATACTGCCAACACACAGGTCGAGACGTACATGTACACAAGTGTTGGCTAAAACTGTGACATCTAAGAGATTTTGTTTAAATGTTTAATGTTAACTTACTTTAAAGGATGTCCTACGAGTCCTGCTGGTTTTATGCATCCTGCTATTTGGTGTAACTTAATATTTTGGAAAAACGGTGAGTCACCTAATTTAAAATAAATTATTTCAGATGGGTCTCATCACCCAACAACCTTTAAATTATTTTTATATCTTTTTTTTCTTTACTAAACTACTTCATGTAGCTAGAAACTTTTCTGATTCTTATTTGCCCCCTTATTCTCCAAGATATACAATCCTTTCTTGACCTAAAATACCACCGTTGTTACCTCCAAGTGTCTTTTTTAAAACACCTAATAGCATTTACGATTGTAATGATAAATAACGCTGAGGCAAATACAACGTTTGTAAACATTTTGTAGCGAATGTAATGTCAACAGTGATATATTGCCTTGGTTTAAAAATATCTGTAGATCAGCAACAGTTTAATTCCATTCAAATGTAGAAGATAATAAAGCAAAGATAGATATATTCTTTTTTAAAAATTCGCATTACCTTAATTTTATTTATACCAGGGATACAATATATGAGCAATGATGAATTCCAAATTGACATAAATACATGTTTTTAAAATATTGAACAAACTCACACTTCAGATAATCCAGATCCTATCCAGTAAAATTGTTACTTTTACTTAAATTAGTAAACTATGTTAAACTGTGAACTCTACTGCGAAGTTTGTTTTAGTTAATTGTGAAATAGAAAGAAATGTAAACACGGTGAAAAGAGATATTTGAATTGAAAAATAGCATCTGCTGTCAAATGTTAAATCTAAAGCAGTTAATGTGTCCACAAAAGTAAATAATTGAAATTTTAAAAAGAAAAGAATAATCAAACAAAAGTTAAGTTTGTACAACGTTATAATCCTTTCGTTAAACAAATGGAATCATAAAGAAGACAATAATTTATTAGTTATCAACAAAGCTATAGAATTTTATAATCATACAATTAAAAATGCATATTCTAAATCTCATTTGAATTAAATGAATGTTTGTATCATTTCGCTGTGAACTCTCCAAGCACCTAATTAGTAAGCTTCAAATTATTGTTGTGATTTTACAATTTTATTGTGAATCTTGTATTTTAAGCGAAGTAACAAAAATAAGAACTTAATAATACAACATATATTATATTTACATGGTTTCATTTTATAGAGCCCCCAACTATCCTGCAATTTCAGGTAAATCAATCATTTAAAGTCTGCCCAGGGGGGAGGGGGGCAATTTGACCTCAAGCTGTCTCTCCATAAAGCTAACACAAGTAACTTACACAAGTTGATGTTGAGATATCCCAAATATCCTACACAAGTTGATGGCGAGATATCACATTTTATATTACAGCGGAACTTAGTTCATTAGACCTTTTATCAATATGAAAAGGTAAAGAAATGAAAGTATCAGAAGAAATATTATGGTTTTGCCCGAGTAAATAAGTTCAGATATGTAAATGTAGTTTGATTTGTAGAATTTTATTTTTGATTGTAAAACACTTAGTTTTGTTTTTTGTTTTTTTAAAGTCATTTTTCAAAGGTTTTTAAACTTATAAATATGTCCCCATTTGAACCGAGTCAGATTGAAGTATGATCTTTAGTTATTAACAAATAAAAATTCAAACGAAAAACTAAACGTAAATGCTATAAATTCCATAATTTTAACATATATTTTCATTAGCCAACTAATTATGTTGAATGGTTTCTTAACTATTCCCGGCAGAAACATATAGAGTAAAACCTTTGTTTAAACTTGACAAAACTTTCAGGACAGACTAGGATGATAGAGAATATGATTTATTTTGTTTTGTTTTCTAAAGTGAACTACAACTATTAACAATGAATTCAATCAAGAGGAAGCAGTTAGAATCCGAACAAAATCAACATTCCAGGAAAATGTATACATTAGTTATTGTATGTTCACTTATATAACGGATTGCACCTAACAGGTAAGGGTGTTTACGTTTTGTAACCAATGAAACAACTTGATGGAAGTGGGCGAAAATTCAATGACTAGATTTCAACTATGTGATCGGTGCAGTTTAGATGTAATATATGAATAAATTTTAAAAATGTAGTTTAATCATTGCACCAATTAATATTTGTAACATCAATTAAGTGGTAACAAGAACAGTAACGTATGTGTTTTCATGTTTTAAAATCGGTTATTCCCCTTTATAATGAATCTCACATCGTCTCCTTAAAGATGATTCAACAAGTAATATGTTTTATTTCTTTAAAGCTAGTTGGAGGTTTAAATCATCGTTTTAGCTTATAGTTAATTTGTAATATACTGTCCTTTATGTTGTTATTATGGTATGAATGGCTATTTAATTATTATATGTATGTTATGATCTCCATGTAAAGCCCTGTGAGCCCGGTTCCTTACTGGGATACAGCGCTGTATACATTTATTATTATTATTATTATTTAAATTTTATATTTTTAATTTATTAATGTTAAATCATTTAACAAAGGTTTCAGGCTTAAAGTCAATCACAGACATGCACGCATTACTCGACTCCTAGTGCTATTTCTTGGGGACCCACGATATAAATTACGATTATATTTAGCAGTTTATCAGACGCCATTAACAAATTTTTACATTGCTTTGTATGAACTCATTCACAAGAGAAAGTATAGATATCTCTGTCTAATGTTGCTTAGGTCTTTGTTAGTTAGGTAATGTTTGGAGTATAAAAAACATCGTAATCCAAACCTTGTCCTGTGTGGATGATTGTAGCAAATCCCAGAATTTAAACGAAGGGTAATAATACCTATTGGACCTTTGCAGCTTGCTTTAATAATATTCTAAGAAAAGAAACAGGAAATACCTGTTAAAATTAAACGAGACCGAAGTCATAGCTGATTGTTTTAAAGATAATATTTTTAAAAATCTCCAATGACTTCCTTTTGTTGAACGAATAACCCCACAACATCCTGTCACATTTATAAGGCTGTGTAGACATATCTGCATCAGGTTATTCTAGAGAATCTATTTATAGACAATGTATCTTTAAATAGTCTGCGCTATTCATCACCGTCCTTTCTGTTAGTTGGCAGTTTGGATGGTGTGTGGATGGTGTGTGGACGGTGTGTGGATGGTGTTTGGATGTTGTATGGATGGTGTGTGGATGGTGTGTGGATGGTGTGTGGATGGTATGTGGATGGTATGTGGGCTGTGTTTGGATTTTGTGTGGATGGTGTGTGGATGGTGTTTGGATGGTGTGTGGATGGTATGTGGGCGGTGTTTGGATGTTGTGTGGATGGTGTGTGGATGGTGTTTGGATGGTGTGTGGATGGTATGTGGGCGGTGGTTGGATGTTGTGTGGATGGTGTGTGGATGGTGTTTGGATGGTGTGTGGATGGTATGTGGGCGGTGTTTGGATGTTGTGTGGATGGTGTGTGGATGGTACGTTGACGGTGTTTGGATGTTGTGTGCATGGTGTGTGGATGGTATGTAGGCGGTGTTTGGATGGTGTGTGGATGGTGTTTGGATGGTGTGTGGATGGTACGTTGGTGGTGTTTGGATGTTGTGTGGATGGTATGTGGGCGGTGTTTGGATGGTGTTTGGATGGTGTGTGGATGGTGTGTGGATGATGTGTGGATGGGGTGTGCTATTCTGAAGCAAGTGCGACTATTTTATTGAATAGTCCTCCCAAAGCCTTGAGAGAAAAGAATACAAAGAAAAATATCAAGACTTTGAACTTCACAGTTCAATGATCATGGACAACGTCGCTATAGAAGTTATCACAATCATCGACAACAATGTGTTGACGTGTGATGTGCTTTTTCCATGATGTAACCAAGAAGGAAGGGCAATATGATTTGAAAGTGCTGTATTGGCCCTGGCCGTTTAATTTTTTTTTAATTCGCCTCGCCCAAATTATTATTATTATTTTTTTGAAGAACGTTTCCTTTTTCTTTTCAATAAATTTTTTAAAATAAATAAAAAAAACTGAAGTAATTATTTAAAACCAAAAATACGGACTGTTATGTTTACAGATGTAGACTTTATAACTATAGATAAAACACTATTAGTAAAGTTGTCAAACATAAGGAAAATATCCTGTCTTCTTTTACACGAAAAGTTTAATATTTTGTCTTATAAATTATTATTATACATGACTGTGATTTCAACATTATATTTCGTAATATAAAAATACAGTTAAATAACATAAAAAAGTTATGAAAATTCACTTGTCTTTAGACGTAAGAATGAGTAAAGAAAATTATATTTATACATTTTTCACAGTTAAGGATTTAGTAAATTTCAAAATTTAAAAAAAACAAAAGAAACAACCACATTATAAACTATAGCATGTGTGTCACTTAGTCTATAATTTTAAGCTGCGGTCTATATTATGTCCACGTAGTCTGTATTTAGAGGTTGTAATCTGTATTTGCAAGTCGCAGTCTGTATTTTGTGGTCAAAGTCTCAATTTTGTAACCACAGCATGTATACTAAGCAGCAGGTTCTCTCTCATTCTGTTACACGAGTGTTAAGAGATACGTTAAAATTGTGTTGTATACCACTAACCAAGGACAGTTATCTCATTTAGAGAGAAGAAGGATCCACTAGATGGGAGTTGAAGAAAACTGGAACAGCATTAAACGCCTCCCCCTTACCCCATTACATGGACTGAAAAAAGTTTTTTTTTGGATGGGAATAATTTTTGTAGTTACTTGACGATAAGACAATTTGGTAAACTAAAGTTAAATTGACCATCGATCACCGATTAAGCGAGATAGAAATTTGTAAAATAATATTTAAAAAACACTTTAAAGTCCAATGGACTAAAGATCAGCGCTGATAAAAAAATGTCACGAGGCCTGAACTTTGCTGTCCAGTCCAATCTCAATATCATGTAAAGTTTAAACATTCAAGATTGAAATGAATGATTTTACATTAAATATATAATACAATTGCTCTGTCACACGCAATTACGGCAAGGAAAAAAACAATTAAAAATTTCACATCCCATGGAATGCATTTTTTAAATTAAAAACTAAATTACCAATGAATTTGTGTGTAGTAATTAAATGTTCATAAATTAAGCGATTGTGTTTGTTAACGAATCACTGGTACATATAATAGTAGACTAGGCTCTACTGTTTATAAAGCGAAAAAGCTGCGTTTGCATTCCTCAGTAAATTTGATGTAATCTACAAATGTTAAGTGTTTTCAAAAGCCCGTAGCCTCTTTCTCAACAGCACACTAGGTCTTGTAGGTCTTGTGTTAATGTGTTCGCTTTATAAATAAAACTCCAGATACGCTGAATTGAACCAGGAAGTTTAATGTGAAGAAAACTCTCTCACTTCAGTGTAAGGTTACACACCCGGACATTCATATGTGTTACCTTGTTTACTCTCTCACGTATCTGTTAGCAAAAGGTACAAGTGACAAGGTAAGTATATAAAACTACAGCTGCTATTTGATTTAACATAGTGGGAGTGAGACTGCAATCAGGCTTATAGATTAGTAAATGGATCACATGTAAACAGGGCATGAGTTAGCCTGACAGGGCGTAACAAAACATCGAACGTTTCGGCAAAGGGCCTTTTCAACGAACAAAAAAGGTGTACAAATAAAAATAATATAAAGAAATAAGAATACAAAAAGTTAATAAATAAAAACATAGCTGCGATGAAATCCGAAGAGTCAATCATTTTAATGAAGGTAAAACACTTAAAGAACTTCAATTAAAAACTGTACAGTATCTATATTTCTCTAGAGGTTTTAGTTTCAGCTACATCATTTGTTTAAAACTAGAAATGAAATTACCTGAATCTTCACTGAGGTACCTCGCAAGTGGTTATCAAACGTTTAAATTTGAACACCCGTGGCAGTGGCGGATTTAGATTTTATCCGCGTGTGTGTGTGGGGTGGGGGGCAGGAGAAATTAAGGGGCCCCAAATTTTACTAATATCCGAGCATTTCGTAAATACTAATTATTAGCCTACTGATTTTGTAAATTTCTAAATCATCGGTCAAGTAACAAAAATCAACAATTTAAACAAATATGTTTTCAGTAACGAAAATTTATTTCAATAGTATATTTATTGATCTAAGAAAAAAACTTGGTTTATGCGAATTTATATAGAACCCTGAGCCCTATATAAATTGCTTTCTACATGATTTCATTGAAGAAAAACGATTTATCGTGGATTCAAAGTCAACGTTCTCAGCTAGATCACGTTCTATTGAAATTAATGTCAATCAAGACAGTAGTTCGTTTGTCATTGTTTAGCGCAAATAATGTTTGATGATTTTCAATCTACAGAAACTTCTTTATGCAGTAGCATTGCTAACAGGAAGAGACAAGTAATTTTTTTATAGAGTAATGACATATTAGGGAGACCTGATGCCATTTTTTCTTCTGTCAAGAATGGCAGAACCTCATTGTTTAAGATAATAACGCGTATAAATCTTTGAAGGTATCATATTCTACATTTGCTTCTTCAAGTTTAATGTCGTGTTTGTAAATTTCGCATAAACTTTAAAAAATAATATTAATTTTCTTCCGACATTTGTGATGGATCTATACAATAGAAATAAGTAACTGTGCTCCGAATGTAATTAAATAGATCATATTTGTGTTACAAGTGTATCCAAGATAGTGAAGTACGTTTCAGATTTAAAGCGTGTAGCTGGATCATCAGCCCTTTCATCTCTGTTAAGATCGCCTGCCATACTTTTCTTTTTTGCAATTCGCTTTTCTTTTAATTCTGTTTTAACATCTAGTTTGGACTAATTTTTGTTAATAAATTATTTGACATCTACATTCAGAATTTGAAAAGCTTCATTGCTTCTCATTTCAACAATCTAATTTCTTCTAACATTGATCAATTGTTTAGCAAATGCAATGTAAATGCCCTTGCGTTGCAAGTAGTTTGATAACACGAAGATATTATCCAACAATTTTTTTACAAATAGCATCAGAAAAACAAAAACATATTTTTTTTTATAAAAACAGATAGTCCCATAGCTTCTGCTCTGACACTTCCTTTATATTCTGTTGATTCCCCTGAATTTATATCTTCTAGTGTGGCTAGAATAGCTGAGATGATCAAATGACTGTATGCTTACGGCTTGACCATCTTGTATCAGAAAGTAGTTTCAGAGTACCTAATGTTGATTGATATTTAGATTTATGATGTTCTTTAAGAGTATGTAGACGTGGTATACTAGACGTAAGGAATGCAAACAACTTTACGCTGTGCCGAAAAACAACTGTTTATCACTATCTACAGACATTGCTTCGATCAAAACCTACTTCATAACATGGACACAACAACGAACATAGATGGCGTTGAATGAAAGTTTCTTTATTTGAGTTTGAAGGCAACTCTTACTTCCTGACATCAAAGATGCGCCACCGTATGCCTGTCCTCGACAAAGTCTGACATCAATATTTCGCTTTTGTTGTTCTTTTAAAATCTTATCAGCAAATGCGGCAGCATTGCTGTTTACCAAGGTATAAAAGCCTATAAATCTTTCCACAATGTGTCCTAATTTAAAAATTAACGTGAAGAAACGGACATATGATCAATTCTAGTTATATCAATGGTTAAATCAATAATTAAAGAAAAGAATTGTGCAGACTTAGCAGTACTTAACTTATCAATTGTCGCCGATATTCCAGATGCGAGTGATTGAATTAAATCATTTTGCACATCATGACTTAAATAAAGTTCATATTGCTTTTCAAACTTTAGATGACTGTCTAAAGTGGAATCATATTTGGCCAATAAAGATAACAATTCACAAACGTTTCCAGTATTTCTACAACTACCATCACTAAAGCAAGAATGTCCTGTGTCCTCTGAATGGCAAACCTTGTATTGTTAAGAACAACGTAACGTCTATCATACGTTTCAATACTTCTCTATTCTCTTCCACTTGGCGACGCTCCTGACTGATCAAACCAGATATTACAGTTTCATCATTTAAAATACGATATTTAGCAAGCCAATATTGTGGTAATGCAGTTTGGTGTTGATTAGAATTTTCGTGTTTAGGAATCTTTTTTTATGCTCTAGTGACACTTTTTTAGTGTTCATCGAGGGCGTCTTTAGGTGGCGCCATTTTAGACCTAACAGGGGCGCAAGCTGCCACTGCTCTATGGCTAAATCCACCACTGCCGTGAGGTTTCATGTAGCTGAATGCTAGAAGTACAAAAACATGAGATTATAATGGTGGGAAACAATCCTGTAACCGGTGAACACATTTTGTCAACATAACTCATTTAACGGCTACAGTTATAATAAAAACACGTAATTTTGTAAGTAAGTCTGATTTGAATGCTATTTTATTTATTTTCATTTAAATTCACTTCTTTGTCCGTTTCATTTGGTATATTTGTACTGGTCAAATATTGTTATCATAATTTACTTTACGCTCCGTTGATGAAATGGCTAAAATAAGTTCTTACCTTCGGAATTTCAGTGACAATAAGTTTACCCAAAATATAATTAAAAATGTTTAAAAATGAAATTTGAAGTAGACTGATTAAATTCGAACCGCTGACTATACGATTGAGTTCACTATCGGAGCTCACTCTCCATAGATGAAGAACAAAATAATTAAATGAATGCCATCCCACTAATATAAATAACCCCAAAATCGTCAGTGCAACACACAAGTTTGCATGTGTGTCTTATTTTGAACTCCAATTAACAGAACTGATCATACGTGATATATATCTGGCCATGGGTGAAATAACCAAAAAGATTACACTTTTAACGGAACATTGTAGACTGTTGAAATAATCATAAAAAAAGAAGAACATACTCATTTAAAAATTTGTCTTCATTACTTCTATATTTTTGTAGATATGAGCTTAAAACTGTGCTGATGTGTTACACGTGTAACTTTTTGTATTGTTTGAAACAGACGAATTGTTTATTACTGGTTTTGTAAAGATGTATCTTTTTTTATTTAAAAAAAATTATTCCTTTTATTTAACTTGATAGATAATTAAAAATACATATCTTTAATATAAATTCTTTAATTTAAGAAAGTTAATAACTTTGAAGTGTACTTTTTGCCTTCTAAATTCTTGAATTTTTATAAACAGTTTTCATTACTAAAACCATTAGTAGAAAAGAAAAAAATAATATATTTTTTTTGCAAGGCTGTGGTTAATGAACTTTCTTTTCATCAACTTTCAAATGCATATATAATGCTAAAAAATATTGTTTAAATATTACAATTTATGACTTAATTTGTGAAACAATAAAACGCTATAGATAATTGATTAAAAATTACAACAAGATCAACAAACAAACAAAAAAAGAAATGAATGAAAAAATGATGGAAAAAAAGAAATTAAAACAAAATGTATCCATAAAGTAAATTAAACACTTAAAACACATACATACACACACGTACACAAACAAATACACACACACTCTCTCGTTCTCAATCTGTCTCTCTCTCTCTCTCTCTCATTCTCTCTAAACCTACCCTCTAAATCAATTATAAGGTTTTTCACCTAGGACATCAACGTGACTGGTCAAGCCATCTAGACACCTACCATCAATCAACATATTTATAACAGACACGTTATATACACTGCACGTTAATATACACCCCCACCTACAAATCAAAATAGAAATAATGAATATTTTTGTTTAAAAATAATACTTTGTATTTAGCTATACTTTTGTGGCAAATTGAAAGAATCTATCATTACAGAAACACATTGGAATTGTCAATTAGAGCACTTAATCAAACAAACACTTTTTTCGTATTAATGCATTTTAATAAAAAAACTGTAATTAACGAAGAACAAACATTTTATTTGCAAAAGTCTACCTTCGTCTATATTTCTTGGAAACTTTTGGGTTGAAATAAAACTTATAAATGTTATTAAAAATAAAACTAATTTCTAACAACAATGCGAAAATGTAAGGACTTGTTTGTTATCAGAAATTAATCATTTCACAGGTCACGTGATGGTATTTGAGGTCAATGTGTGTTGGACACCTGGACCCGGGCGACAAGAAATACAAGACAGGGATTTATCGTAATTTAAAAGAGTGATGCACATTATAAAAAAAACTAAAAACATAATAATTTTGTGTTTTGTTAGGATATGCCGTCCAGAATATTGATTTCAGTTAGAACTGTATTAAAAAAAAGAATTATAGAATGATTCATAGAACATGTGCATTACCACTTACTGTGTTTACCTTTTGTATGAGTGGACTTAGCATGGCAGCAGGTATGTATGGTAGAAATAAAACTAAAAAATTGATTGTATTTATACTTGCGCATTGCATAGTATTATGATAGTATATGTAAGATATAACATTATGATAGGTAACTATAAAGTATTATTTACTAATATTGTCACACAGCATGTGAAGATGGATGGTTCGGTACAAATTGTGAGTACAAATGTCATTGTACCACGACTAATACAATCTGTAACTCTAATGGCGAGTGCTCGGATGGAAAATGTGATTTTGGGTGGTTTGGTCCGGCTTGTCAGTACCGTAAGTAATCAACATCTTAGTTTTCAAAAAATTAAATAACTACCCAAACATTGAAGTGATTCATAATTTTACCACGTTAAGAAATGATAAATATTGAAAAATAAAACAAAACTATAAAGTTTATATTTTTTTAGGCTAATACAGAACAACAATTAATTAATGATTTATTTAAATTTTAATACTTAAGCGTAGTGTTATGTTTAAGTACGTGTCTTGATCATCTTAAATGTGCAGTAACATCTCTAGTATTTTAAATGAGATATCGACGCTCTCATATTTCTCACAATATATAGTAGTAAATGGATTGTTTTAAATCGCACTGGAAATACAAGTTATTGTAAAGGGAAATAATTGGGTAAGGTATTACCATACAAGAAATGTTCCACTGTAAAGAGCTTCAAAGAGAAAGAAACAAATAAATATGGCAAACGGATAATCTAAAGTTCTGAGGATTAATAATGACACATTTTCATGGAATCTACATGTAAAGGAAATAATTAAATGATTTCAAAATATTTCAAGACTCTATTTAAAAAAAATAACAATAAAAAATATTTTTGAAAATAAAAAATATAAAAAACAACAACTTTTCCAAATGAAAACGAATACAAAATAAAATGCTGGTTTACTTTGGTCAATCCTGTACTTCATTATGTGTCTTCTGTATGGGACCCATCTGATAAAGAAAACATGGATACATTTAAAAAGGCTGCTAGATTCATTAAGGGTAAGATTTCGAATTGACAAAACAAACACCATCAGATAAATATAAAATAATATCGTAAGGGATAGCAGATAAAAAAGCAAAGAAGTTGTATGGCATATTTAGTTACATAGTTGCATTACGTATCTATATATATAATTCTCTTCGTGCTCGGACCCTGCGAGGCAAGCTGCAAGTATGTTGAACAGATACTAAATTTAGAAAGCAGCGCAGCAAATTACTCCACCAATGCATCAAAATGTGTGCAAATTAAATATGCGCTGTAAAAGAAATATATGACGTCATTGTTTTCGCTGATATTTTAATTTGTAAAAAGGGAACAATGTAAAAAGTTATAAAATACTTCGTGTACATTTCAGAAAGTTTAATATTTCGTATTGATCAAAAAAGGACAAGTTAGTTGGGATTTTGAAAAAGTGCATTTTTTCAAAATAAATAGATTTCAGCTGAACATTTCCGTCATTTTTGACGGGTGATACGCTGCGGGTCTCTCCAGAGTTCCTTCTTTTCTTTCACTCACAGGCGTTTGCCCAAACCTACCCCATTTTGACAATTGTGTCTTTCAGGAAGTCTTCACCCGTCACTAAATCATTAGCGGCGTATGCTACGCTGCGGGTCATCTAGTACCATTTAATTTTACTTGGAAATTTCTCAAAACAATAACCTAATAAAAACACTTTTCCATGCATGTTCAATTCACCATAAAAAACACACTCAAATCCTCGATATCGCCTAGCATTCGGGAATTAAATAAGTTGCCTGATCAAACTAGGAAAACTAATAAACCATCAGTATTAAAAGTATAATATAAACGCAAGACTTGACATTAACCATGGATAAATGTTTCATCTTCTACATCTGATAAGTGTGTTCAATTTTTAGCCATACATTTTTTTCTTGAATGTTTCACCTTCCAAACATCATCTAGGGACATATCTGTCAATTTTTCTCCCATTAAACAATTTTCACTAAGATAATGCTTTGGTCACCAAATTAATCCCTATCTTTTTGCTTTAAATAATATTACTCCACCAATGTCAAGTAAATAATCGTGCGAGTTGCTATACATACGTTTTGTGTCATATAGAAATTATCATATCAGAATGCAGTCATGAATAATCCAACAATATATTAAGTCTTCAGAAACGGCCAAATGTCAATTTATCTGATTTTTTTGTTGTTGTATCGAATATTTTTTTTACACAGACTTTTTATAATGATCACACTCATCGGCATCCTTCCCGTCTCGAGAGACGATGGTGCATAACCGTTGGGTTGGGTTTCAATTCCTCGTGTGAATGTGCAGTCCTATCCTTGAGTGGCAGTCTTTTGCAGAGCTTTTGCACACGAGTTCTGTGCTTCCCAATGTTTTGGCTTTTTTTTGTAGCTCTTCTGTCTGTAGCCTCCACCATCCTTCGCTCTTCGGCTACTATGACGCCCTCGTAGACAACTGTCAAGGATCATACTAAAAAGAGCAATATTTGCTAGAACGATTTAGGCAAAGTAAAGAGAGACTATGCAGTAATGTATTTGAACACAAAACGTAATGTTAAGATTGAATTGAATGTAGTTCAAGGATTTTGTCTGAAGACCTTCAGACCCGAACTCCACACCCACTACTTCCCATACACATACTATTTTTGTCAACGAAGCTGACATGTTAACAACAAATAATTTAAGAACTGTGAACAGAGCACTTACTGCAAACAATTAAGATAACAGATAACACAGCTTCTAGTAATTCACCCAAAAAGCGGGAAATGCAAGCTGAGAGAGAATGATAAACATGAAATGTAAACACATTTAGGAAAATCGGCTATAAACTTTGCGAATAAAGTATAAGTCTAAATTCATGTTTTGTTTAATGCTGTAAGTTTTCTCATGAAGTTTTTTTTTATTTTTCCACTGCACATAGATTGTTATAGGCTGCTTAAAACGTATTATGATTTTAGTTTTATTTTGAATTTTAAAAAAATAGAATATCCATGTTTACACATTTTAGTGCAATTGTTTTAGAAAATACCATGAAATGTCTTATTTTCCTGATAAACATCTCTTTCATGTTTCGCTGTTTTACATTTTAGAGGACCTGTTTTCACTACCGCAAGTTTCCACAAGTTCATTGATAGTTACAAACCTCACAGACAGAGATGATGCAACATGTTTAACAACAACACGAACAGTTTTGACAGTTACACTCGATAAGACGTATGCAATGAAATGGATACGATTAGTTGGGAATAACACTGGTATGTAATTATTTCTTAATACTTATTATAAGGACGGTTAAACGTGGAATAAATAACCATTTCTCTTTTCACATCTGCTTCCATCTTCTCACAAAGCTGCTCAAACAGGTGCGAGTTTTAGGCGTGTGCCTTGATGGGGTAAATAACTTTAACGACATCAAACATACATATACATTTATGTGACAGTTTTCGGCCAGCCAGAATGATGTAATACGTGGATTCACTCTCAGGTGCAACCTCCTTAATCCCAAAAGCTTTACCAGTCGGTAGTTCGGTCATGGCAGTACTGTTTGTGCATGTGTCATCTATTTCCATAATGCTTCAAGTCACATTGCTAGCCAAAAAGACACATGCGTTATCTTTTAAATAACAGCCTCTCCTAAAAATTCACGGCAAATCTCTAAAGTTTAGGGAAAGATTTAGTCTTCATCTGTAGTGAATAACTTTTTAGCTTTAGCTGAACGCTGAGCCACCAAATATGTTGGTCGTATACTGTCCTTCGTGTTTGAGGTATTTTATTTCAATTAAAAATACATGTCCGAAATTTGGATGTGGAAAGTCGTACAATACCGAGAAAACTACACATCTGTAAAAATAAATGAAATAAATTAATGTTTCTTGGTGGCCCGATACCATTTGCTCTACTGACCGGTACCGGTCCACGGCCCGTGGGTTGTGGACCACTGCTATAAGGCATGTCTGATCGTTGGTCTAATGAATAAAGAGTTTTCGTTCTCATCTGATGATAAACTATTCAAGTCCTAACGACAAGAATAAATGTAAAAAAATATAAATTATGTGCATATTTTGGTCAAATGATTTCGGAAGTATTTTTAATTAAATGACTAAATGATAAAGCGTGTTCCTTTTTGAGAGTTTAAAACCTAAGAATTTTAAAAGAAATATATTCATTCACATACATTTTTCTTAGCATATATTCGTCTTGAACGCCTATTATTCATAACTTCCCAGTTGCTAAATTTTGTTGAAAGGTATTTTTTTTAATTACAAAAAAACCCTGTACATAGACGTATTTTCTGTAACTAATACAACATATTGTTAGCGTAAGGCAAAATCAACTTAAAACTTTTCAGATGTTACATTTATCAGTTATAGGTTTGAATTAAATACTTAAAATAATGTTTTCTTTTGTTTCAGATCAGCTAAAGAACATTACACTAACGTTTAATGACACAAATAACGCTTTTACACAATGCAGAAAGACTATAATAAAAGACAGAACTCTGGACATCATTTGTGACGGTGATGTACTGGTAAAGAAACTCAGCTTTACAGGAGATGGTGTAAAATCACTGTGTTCGCTTTACATTAGTGGAGGTAGACATTTAAATTAGTAGAAGTAAAGTTTTACATTGTTGAAAGTAGCATTTAAAATGTGTATGAATATATTTAAAAAAATTTTACGCAATTCTTTATATGCGTATTTCCCTTTTAATAAATGATTATAGCACATTTTATTATATGGTAACATTTTTAAAATATGATGTGGCACTTTATATTAAAAGGGAAATAGTCAAGTTTCATATAAACTTTTTTTTCGGTTAACGTTTTCAAATATATTTTAACTGAAATAATGAAATAACGCATATTTATTGTACTAAATAATTAGGCCTAATGTGTCCTCATTTATAGGCAAATTGTATGATACTTTATAAAAATTGAAACCAATAGAAAACTAAGAAATAGTTTAATCAGATTATTGTTACTCATGCGAGGATATTAATCACGGAGTAAACGAATACGTGGTTATTCAGAACACTTACAACTTACCGAAGCCTTCTTGATTGATGATACTGAGTTACTGACCCTCCAGTCACTGTAAGTGCCAAATATGTGTTTCGTTGATCGGGGCCGTCCATAAAGTACGTCACGCTATTTTTGACCATTTTTAACCCCCCTCCCCCTGTCACAAACTGTCAAACATCTCGGACCCCCCCCCCTAAAGTACGTCACTTTTTCGAACGAAAATGTTGTTTTTTAATAACAAAATAATCAAAATTTAATATAAAACAGCGTGACGTCACACATGTCCGGATCCCGCTCCCTCCTGTCACAAAGTGTCACACTTTCTTACACCCCCTCCCCCCCCCTGGAGCGTGACGTACTTTATGGACGGCTCCTTCCAAGGTAAAAAAAAAGCAGTGATTTGGAAATATCTGGAAACAAAGACAAATAAATCAGGAATCTGTTTTTTTCTTCATTATATGTATGTAAAAGTTTTTAAAATGCTCTCGCAGGCATCATACTTTTCTAGAACATTAGTCCTTGATCGTACCGCAGTCAAACTCATCAAATAACGCTTATAAGTTTTACAACTTCAAACAAGCAACCCATCACGATTATCAAATTGAACAATTACCAGTTTTAAAGGCGGAGGCAGACAGTACATGGATTTATGTATAGTATTTTAATTCTGTAACAGAATAGAATTGTAATTTCTAAGCTTACAGGTTGAAGAATGTATAAGCAAATTTTATGTCATAGCACACAGTTTTTTGTTGAGAGATCATGATAATAAACATAAATATGAATTTTCATATTTTTTTACTATTTCATTTTATTTCTATTAGGGCTAGTACACATTAAAAAAATTGTTGTTAGATTAATCAGGGAAAATGTAATCTATTAATCGATTCATTTCGATTAATTATATGTTTATAACGCATATATAGATTCCGTTAAGTTGCTATTCATTATTTCGCGAAATCGGTTAAATCGCGGTAATTCCATTTCTCCCAAATTTTCTGACGTAACACAGCAAATTCGTTTGCTATGCAAGAAATAATAAAGAAAAACCTTTTTGTTTCCGTATACACGTCTAAATAAATAATAATAATATGAGGGAAAAGTGTGTAAGTAACAAAAATATAATTATACAAATGGCAAATTTATAGGAACAGTTATGATGATGAAATATACATTTATTTAAGGCAGAAACGTGGCAATAAAGCAAAGCACGTCACAATCAAGTAACTACAGTGATTATTCTGCCAACCTTGCTGTAGACGGTAATGCAGACTCCGATTTCGATCACGGCAGTTGTACGCATACAAAGAATGATCCTGCCTCCATCTGGACTGTGACGTTTTCTAGATTTCAACTAGTTAACAGATATGTTATCTACAATAGAAAGGACAGTAAGTTCCGCATTTGTTAAGATGAATTTATGTGATCATAAAATAACTTATGATTTATCTAAAGTCATTTTTTAAATGATTTTTCCACTGAAATAAGTTATTATCTAAAACCATTTGATTTACTTGGACCTGAAATTATTTTAACATGTCTGCTTTTTGGTGTGTGTTTTTTTGTTGTTGTTTTTTTGAATCAGTGGTCCCCAACCTTTTCATCGCCGCGGACTGGTCCAAGTTTTATCATTTTACCGCGGCCCACTGACAGGGGGGGGTGGGGTAGGCTGTGGCGTTTGTTGTTTATACATGTATTTTTAGATTGTTTTGATTTTATTATTTTAATTTAATTTTACTTCAACATGCCTTCAAAATGAAATACAATTACGCCAAAAAAATAATTTTATTTTTAAAACATATTTGAGCTTACTAGAACGTTAAATCAATGAGAACCATGATCTTGTTTCAATGAAACGAGACGGTTCCATCTGGGGGATAATAAGAGACAATGACACCCGAAGTATGCTGCTTTTGTCCAGTTTATTAAGGTTTTTTTTGGTTTTAATTGCTATCACTGCAGAAAACCAAGCTTCACACAGATAGGATGTCAGAAATGACAATAGGGATTTAATTGCGATGGTGCCAACATCAGGATATTCTGCCATGGCTTTAATTCAGAAGACTGTAAGATTTGTTTCCTCAAACGTAGTTGTAAAGCAGCCGTGATTTTCAATCTCGAGCACTTCAACTTCTTCTCGCACAGACATGCTAACTTCGCCTGGTTTGTTGACAAATGGGTCACGAATCCATTCATTACCAGTTTGTGGATCTTTTTAAATCCCTTATATTAACTTCACCGCCGTCTCATTCGGCCTTCCTTCATTCGTCCCTCGGAAATACAAAAGTTGAAAATGACCCACTTCCAGTGAAGCTATCGAGCTGAAATTTGGCACACGGACCCGTCTCACCTAAAAATGCATCGTATCAAAATTTCAGATCGATCTAAAGTACCGTAATTAAATTAATGCATTTTAGTTTATCTATATAAATCCCTATTTTTAGAATTTTTATTTGTCGTCTGCTAACCTAGCACCTATATTTAGCGGCAGGGGAGATAATTTCGATTCGATTAAAGCTTCACTGACCTACTTTTGCCGGGTGAACAAGCTTTACGCTGCAATTTTAGTATGGTGTACCGGCGTGCTTTTGTTTAAATTTTTCGTGTTCCACCCCCCCCCCTTTTAGTTATGTCTCATATATTAACTTCGAAATCTTGTCTGTCATGATCTCTTGTGTTTTGAGGTCACGTATTTGGTCAGAAAGTGTGCAAATGAAAGTTGTTCTGTTGATGTAATTAGAACGTGTGTAGACGTTTATAGACTTTTGTCGCGTTGAAACATAATCAATAGGTTTAGTTATATGTCATATATAAGGGATTTATAGTTAAAAACGTTGTTTTTACGGGGTTGTTTTATTAAATCCCTTATATTAACTTCACCGCCGTCTCATCGTTCGTTCGTTCGTTCGTTCGTCAGAAAAACAAAAGTCGCAAATGACCAATTTTCAGTGAAGCCATCGAGCTAAAATTTGGCACACAGACCCGTCTCACCTAACAATGCATCGTATCACAATTTCAGATCGATCAAACGTACCGTAATTAAATTAATGCATTTTAGTTTATTTATATAAATCACTATTTTTAGAATTTTTATTTGTCGTCTGCTAACCTAGCACCTATATTTGGCGGCAGGGGAGATAATTTTGGTTCGATTAAAGCAGGGATGTCCAAAATCCGACCCGCGGGCCACAACCGACCCCCGAAGCCATTTTAACTGGCCCGCAGCCTCATCTTAAATAATTAATTAACTGACGTATTATTTCTGTAAAGATAGTATATTTATTAGAAAAGTAGAAATTGCGTATTTTTTCGAGTATGTCAAATGATGGCGAAATTCTGTGATTATTATTTTTTTTAAACAACGTGGAAATTGGTTGTTTTAAAACCCGATGAAATTAATTGTACTAAAACATTGACGGCGTACCGTAAAAGTTGATGACGTTATTTTATTATTATTATTTTTCGTCGACTTGGAAGTGGAAACGAATATTGCGTCGGTGAACTTAAAAATTTTAAATAGTTTTTTTGTATCACAATTTTTGAAATAAAATTTTCGGCTTTTCTTATATTAAACGCATTTTGTTTATTTTAAGGCGCGTAGTACAAAATAAACATCTATTTTCTATAACGCTGCAATTATTTATCAAATTTAATGGTTTCTATCTTATATTACAGACGCACTTGCACACTGAAGATTATTAAATTGCGTCTCAACATTTTTATGCTTGAATTTAAGTAAATTAATGAACAAAATATTTATTTATTTATAAAGTCTTGAAAATCGATTTAAATTTGTGATAGCATTGTCTTATTTAATCGCCACAGTCATGCAATTTTTTAAAAAAAATAATGACAAGACCAGTAATTCAGTCTTTATCTAATTTTTTTAAAAAGTTAAGATCTATAAATTTTGTAAATTACGAAACTGCTACGATCGGGGAAAAAAAACAAAGAAGTTATAGAAAATTATAATTTTAAAAATAAAAATACATCTATAATCATACTCCAATTCGCTCATGTTGCTAGTAAATGTTAAAACTTCATTATTAAATTCCGTCTGAAAATATAACTAATCTACTTATCTATATGTATGTATTTGTGTTATATTGATAGAGACGTTTGTCACGTATGTATCACATGTATATTGCGTGATTGCATGATGGAGAGGTCATGTGAGTTATAAGCATGGGAGAAATGAAGCCTTCCCATTGGCTGAGAAGGTTTGGGGATCAGTTGTCAGAGAACTTCCGTAAGGGAAGGACGTGATGTGTGTGCTTGAGAATTCCACGTTGAAAAACCTCAAATGTTATTTCTGTGTACAAAGTATAAATATTAAAGTTGTTTTATTGAAACAAGTTCTTCAGTGGATTATTGTGCACAAGATTATGTATTGAGAGAACGCCTACAAGAGTTACATATTAAATAAGTAGAACCAGTAAAAGTTACATTGGTGTCGAAGTAAAAGTGATTACCATTGTCATTAGGCATTAGTTCTAAGTGAACACAGAACAAGAAATTTTAGAAAGGAAGTTTCGTGGAAGTGACAAGTATTGGATATTTCAAAAAGGAAAGTATTCATTAAAAGAAGAAATATTAGCAGCTATCGTATTTTGTGAATATTCAAGTTCGTAAGAAGCTGTGAATAAAATTTTGTGGTTCAATGAAAATACAAGAATATTTCAAGATGGCGGCATAACTGCACGAGTCCACAGCGTGCGGTGTATAAAACTAGGGCACCTAGTTGGTTCTACGTGACAGTCCACGACAGTACAAGTGTGCTACTAGGCTTACTGTATGGTGACACGGTGAACATATATAGGTCGTGACGTCAACAAGCTCACTGCTAGTTGATTCCAGGAAATATTTGTAAACATAACAGTGAATTTGAGAAGCTATGGACTATTAAGAACTGTGTCAGTGTGAATTATAACTAAAGGAACGGAATTTTTATCCATTCATTGTGTGAAGATTTTGATAATTGCAATTTTGGATTAATGGAGTGAACTAAATTGTTTAAAAACTACTCGAAAATTGAAATTTTAACCAAGTGACTTTTATTCAAAACGATTGGACCATTTGATGTGTTTTGTCAATCTGAGGGAGCGTATATATAAAGCATACTAAAGATCCCGTGTGAGGATTATTTTGTTGTCTCATCTTGTCAAGAATAAATTGCATGGTTTAGACGTGTCACTTATTTGAACTTAACATTTTGAATTCAAGATTTTTCATTTGGAAGATGTATAACTTTATCAATATATACCTAAACTAAATTCCTTACCAAATTGCTTGACTCATATTATTCAATCAAACAAAACATGGATTCCTACAAAGAATTCACTGCCATAGCTAAAGAGATCGGACTAAATGGAAAAGAAATGAGATATTTCATTGAAGAAAAAGTACAAATATCTATAGCTGAAGAAAAAGAAAATCAAAGATATGCTGAAGAAAAAGAAAAGCTAAGAAAAGCTGAAGAAAAAGAAAATCAAAGAATTGCTGAAGAAAAAGCAAGAATTGCTAAAGAAGAAGAAAAGCTAAGAATAGCTGAAGAAAAAGAAAATCAAAGAATTGCTAAAGAAGAAGAGAAGCTAAGAAAAGCTGAAGAAAAAGAAAATCAAAAAGAGGCTGATGAAAAAGAGAGGCAAAGACAGATCATTGAAAGAGAACTTGAACAACTTAATATTGACAAGTTAAAACTACAACTTGATTTAGAGAGTAGAGGCCTCAATCCTGGTAATGAAACAAATAGAAGGTCAGCACCAAGGGATACTATCAAAGTAAGAAAATATGATAGCCAGAAAGAAAAAACGGATGTTTATCTGGATTATTTCGAATCCATAATGGCTATGAAAGGCTATAATGAAGAAGATTGGCCAGCACAATTGATGACTCAACTAACTGGAGAAGCATTTGAAGCTTACAACAGTATAGCCAAAGAAGACAAATGCATATATAAAAATGTCAAGAAGGCACTTCTATGTCATTTTGGAAAGTCAGAAAATGATTATAGAAAAGAAGTTCATGAAATGAGAATCAAGATGGACAAAGATCCACAGATCATAGTGAATGAAGCTCAAGTCAAACTAACAAAATGGCTGGAACTGACAGCAATAGATACGAGCAATCCAAAGGCCATACTAGACATGGTGTTAATTGACAAGTTTTTAGAAAATGCAACACCAACTCTATTCACATATTTAACTGATAAGAAAGTTCGCACTCAAGCAGAGCTAACAAATGCATATCGAACATTCAAAGACTCTCATCCGAATGTGGAAATGGATAAGAGACAAGACATATTTGCAGCAATACAAATTAAAAGTCAAGAAAAAAGGCAAGGTATGAGAAACCAGAGTCTGCAAAACCAAGGCAACAGACAGTCTATTTGCTGGTACTGCAACAAGCCAGGACATATGGCGAAGCAGTGTTACCACAATAAAGGACAACCAAATAGGGTGTCACCTAATGGCAGCCCTATACGAAAGAAAACAGAAGAAAGATCAAGACAGGTCATTTTGAAAGCAAAGGAGAGGCAGATATAATCATGACTCCAGATACAGAAATCATGATCAGCCCTGGAGAAGGAATGACTACCAAGAGGGAGATAATAAAGGGAAAATGAAACAAGAAGAATCACAATATATTAATACTGTGGCCACTATAAAGGATCATGGAACACTGAAATTTTACCCAGTGTACATCAATGATCGAAAGTGTATGTGTCTTTGTGACACTGGATGCACAACAGTTGTGGTCAATGATAAGATGGTGAAAGAAGAAGAGTATGACGGGAAAAAAGACACACTGATAATGGCTGATGGCACAAAGAGAGAGTGTCCAACTGCAATTTTCACCATCAACTCACCCTGGCTTTAAGGTGAAGTTAGAGCCAGAGTCTTACAAGAGGCCATTTTTGATCTTATTATAGGGAACATTGAAGGTGTGGTGGACAATACTGATGAAGTATTCAAGGCCGGGCATGACAACAGACATCAATTATGTGCTACTGTACAAACAAGACCCACCACTAAAAGAAAAGAGAACATAGACATTGAAGTTGAGGAGAAACTTGAAATAGGAAGCCAACTGATGTCCAAACAAGAGTTCAAACAACTACAAGAAGAAGACAACACAATCAGGGAAATACAAATGAAACTTATCAAAGACAATGAAACAGGCCACAACAAAAATTACAAACTAGATAAAGGCATATTAATAAATATTACACAGCAAGGTATGTGCAAAAGAGTGGTTCTTCCCAAAAAGTTACAGGAAACCATTATTAAAATGACACATGACAGTCCTTTAGGTGGACATATGGGTGCCAAGAAAACAATTGCTACAATAGCAGAAAACTTTTACTGGCCTAAAATGGCAAGGCAGATAAAAGAATACATCAAGGCATGTACAGTGGGTCTACGACATAATCCCAAAGATGGGAGGCACACAGCACCCATACAATCATCTGACAAGGCAAACTTCTTATTCGAGAAAAGTGCCATAGACCTGATAGGACCATTCAAAAAGATATCAAAGAAGAAACATATGTATGCTCTAACCATAGTGGACATAGCCACCAGATGGGATGAAGCTATCCCACTGAAGCGAATAGATGCAGAAAATATATGCAATGCATTACTCAATGTTTTTAGCAGATATGGTTTTCCTCAAACACTTCTGTCGGACAATGGCAGCCAATTCAAGGGTCAGATGACACAAGCCATTATGAAAATGTTAAACATTACACAAGTGCACAGCACAATTTACCATCCACAATCAAAAGGAGTGATTGAAAGACTAAACAAATCCATCAAGAATATGCTATTACAGGTGACAGTAGACCATGAAGACAGATGGCATGAATATTTACCTTTAGTACTATTTGCGTACAACAGCAGCAAGCATGAAAGCACTGGCTTTAGTCCTTTTGAATGAATGTTTGGCCAAAACCCTGCAAGTCCCTTAAAGAATTTCAAAGAAAGGCTTATAAGCAAACAAGATGCCATACAGGACAGATATCAGCTGATGTCAGATACTAGAGATAAAATACTTTACAGTATTGAAACAGCAAAACATAGACTAATCAAACAAATTACAAGACATAGAGAACTCAAAAATAAACACAGACATTTGAGAACATGGTCTCTCTTAGTATGGTTACCAAAAACAAAGAATGAAATCACATGGGAAGGTCCATACAATATTGAAGAGAAACTTAGTGATGTCACATATAGTGTCAATATCAAAGGACATGTAAAAAATTACATATTGACAAACTAAGAGCATATGATGACAATAAAGAAGGAAAGCAAACTGTTAATATCATCATCAAAGTAAATGATGAAAATGACAATATGATGAAAAAGAACAGTCATGACAGTGAAAAAATATCATCTGATATATCAGATAATATGAAACACAGAGTGATGGAAATTCTTCAGAAATACAAAGGTGTCATAACAAAAGAAACAGGAAACACAAAAACTGTGACTCACAAGATACAAGTATTGGAACATGAACCTTTCAAGACTAAAGTATACCGTATTCCAATGGCATATAGAGACACAGTAAAGCAAGAAATTGACTACCTACTCAAAGAAAAGAAAATAAGAAAAGCAGTTGAAGCCAACTATACCTCACCAACTGTCATAGTAAAAAAGAAGAATGGAAAGATTCGACCATGCTGTGATTACAGACAGTTGAATAATATTACAAAATTAGACCATGAACCTATTGGAGACCCAAGAGACATTATAGAAAGAATTGGTAATTCCAGAATATTCACTACATTTGACTTAAACAGAGGTTTTTGGCAGATAAATATGGATCCTGATTCTGTCAAATACACTGCATTCATAGCCATGGATGAAGTGTATGAATGGTTAGTAATGCCATTTGGACTGGTCAACAGTACAGCCACTTTTAACAGATTTATGAAAGTGATGCTAAAAGAAATTCAAAATGTGGTACATTATGTCGACGACATATGTATCCACACTAAAGATTGGGAATCACATATCCATACACTTGAAGCTGTACTGGATAGAATCAAGAAACATAATGTGACAATATCACCAGAAAAGATCAACATTGGAAAGAAGTACATGTATATAGATTTTTTGGGATACAGAATGGGAGGTGGTGCAGTCGCTCCTACTGCAGAGAATGAAAGCAAGATCTTTAATCTTTCGGTTCCAAAATCTAGAAACAAGTACAAGCCCTGCTGGGACTATGTAACTTTTAAAGACCTTTTATTGCAAATTATGCAGAAATTGTTCACCCACTAACAGAAATTACAAAAACCAAAGATATTCGAAAATTTCAGTTTCCAGGAGATTGTCTCAACTCATTAGAGAATATTCAAGAGGCATTTAGGAAGAAACCCATCTTAGTTACACCTCAATGGGACAAACCTTTCATTGTTTCTACTGATGCATCGTCCATTGCATTAGGAGCGTGCCTCATGCAAGAACATGATGGTATCCTTCATCCTATACAGTATCTTAGCATAAATTTGACCAAAACAGAGTGTAACTACAGCACCATAGTGTGGGCTCTACAAAAAACTTCAAAAATACATTCTAGGTAGAATATTTCACTCTTCTAACAGACCACAAACCACTTGTGGCATTCAACAAGAAGAAGATCAGCAACGCAAAAGTGAATCGATGGGCTATGCTATTAGCCGACTACAAATTTAACATTAAAACTGTGAAGGCAAAGGACAATGTGGTTGCAGACATATTAAGTAGAATGACAATTATTAAAGACATTCTGTGAATTCCTAAATGATAAAACCAGAGACTGTATTAATATTAATCTGTGAAATCCTAAATGATACAACCAGAGACTGTAATTATGTTAATATTTTTTATTTGTTGAACAATGGACAAGGAACATTGTTTAAATCCCACTGGATTATTAGTTAATTTTAATAATATTGATTGTTAAAAAATAATTTAATTACACAAATTTACAGATGAGTTTAAAATTCCATTTTCATTTTTTCAACACAGGTAGACTGTTACAGTCCTACAGATTTTTTCTTATTGATTTTATGTCTAGATGTTGTGTGTAAGGCAATGAATGTTCATTGATGATAAATATTTGAAATTTGAATATAGATATAAATTGACTTGATTTTATGAAGACCAAAAATGTTGTATTTCATAAACATTTTTTTTTAAGGATGGGGGTGAATGTCACGTATGCATCACATGTACATTGCGTGATTGCGTGATTGCATGATGGAGAGGTCATGTGAGTGATAAGCGCGGGAGAAATGAAGCCTTCCCATTGGCTGTGAAGGTTGGGGGATCAGTTGTCAGAGAACTTCCGTAAGGGAAGGACGTGATGTGTGTGCTTGAGAATTCCACGTTGTATAACCTCAAATGATATTTCTGTGTACAAAGTATAAATATTAAAGTTGTTTTAATGAAACAAGTTCTTTAGAGGATTATTGTGCACAAGATTATGTATTGAGAGAACGCCTACAAGAGTTACATATTAAATAAGTAGAACCAGTAAAAGTTACAACGTTGATGTTATTTAGACATTTTCATTCCTATTTTAGAATGGAGAAGGCATAAAGTACGTCATGCTCCAGAGGGGCGGTGTAAGAAAGTGTGACAGTTTGTGAGGGGTCCGGCCATGTGTGACGTCACGGTGTTTTATATTAAATTTTAATTATTTGTTAATATAAAAAAAACAGTTTGTGACAGAGGGGAGGGGGGGGGTAAAAATGGTCAAAAATAGCTTGACGTACTTTATGGACGGCCCCCAAGTAAAAAGGAAATTTGATGAAGAAGCGCGGCGCTACAAAGAAAAGTGGAAAAAGGAGTGTGTGTGTGTTTTCATTGAACGACATAACAAGTGTATGTGTTTGATTTGTTTGGAGTGTGTGGCTGTTTTCAATGAATTCAATATCAAGATTCACTACCAGACGAAATATGCTAACTATGACAAGTTGACTGAAACTGAGCGAAATGAGGAGCTGAAGGAACTGGAACCTGGATTAACCTCACAGCAAAGCTTATTTTCAAGAATCGGTCAGGCAAATGAAAATTCCTCAAAGGCAAGTTATGAGGTAGAAAAACTGATAGCGAAACACAGCAAGCCATTTACTGATGGCAAGTTTGTAAAAGAATGCTTGATGAAAATTGTTGAAAATATATGTCCCGAGAAAAAGCGGGAGTTTGCCAATGTTTGCCTGTCACGTAACACTGTGGCTCGCAAAATTGAATAAGTCTCATCTGACATTAAGAGACAAATAGAGGCTAAAGCAGACAAATTGACTTTTTTTCGATAGCCTGTGATGAAAGCACTGATGCATCTGACACTGCGCAGCTTCTTTTTTTCTTAGAGGAGTTAATGATGACATGTGTGTGAGTGAAGAATTACTTGACCTTCAGAGTCTTGAGTCTTAAAGACCGAACAAGGGGAAAAGATTTAGTTACTTCTGTTTGTTCTGCTGTCAATGACATTAAACTACATTGGAAAAAAATATCTGGAATTATTACTGATGGTGCACCTGCCATGATTGGTGAGTATAGTGGACTTGTAACACTTGTCTGTAACAAGAACCGTGTGAGGGCAAGAATAAGTGACTCTCACCTACGTGATATCATACGTATCAACACCAGTGGCATTGAGCCTGGCCGTAACTATTTACTGCATGCAAGATCTCAGTTTCACCTTTCACATTAAAATTTTGCTATAAAAACTTCTCAACTTATGTCATTTTTATATAATATTAATCCGGCCAGCGAGGGTCTTTTTTTCAAGGAATTTGGCCCGTCAAGCAAAAAGTTTGGACACCCCTGGATTAAAGCTTCACTGACCTACTTTCGCCGGGTGAACAAGCTTTAAGCTGCAATGTTAGTGTGGTGTACCGGCGTGCTTTTGTTTACATTTTGCGTGTTCCACCCCCCCCCCTTTAGTTATGTCTCATATATTAACTTCGAAATCTTGTCTGTCATAATCTCTTGTGTTTTGAGGTCACGTATTTGGTCAGAAAGTGTGCAAATGAAAGTTGTTCTGTTGATGTTATTAGAACGTGTGTAGACGTTTATAGACCTTTGTTGCGTTGAAACATAATCAATACTTTTAGTTATATCTCATATATAAGGAATTTATAGTCAAAAACTTTGTTTTTACGGGGTTGTTTTATTAAATCCCTTATATTAACTTCGCGGCCGTCTCTGTCGTCATCTCATTATCTCTGTCTGTCTTGGGCGGGCGGGCGGAGAAACAAAAGTAAAAAATGACCCACTTCCCGTAATCTGATCGAGATGAAAATTGGCACACGGACCCGACTCATCTCACAATGCATCGTCTAAAAATTTCAGATCGATCGAACGTACCGTAATTAAATTAATGCATTTTTAGTTTGTCTATATAAACTTTATATAGCGGTCGCTATTGTTTACATTTTACGGGTCTTTTGACTTCACGCCACACATCTTGTGTTTTATACAGGTGTACCGGCGTGCTTTTGTTTACATTTTACGTGTCACGCTGAGCTCGGTCCAGCGATCGGTGACCAGTTCTTTCACCACTCCCACCCGCCCCCCCCCCAAGTGGTTATAAAGCGAAGGAAAGTTAAGACGGATTCAGCCTGTAAATGTTTGTCGCGTTTGAAAATAATCAATGCTTTTAGTTATGTCTCATATACAAAGGATTTATAGTCAAAAACTTTGTTTTACGGGTTTGTTTTATTAAATCCCTTTAATTTAACTTCGAAATCTTGTCTGTCTGTCGTCATCTCTTCGTACGGCGGAAAAACAAAAATAAAAAATGACCAACTTTCCGTGATGCCATCGAGCTGAAATTTGGCACATAGACTTGTGTCACCTAACAAAGCATCGTATCAAAATTGCAGATCGATCGAACTGATCCGTAATTAAATTAATGCATTTTTAGTTTATCTATATCAAACTATATGTAGCAGTCGCTATTGTTTACATTTTACGAGTCACTTGACATCACGCCAGCCATCGGTGACCACATCTCGAGTTTTAACCAGGTGGAATTCCCTCAGTTTCAGTCTGTACTTGTTTGTCGCGTTGGAACATAATCAATACTTTAAGTTATGTCTCATATATTAAGGATTTATAGTAACAAATTTGTTTTTACGGGGTTGTTTAATTACTAGTCTTATATTAACTTGCTTTGTAAGTTTAATCGGAACCGTCCCACTATTTTTTTATAATTTTTTCACGTGCTCAGTTCACGCGTTGACGCCGACCGTCACTGTTCACACCCACTACCGACCCTGCGCTCAGTTTTAAAACCAGGGGAGATAATTGTGTTTCAGTCTGTAAATGTCGTGTTTAAACATAATCACTACTTTTAATTATGTCTCATATATAAGGGATTTATAGTCAAAAGGTAAGCTGGCTTTGCACTTACTGTAAAATGCGTAGATTAAAAAGTAGAAAATTAGTGCATTTTTAAAATAAGACTAGTTTTTAAAAATTGTTTTTAATGTTGATTATTGTGGTTGGGGAGAGCGCACCAACTTGGGCAATGAATGGTCAGGCAGTCTCGCCTAGAATTCCCACTAATGTTTGTAACATATCCGAAATGACTCTATTCACGTGCCGTCCCCACAACAATAAATACACTGTTAAATTTCGGTTACAGTTTTCGGCTAGCCAACATTTTCCTGTGAATGATACAATGCGTAGATTAAATCTCAGATGCAAAATCATTAATCGAAGCTGTTAAACAGACAGCCGTCCGGTCATGGCAGCAGCTTCGCATATGCATATGCAGACACAAAAGGACCATGACAGTTGTCCTGATATATAACTATCCACTGACTTTAACAGTACTTTTCCCGTGGTGATGGTTGGTGATAGCACATATCAAATCCTCATGTACATCCTAATTGTATAGATATCGCAGATACATAAGTAATGTTTCAGGGACGTCGATTTCTGTAGATTTGTGTGTGGGAATGACCTGTCTCAAGAAACAACTATTTCAAGTAGCTCATGGTATTGTCTGTTAAAAGTTTTGTTTCTTTGATGTAAAAGGCTCTTCTTCAGTCTCGTCACTGAGCTTTTTTTCTTTTTTCCAAAGAAATCTTTCTAATGATGTCTATTTTGCACTTATTTTTGGCATTTGTTGGTTTTATGTGAGCGTTCACGTGATCGAGATGTAATCTTTAACATAAGACATTTTTAAGGTCAAATAGTTAATATGGGAAATAAAAGTGAACAAAAAAAAACACGATATACACGTTCACCAAGCGCTATTATTCATGAAACATTATCTTGACCAGAGAGAAGAGCGATATATACTAGGTACTTTGACATACATTTTGAGCAGTGTCGAATCACCATTAAACGTTGTTATCTAATCAAAGTGTTTATTAATTTTATATAATATTAAATCTTCATACCAATTAATTGTTAAGTGTATCAGTTTAATCACGTGTTTAGAAATAGCTGTTTCTGGAGACCATTCATATTTTTTTCTTTTAAAAAATTGATTTTTTTTTCCTTTGGAACTTCATTGACGGCATAACACCTTTCAGATTTAAATAATTTAATTTTTAAAATTAATTTTTGAAGGTAAAGTGCATAAAATAGTATAATTTATGAAACACTATGCATTTATTTAAAATTTAGATCATAATAATGAATAAAAATAATTTAAACTTACTTTATGGTCACTACATAGCTGTTATTGACACCTCTTAAATTCATGGATTAATTAGCACTAGCGTCACCTGAAGAAACTTTCTAATCACGTCATTGATGCGGCATCAATAAAAATTCGGAAACAAAAACGGAACACGAAAAACCAGAATTAGAAGTATATCAGCGCACCAACATAGGTAACATATCGAAAGAGCGCTCGACAAGAGAGCGCCGACATAAGAGCTTAAAAATTGATTGTAGGGGCTTGTTCCGATCTGCGCTAATGTGTCATTGATGTTTTTTTTTGTTTTTTTTTGACGGGGTGCCACCAAAACAGGTTTCAAATGTATGCCTCTGGTGTATGGAAAGACACACAATCCCGATATTGTAAATAAAATGTAAATAATTTAATGTTCCTTTGGTGACCCGGTACCAGTTGTTCCACGGCCCGGTACCGATCCGCGGCCCAGTGGTTGGGGACACCTGGTCTAAGAACGTGCTAGTGTTATGTAGGCAAGAATGGACTATAGCTTACTGATAGGTTTATTTAATTTTTTTTTAAAAACCAACTACCTTCCCCCTTTTCTCATTTCAGCCGAAATGAACAAAGCGACCCAAAAGATGTATTCATCGCTGCACTTAGTTATTTTAAAGATACCATATTGTCGATGAAGAATGCAGTCTTTCTCTTTGTGCTAAACAAAGGAATTCACTCCCATTTAGTTTGCGTAATATCTCTACTATCAAAGCCTTTAAATCTTCACACAAAACATATCTATTTAATCTTTTCTTTCTGGACTAAACTTCCATATCTTTGACCGACAAATGTCAAAATTATTGTATGTTTAAAATGTCAAGAGACTTCAGGACTCGAGTCATTAAATATTCATTCACATGCCTTGAACATGAATACAATGTGGATATTTGATACAAATTTTCGATGAGAAATAAAATAAAATATTAATGGAATAATTAGTATAATTACAATTAAGTATAATTATAATTAATAATACTGCTATTATTTCAGATGAGAAGCGGCTTGAGGATTTCTCTCTCTCAAGTTTGAACCCGGACAAAGCCGTCGTCTTCACCTACTCCTTTTCTCCAGTCCAATTAATCTATTCCGTGACGTCATCAAATGAACTTGTTGAATCAGTTAAAATATTCACCAATGTCAGTCAGTATCTTACTTTGTGTGAAGTAGAGATCTATGGCGGTGAGTTTCATAGGGCTGATTCATAAAGAAACAAAATTTATGTGTATCAAACAGAATTTTTAAAAACCCGTAAATTACAAGTTTTTTTTTACTATAAATCAATTATATAGGAGACATAACTGCAAGAATGTTCATTATAATACGCAGCGCAAGACAATCCAAAAATACAACATTTTAGTTATGTCTCGTAAATCGTGTTTAATATAATGCGCACCGATCGAAAATATATTTTTTTAAAATAACGTCAATATAATGTGCACCAAATCACGCAACAGGAAAGTATTAAAAAGGTCGTTCAATATAATACGCACCGCGACACTCTAATTCAATAAATAACATGATACATAGAGATAAATCAAATAATCTAAAAATTCAATCATTTAATGACAGTACATACAATCAATCTGAAATTTTGATACATCATGTTTATCATCGGCACAAAACTGCCTGCAAAATTTCAGCTTGCTAGCTTACGAGGAAGTGGGATAAACATCGATCCAAAGTTTTTTCGACAAACAAGCAAGCAACCAAACAGACACCACGAGTTAATATAAAGGATTTTTAAAAAACACCTAAAAAACAAGTTTTTGACTATAAATCCTTTATATAGGAGACATAACTAAAAATAATGATCATTATAATACGCAGCGCAAGACAATCCAAAAAATACACAATTTTAGTTATGTCTCTTAAATCATGTTAAATATAATTTTCACCGATCGAAAATGTTTTTTAAAAGTAACTTCAATATAATACGCACAGAATCGCGCAACAGGAAAGTATTAAAAAAGTTCGTTCAATATAATACGCACCGCGACACTCTATCTAAAAAAATAACATGATACAAAGAGATAAATTAATAATCTAAAAATTCAATAATTTAATGACAGTACATGCGATCGATCTGAAATTTTTATATATCGTTTTTATTATTAGCACAAAACTGCCTGCAAAATTTCAGCTCGCTAGCTTACGAGAAAGTGGGTTAAAATCGATGCAAAGGTTTTTCGACAAACAAACAAGCAAGCAAACAAACAGACACCACGAGACTGTAACGTATGTTTAAAATTAAAACTAAAAAACCTAACTTATTTATCAAACTAATTTTACAACTATTGCTGAAAGTGCGTTGCAATAACTTTTTAGTTATGAAAAGTCATTTGCATTCGTTGTTAAAGGTGTAATGCATGGTTGCTAAAATGCTAGAAGTTTATTTACAAAACCATAATGCCTTTTTTCCTGATTTGACTCGTTTTTAAGAATATAAATTAATTGTAGGTGTAATAGAACTTATGGCTGGTCAAGTGACAAGGCTTTAACACACTGTGGTCTGGTTAACAACTGTCTTTAATCACTATATACAAAAACACTGTGATCAACTGTACAATCAACTACCTAAGCAGCTCGTATGCAATCAACCGCAATAAACCCCGATTGCCTCTTGAACCATACATTTATAGCCAGCTATTCTCTCAGTCCTTGACAAGCACGCTTACAGTTCACCTCACACACCACGTGTTTCATACTAGGCCTTTATGTCTCTTTATCTGGGTATCTCTTTGGTGGCTTCACCTGTCTCCCGTATATTGTTGTTGCTGCTGACTTCGCTTAAGTATCATGTTTTGGTCGTTTACAAACATGATCGTTGTCAAGGAACTCCTGCAAAGTTCTTTTAAAAGAATTATCCAATCCTTTACCAGGATTGTTTGCTCCATCTCCGTCATCAACGATGACTGAAGTTTTCTGACCTGTTGCTAACAGGGTGGACCCTTTCGCTCTCTGAGTTACGACGCTTGGTGATGACCCATTCGTACCGACGCTGGGAGCGTGTACTTTTTTCTTTGTCTCTGGTGTGTCGAACTCACAATCACCCGTAACACCTCTCTTTTCACGAAATGCCTGTCTCAACATGTTGTTATTCCGTGTGTGTGTCACACCATCGCAAGTTCTAACGATGCATGACCTTCGCGTCGTTGCTGCCGACACGACGACCGCTGGCTGCCACGAGCCTTTATGTTCTTTCTGTCTCGCTGCGTTGCTTACACGCTGAGAGTGTGTACCTCTGTTGATTATGTCTGATTTGACGTAATATTTCTTCTGCTGTTGAGACCACTGATGCTTCTTGCTTATTACGCCCACGATTTTAATAAGATTCAGCTTTTGACAAGCTTACAGACCAAGTATAGGCTTTGAGCGCGTCTTGACTATTTGAAACTCCAGCACTTCTGATTTGTCTTTCACAGAGAATTTGATTGATGTTTTGTCTACAACAGGCAGTGTTTCCTAACTGTATGTAGTGATCCTTGCTGTTGATTTCTGCATTCTTCCTATTCTTAGTTGACTAAACAATCTGTGTGGCAGAATGTTTACTTGTGCGCCCGTGTCCAGTGTGAACATCAGTGGCCTCTGTTCAAGCGTAACGATTGCTCTCCATTCATCACTTGTTGCGTGTTGCATGGACACATTTCCTAAGCAGAATGTTTGAATATAGTCCACGTGATCTTTCAGTTGACGGTTGACAACTTTACCCGTTTTAACTTGCATACAGCAGAAAAGTGATTCAATTTTCCACAGTTGTTGCATAACTTGCCATAAGCAGGACATTTTCTAGGTTCATGGTTTTTTCCACAATACTTGCATTGGTCTGCTTTTATGTGTGTACTTAACCTTTGAGCTTGCTTGACATGGTGACTTGTTGTCTTGTGCGTACTTGATCTCTCATGTGCCATTGAGTTTACAGCTTGAACATTCTTTTCTTCATTTAAAGCTTTGAGTTGCCATTTCGATGCTGCCGCCGCTCTGCATATAATTTCAGCCTTGTTCAAATTCAGGTCTAATTCTCTCAGTAGTCTAGCCCTGAGATATTCATTATTTACTCTAGCCACAATTCTGTCCTTTATTAACGACTCTGTTAAATTTTCAAATTCACAAGACTTTGCTTTAAGTTTAAGGTTTGTGATAATAGTATCGAAACTTTCTCCCTCACCTTGCTTTCTGGAGAAAAACACGTGTCTCTCGACTGTCACATTCTTTCTTAGCAAACAATAATTCTTGAATTTTCGTAATAAGCACTTCACTGAATGAAAATCTGTTTCACAATCGTCACATTCCTGTCCAGTCCATTGGAATGTATTGTACACTTCTACCGCTTCCTGGCCTATTACATGCAACAGTATCATGCTCTGCACTTCTTTGCTTTTTGTGTCGAGTCCACTGGCTATCTTGTATATCTGGAAAGACTGCTTAAATCTCTTCCAGTTGGCAGCAATGTTTCCATGTAGCTCTAGTGGTTGCGGCGGGTGGAGTTGGTCCATCTCACACCGTGTATTAACTATTATGGCTAGTCCAGTGACAAGTCTTTAACACACTGTGGTCTGGTTAACAACGGCCTTTAATCACTATATACAATTCACTGTGATCAACTGTACAATCAACTACCTAAGCAGCTCGTATGCAATCAACTGCAATCAACCCCGGTTGCCTCTTGAACCGTACATTTAGAGCCAGCTATTCTCTCAGTCCTTGACCAGCACGCTTACAGTTCACCTCACATACCACGTGTTTCATACTAGGTCAAGTCATTGCATTCTCATACAATGTAAACACACCAACACAACACGTCTCTCACAGTAGGTGTGTTATTTAAATATTTTTGTATGGCATGAATTATCAAGTACTAGTTTATTTAAAACTATATGTACATTCAATAAATTAAAAGTGATTAGTTTTCTTCTAATATGTAACTTATTTTTGCTTGTCTAGACTTTGAATCTGCTTAAAACTTAATCTGAATCAATTAGCTTATTCTGTAAACTTTTATATTTCATCTTAATTTCCTTTACCTAGAATTTTAAGTGTAATACATCTTGAGATATCGAGTTCTCTGCTACATTTTTCGTTACACAAAAATGTAAATATATTGATGTCGCCGTCGTATTTTGGTGTTCTTTATGTCATTTTCCCGCCTCCTAGGATTTAAACAGGTTTATTAACTTTCTTTATATTATGCCAGTGTCTTCCGCTCATTGTAACCATATTGAAACTGGCCTTGCTTTGAAAGAAATCAATGCATTAGTAAAGAAGTTAAGTATTTGTTAACGAAAATGAAAATCTAATACCTTGCCAAAAATTGAACGATTTTGAAATTAAATGATGATTATTCCTAATTGAAATCCGTTTAGGCTAAACAAACATTTTATGTTAAGAGGTTATTACAGATCATAGATACAATGCTTATTAAATAATAAAAATATTCTCTCTAATAAAGTAATAATGTATCTTTTTATTATCTGTGTCCAAAGATTCAGTTTGTCGTCAAGGAACATTTGGTCTTGACTGCAGTAAAACTTGTAATTGTTTAAATCAATCTGAGTCATGTTTTGTGGCTATTGGAGGATGTACTTCCGGTTGTGGTAGTGGATATATAAAGGAGGATTGTCAGACAGGTTTGTTTTCAAATAAATACAGTGGTACCTCGAGATTCCAAATGAATCCGTTCCGGGGTGGCATTCGTATCTTGGATATTTCGTATCTCGAACACAGATTTACATTTAAAATACCTAATCCGTTCCAAACCACACAGAAACAACACTAAAATGGAAAATAGCATGGTAAACCATAGAAAAGACCAAGTAGGTCTTCAATTCTTAAATGTACACATAATAAAACAAATAAATACGTAAAAATAAAACAATGAAAACAATATAATTATTGAAAAATAATTTGTATACAATTGTTAAATTTTATCTTTCGATTGAGGCGTTTAATTATTAATTTCTTTGAAGCCATGGTCATAAAAATACGCTTTTCCAAAGATTTCACGAAAATACTAACGCATTTAGGACACCAACACCAAACCAACTACAAAGTAAATAAAGCCTGCTTGACACGCCCGAACACACAGCTACTTCACAGCAATAGGGCTGGAATTTACCAAAAGGAGAGCAGAACTTTTGGTGGCACTTGAATGACGTCACGCTATTTCCTGTGTTTTCAGCTGTTCGTTTTTTTCGTTTCTTCGATTTTTTTTCATATCTTGGAACAAGAAATTCTTCCCGTGGCGTTTCGAATCTTGAATTTTTCGTATCTTAAAGTATTCGTATTTAGAGTTACCACTGTAATTATATTTATCTTGCAGTTATGTTTACCACTTGTTCGCTAACTTACACATTCATTCGCTCATTTACTCAACCCTCACTCAATCACTCACTCACTCACATTCTCACTCACTATACTCACTCAATCACTCACTTACTTATTCACTCACTCACTCATTCACTATACTTACTCACTCACTCACTTACTCACTCACACATTAAAACATATACACATTCGATCAACACTGTCAACCCCATCACTCACTCATCTACTAACTCATTTACTCAATAATTCACTCACTCACTTGCTCACTAACCAATTCACTCACACAATAATTCACTCACAAACTCAACAACCTCCTTACTCATCCACTTTTACACTCACTTACTCATTCAGTCAGTCTCTTAGTCAGTCACTCACTCAATCACTCAACATCTCACACATGTACTAAAACACTGACGCACTCAGAGATCAAACTACTCACCTCCTCGCTCCAACTCTCACTCAGGCACACCCAACAACAATTTCAATCATTCACTCATGCAATCAAAATTAATTATTACTTTTAAAATGATGTATCACTATGTTCAAAATATGTGACATAAACATTCATTTAACAGTCTGTCATAACACCATGTTCTCCCAACCATTGACGTGAATATTAAATATTTTTTTGAGAACTCTGCCTTAATTTGCTATTATCGGAACCTGTGATATATGAGTCAAATATTTGTTACACTTAAATTATTCTTAAGATCACTATTTTCTTGCGCTAAGCCTTACCGTTAATGCTGCCTTTTAAAATTCTCGGTTTTCTCCTCTAACTTGTCTAGGTCTCTTTTGAAAATGCATCTTTCTGTATCTGTTAAACTTGGAAATTTGCCACTAATCAGCTTTCCGGAAGCTTAAAGCAATCTGTGATTTCGTATCTTCTCTTAAATATTACATATGTCCCTTCTATACGATTCCAAAGCTTATCCATGAGTTAGTGTCTTGTTTTATCTTGGGTTTAAATCTATTACTTCCGTTAGCAGGCAGACAAAGTTAAGCTAAAGTTTCAAAATGAGTTCTTTATTTACAACTATGAATGCCTATTTAAGATACGATACTTTAAGCAGATACACATTGTAGAAACGTATGCACCTACTAGATACATGTAACAACTTTCTACAACCTTCCTCCAGCCTGTGAAGCGTCTAAATGGGGAGCTCAGTGTAAGAACAACTGCAGTGGACATTGTCTGAATGGATTACCGTGTAACGTAACTAATGGCTGGTGTGATGCTGGGTGTGAGCCGGGATATATTCAGGAAAATTGTTCAGAAAGTGAGTGGATCACGTTATTGTCATTTAAATTCATTTATGAGATAAAACATTTTTAAGATATAACTTTTTATGAGTAACGCTCGAATGTAAGGTAGCGCATAATTAAAAGGAAAAGCAATACTTTTAAAGAGAAGATTATTTATTTTGGTACTCTAATTAGTGCTTGAAATTTAGTAGTAAATATATATTACTAGGATGAAGACACATATCATTTTCAAAAGTGATCAAATTAATATAATAATTTGTTTTGAATGTTCATGTTTTAAACATGGATACTTCTGCATTATTGAATTAAATTATTTTGACTTCCACTGTTATTTTGTTGATAACAACAGAATGCCCAGCTTTGAGATGGGGCGAACAATGTCTTAACAACTGCAGTGATCACTGTCACAACAAAACATGTGACTTCAAGAATGGTACCTGTGACCACGGGTGTGAACCAGGGTATAGGGATCAAACGTGTCAACAAGGTAAAAAGAGTTGTCATAAACTTAAGAAGATTCCTAATGAAAAAGTAAATGGGCTGTAAAAACAATTCAGCCTCTAGCGTAAGGCTTGTCTAAATGGAAGTGAAAAAGCTCACGCAGAGCAGTGCTACACAATGTGGTTGTCCGCGGACCGGTGCAGCTCCGTTGACCTTTAGCCAACTGTCCACAGAAGTTATCAAGCCTGGAAAGAATTAACCAACCCGTAAAAACAAAGTTTTAGATTATAAATCCCTTATATATGAGACATAACTAAATGCATTGATTATGTTCGATATAGTACCCATTGTGCGACAAACATTTACAGACTGAACGCGACTAACTCGCTTGCTGTAAACACGAGGATGTGGTCGTGGATGGCTGGAGTGAACTTCAGTGACACGTAAAATGTAAACAAAAACAGACGGCTTTATAGAGTTACATAGAGATAAACTAAAAATGCATTCATTTAATTACGGTACGTTCGATCGATCTGAAATTTTGATACAATGCATTGTTAGGTAACACGAGTCTATGTGCAATATTTCAGCTCGATAGCATCATGTAAAGTGTGTCATTTTAAAAAAAAATTCGCCTGCCCGACCAAGCGAGAGATCACGACAGCCATGACGACAGACACGATATGGAAGTTAATACAAGAGATTAAAAAATTTAATTTCAATCCTGAATTTGCAACCATTAATATTAAACTTATAAAATATTTCCATTTTTCGGTACTAAGGGGCCGTCCAAAAAGTACGTCACACTCTATAGGGGCGGAGGGGGTGTATAAAAGTGTGACAGTTTGTGACAGGGGGGAGGGGGGTCCAGCCATGTGAGACGTCACGCTGTTTTATATTAAATTTTAATTATTTTGTTAATAAAAAACAAAATTTTTGTTCGAAAGTGTGACGTACTTTGTCCCTAGATTTGTGACAGTTTGTGACAGGAGAAGGGGGGTGTTAAAAATGGTCAAAAATAGCGTGACGTACTTTATGGACGGCCCCTAAGCACATAAAATGAAACTTGTTATCAAGATTAATGAATTAGCACCATAATGCAAGAATCATGGCAAGGCGAATGCTTTGAATAAAAATGTAATATTATTTGCTGCATTATGTGAAGAAACGGGTGCTGAACATAAAAAGCTCTAACTGCATGCTGATGTGTGTTGGTTGTCTCAAGAAAAAGTATTTTCAAGATTTTGTGAATTGTGAAGAGAGCTTGACCAATTTAGCTGGAGAAAATCCTGATTGGCCTCAATAATTTTGAAATGTGAATTGGAAAGCCAAGTTCGGATTTGCAATTGCAGATACGATCGATGGACGGAAACGAACGCTAAAAGAATGGAAGATTCGAGTATCAGAAGATTATTTTGTTGTCTCACAATTTAGAAACAACAATCGATAGCGCAGATAAAGAGCTTGGTGTTCTATCTCTACAAAATGTGATCATTTAGCACTTGACCAAATTATTCGTCCACTTCGAGTACTACTTTCCAACATAAGATGACCCATGTAAAGGTCCTGGATGGATAGGCAATCCATATTATTGCATCGAATTTTGACTTGTCTGTACCCTTGTGAGATAAAATGTTGGAGTTAACTGCGGATGATGATTTTAAAATGAATTTCGGAACTATGACCTCTCTTGCATCATTTTGGAGACACGTGAGTGCAGAGTATCCTGAACTTTCCAAAATTGCTCTCAAAGCTCTTCTTCCATTTCCTTCATATTATCTATTGGAGACTGGTTTTTCAATATTGAACATTATTAACACAGCTTTAAAATTCGCCGTTGCATGTAGCATTGTCCTCAATCAAGTCACGAATGAGATTAATTTGCAAAACGTAAGCCGGCTCGTAAGACCCATTAATTAAAGTTACAAATGAAGGTACTAATTTTTTTTACTTTTAAAACCCATTTTTTAAATTTGTTTTCTCATTTATTTAAAATTAGGCCTTAGACAGAAATAGAAATTTTATTGAAATACTATTAGCCCAAAAACAGTTTTAAAAAACTATAGCTGCTATCAACACATTTAGTACGAAATGAAGACGATAGTATATGAACAATATAAATTCAAGGCTTATGGTTGAGATTGGTCTTTAAGCTTATCAAAACGTCTTGTGTGGAACATGGTCTATAAAGAACATTCCTAATTCACGACGAGGGGGGAGGGGTGGGTGTTGAAATGGCACGGACGGCCATATTTTAGTGACCCCTGCTCTAGGTTTTAATAGTTACTCTTATCATTTTTTAACATTCCCTTTGTAATGAACCTTGCTATTGTTTTTCGAATGTGTTTTAATTTATCGTGTCAAATCTATACAGATACTCCTTCTGTACAGAATATTATTGCGTCCACAGACCATGCCGATCTTTTGGCAAGCGACGCTGCGTTGACAGGCCAAGGCTATGAGGGTTCCACGCATTACCCAGCCGCTTGTTTCCCTAACTAGGGTTAGGTACCCCTTCGGAGTTGGGTGGACTCAGGGACACCCTTGGTCCCGGGAAACATGGATTTGAAACCATACGCCATCCAAGCGCTCATGCCACTCGACCACCGTGCCCCCATTGTTTTTTGTTGTTGTTAGTTGATTCACATACAGAAGATTCATATGCTAGTACCGGTCTTACCAATTTAATTCCTCTAAAGTTCAAAATGGACTTTGGCTTTGTGATACTTTTCTCTAATGAAATAATCATATAAAAATCATAATCGCCGTATTTGCAGTGCCTTATTTAACCATTGTAAATAGAATATCGTCCTCCATTATTAATGACTAGCAACAAAGCCCGTCCAAGGACGGGAATAAGTGTAGGGTGAACTGTGAAGTTCATGGAAGAACATCACTAAATTACCCACCCCCGTCTGTCAAGAGACCCTACCTCCCCCCACACCGCGGTCTGTCAAGAGACACTACCTCCCCCCCCCCACCGCGGTCTGTCCAGAGACATTATCTACCCCCCAACACCGCGGTCTGTCGCGATACCCTACATCCCCTCCACCGCAGTTTGTCGAGAGACCCGCCGTCTTGACCTGCCATACATGAGTATCACGTCAAAAATACTATACATTATAGTTATAACAACTCTACCCACCCCCGGCTATCCATAGACCTACCTCCCCCCACACCGTCGGTCTGTCCAGAGACCCTACCTCCCCACACCGAGATCTGTCAAGAGACCCTACCTCCCCCAACACCGCGGTCTTTCTAGAGACCCTACCTCCCACCCCACACCGCAGGTCTGTCAAGAGACCCTACCTCCCCCAACACCGCGGTCTTTCTAGAGACCTTACCTCCACCACCCCCACACCACGGTGTGTTCAGAGTTATAATAAATAACCAATAAATACAAAGTTTTTTTTACAAATCCCAACGCGCACCGCTAAAAATAAACTCTTTAAAGAAAGAACTGCACCAAAAATAACTAGTTTTGAACGTCGTTCAATATGTAAATGACACATATTTTTTTCTCCGCCAGTGATTGGCTGTAGGAGTTTGAGGGACCAATCGCTATCGATGACCGCACAAGAACATTGCCTTTTATTATATATGATATTATATAGGATAATTTTAAGAAGTGCCGATATAGCTTTTTTTCTCTATCTCTTCAGAATGCCTCTTGGGTACATGGGGTAAAGATTGCTTCAATTCATGCAACACTCACTGCCGAAACAATTCATGTGATATTATCAGTGGTATATGTTATAGCTGTGACGATGGCTACACTGGGGACAACTGTGACCATGGTAAGTAAAGAGCATTTATAATGATTTGAAGTTAACAAAACGTAATTATTTAAAAAATATAATACTTTCGTAATTTTTCAGTTGCAAAATAAAATACGTTGTCTGCTTTGTTTGTATATTAAAAGTTAATAGGAGTGTTGGGTGTGGAATGTATTAAAACTTAATGTATGAGTCACCGAGGATGTTTTCGTTGATGAATTGTTCATGAAAACGTGTGTGTTTTTACGTGTAGGCGAACAACATTTTAACTGATACATATTACTGGGGAATTCATTATTCATGTATATTTTAACACAAGTTAACACATTAATAATTTTTTTTTAAAGTATGATTATAAAGAAATGCTTAATATTTATGATTTAAATTATTAAAGCTATTAAATTATCATGTGTTGATTACAATGAAATTAGTATTGAAGGTGTAATTATAAAAACTAAAAACTATTAGATGTGACATTTGAATGGGAACATGATTGCCTTGGCAGGGTGATCGTCTTGCTAGCTTATTTATAAGTTTGAAAATACAAAGTGAAGTTTCTTGGAAATCGCAGTCCAGTGGTTTGGGGGAGGGTGGGTTATGGTAATCACGATTCAGGCACGGAGCCAAATCAGGACGAGGCAACAGGGGAATTAAATAGCACAAAGAAACTACAATGTGAAATTAAAATTTTATATAAAATATACTTACATTTATTAAATATTTTATACCATTCTCGTCTTCTGTTGACCTTTTTTTTTAATTAGTCATCACTTTATGGGAACTTTAAAAGAAAAAAAAATGATCAGGCTTTTATTCAGGTTCCCTTTAGGACATAGACGATATCGCATTTCCCCTTCATACCCACCAACCAAAAAAATAATCTAACTAGTACATTTTATTTGTAAAAGCTGATTTAATTCCCATACATCCGTACAAAGACATATTATTATATTTTGAACAAGTTGTCGTCAAACTCATAGTGGCGTTACAAGGGTATGTATCAACCTGTGAAGTAGCTCATGGTGTCACCCCTTCACGACTTTCTCCAAATAACTCCTCGAAGTCTGTCAGTGCCAAGTAAAGGGAAAATACAGTATTTTACATTTTGGTGTCACCCCTTGAGATGGTGTCACCCGGTGCGGCCCGCACCCCCTAGTGACGCCTCTGCAAACACATCACCATTAATAGGTGGACCGTAAGGGAATATAAGATCAGGTTATATTATTTTCTTCCGACAACTACTTTATCTTATTGCAATCCTTGTTCGGGTTTGTCAATGCCTTGTTACAAATATAAAACATCCATTTTGACATATCTTCTTTAAGGGCTCGACAAAAGCATTAAGCCATTGAATATAAACAATGCTTTTTAATTCTAAACAGAATGTGCCAATCTTACATGGGGTTTGAGCTGTCAGTATAACTGCAGTAAGAACTGTTTTAATGGAAGCTGCAATAACACCAATGGTTTTTGTTCGTTGGGATGCTTACCAGGATACATTGGAGATAACTGTTCCATGGGTACTAATATATCAATTGTAGAAATACTTAAGGCTAAAGCTTGATGACAACTGCAAGCAAATATAAAATGTAATTGGTTATTTAAACTTTTTTATAAAATATTAGAAAGGTAATTAAATAGAATTTTATGGTCATAGATTTCTCGTCTCATGTATTAATTTTATTAAATCAATCCTCCCTTTTCTAAAAAAAAATCAACTACCCAGCAAATGCAACGCACATTTCTTCTATTGAATGCATTGTTCCAATAAACAGTAAACCCAAGGCTTAAGGAACTAGTTTTAAGATACATTTTAATGTTCCTTAAGGTCGCAATCGATTATTTTAATATATCCATCTTCTTTAATAATTTCCTTCTAACAAAGATTGCTGAATAAAATATTCTCTGTCCCCTCAAAAATAGCCTGCCCCGAGTTTAAGTGGGGCTCAAAGTGCTTGGCCAACTGTAGTAACAATTGTGCCAATAAGACTTGTGACAAGCGTGATGGGAAATGTGACGATGGCTGTGTGGCTGGATACATGGGAGACAACTGTACGCAATGTAGGTACTATTCGACAAGCGGTTATCAATTTTTTTTTCAAGTTTCTTCAATTTTAAACATTATTTTTCTTGATCCATTCAACAATTATTTAGCCTTTAGTGGCTTAAGGAAGCATATAACTTTTCAATTTAAAAATAAATGTTTAACTATTGAAAATTGCAAAATATTGAGCTAACCTTTGAATTTATTTAAGTTTTCGCTGTTTCCTGTGCAGTTGCGAGAATAACATGATACGTGTAAGCATTAATCTGTAAAACTTACAGCCCTAGAATCTAGAGTCTAGAGCTATGTAATATGTTAAGTAGATATTTTATAATGCAAAATAACATTCTCGTCTGTTTTGTTCAATGATAAAAGAGATTTGCTCTAAATCAAGCCTTTTTCGATAAAAATGATTCCATTAACTTGAGTATTCTTTCTTTTTAAAACGAATTTTTTAATTACAAAAAAAAATAAAAAAAATAATTGTTGTAGAAATTTTTTTCCTTTTCAAATCATTATAATTATATTTTCATCCCATCAAGATTTATTTCTAAACCACGATAAACCAAAAACTATATTAAAGCTGAAACTAAATATATGGACCAACGCATTCTGTTGTTTAATTACACGTTGTTGCCCTTATTCCATTTTCTAACATGACGAGATATCTCGCTGGAGGTTAATATATTGTTGTATGGTTTATCGCCCTACTACGTAATAACAAAAAACTACATATTAAACCGTTTTTTTTTCTTTGGGTGATTTGGAAGCTTAGCTTTCGGGGCCCGATGTAACAGACCAGATTAAACACCTGACCAGAATATACCCGGGTATAATCTTGCCTAAACCAGAATATACCCCTCCAGGCCAGAATATACTTCTTTGACAACATGAGGATAGATAGTTACAATAAGTAAATGACTATTTAGACATTCTATTGGTGTTTTAGCTTTGTCAGAGAAGTTAAACTCATTTCTTAAGTAGGAAAGATTTTGTATTTACAATAAAATAAAAACATTAAAATAATTTATTTTACTACGATGTCTGATGGGACGGTAACTTTTCATCTAAAGTTACATTCTACACAAGTATGGATTAAATCAGCGATAAAAAAATAATTTAAAGTTGACTAATTCATGCGTTATATTAATTTATTATTTTTTTTAAAAATAATTTAATAGCTATAGCTTTTCAAAGGCTTGCGAACATTTATTTCATGTACCTCGCTTATTTTTCAAATCATTATTTTTAATTATTTTCAGTATGGCAATTAAGATTTTTTAAATTACTGAATGAAATTATGCTTAAATGTTTGTGTTTGATTGTTTTTCGTTTTTTTCCTCTGATACATTTAAATGTTACTGGCAACACCGGTTTAGGCTTATCTTCATTTTTTTTAAAAATAAACATATCATGGCGCCTTTTTCTTTAAAAAAAAATCTACCTGAATATACGCTATTCTGCAAAATAATTTAAAGATCAGGACAAGAATAAAAGTGTGGGAAACATTGTTTGACTTCCCCAATATCGCTTGTCATATTTCCAAGCTCGGTTAGCCTTCACGGCGTCTTAAGACATTCAAAAGAAACCTTTGTTGCAGTAGCGCAAATCATTTTTATTTTTTGAAATCAGTGCAATTCATTTTTACCTGTGTTACTCTTAAAACAGTACGGTCATCCTTATTGGATTTCGCAAATGCTGGAGTGTCCGCTTTTCATGAATTCATCTATTGTTATGAAAGACGGATGGTGTTCCGTTTAATCTGCATTAAAAAAACCTCTTACCTCAGCGAGCCCGGTTGTTTTATTCTAAACAAGCCGTATTTCTTTTGAAAGGCGTAAATATAAATGAGTAGCACAGAGTTGCGAATCGTAGCAACCTTGTTGGATTAGGACGATCTTTACAGAGTTGACGAATCGGATTTCGCAACTTTAAAAAAAATGTTTGGTCACTATAAAATAAACTCCAAAACGACCAGAGCGCAAACTTTGTCAACCATGGAAGACCAAATGTATGATCAGCTTTTACAATTCTATTCTACAACGAAAGCTAAGTACACCCTGTGGATCCATAACTAACTTTCAGAGAAACTGTCAAATTCATGCCACAATTTAGGCAAACGGCAAAGCCATTTGAAGCAAAAGAAGCGAATGATTCTTTACCATGGTGTAAAGGAAGTCCTCAATAAAAGTCGCCTGCCAAATATCCTGAAGACGTTTCATGTCAACCCAAATTTTGGTGGCCATTTTGGCATAGATAATACAGCCACAATATCTGCACTTTGTTATTGAAAGAGAATGAAGCATGACGTTCACCAAAACGTCAAATATGTCAAAAATGGTTTGTCCTAAAGCCAAAAACCAGCAAGAAGGCTCCACCATTGAACAATATACCAGTGCATACCACATCTGTACATGCCTCAACCAGGTGCACTCCTTTTGAAATTATGTATAGACGAAAAGCCAAACTACCCACGGATCTCAGGCCTGCGGAAGATGGAACAGTTTTACCATTAACTTATTTGGACAAAGTCAGCGTCGATGTGCTGAAAACACAGCATTTCAAATAAGGGTTAATCTAACGGTGAATACCAATATCCACCAAGCCCAGTCGCATTAAGAGTGTAATTTTGATGGCACAAATACAAGCAACCAAGAAATAACTGATGATTCCATAGTTTAAATAATCCTTAATGAAAGACGCCTAAGATGGCTAGGACATGTAGAAAGAATGAGCCCGGGTCGCATCCCCAAATACTGGATATGGAGAACTGGTATCGGGAAAGTCAAGTTGCCCACGTCTCCGATTTATGGATGTCTGCCAGAGCGACTTGAGAGCAACCAGAATAAGGACAAGTGACTGGGGGTGTAAAGCAGAAGACCGATCTACATGGCGCACAGTTGTCAAAGAGAACGTAAAAGTAGCCGATGAGCGCAAAGATGGACTAGGCTATAGACAGAAGAGATAGGAGAAAGGCCAAAACATTGGGAAGCACAGACCTCGTTTGCACCATCGCCTCGCGAGACTGAAGGATGCTTACGACGATGATTTCAAGAATCATCACCGCATTCATCGCATGGGTTCGAAGATGGAACCTCGATGGATTGGTAGCAGCATTGAACAAAGGGAGAGGCAAGCTAAAGAATATATCGACTGACAAAATACTCTGAAACACCTACAATATCAGTAACCTAAAAGTTTACAGCTATTAACAGGGTTCTTCACCCAATAAGGCCCTGGTGATTCTGTTAAAGGTACTGTCAATGGGAGCCTACAACAAAAAAGTACAAGAAAGCACAGGTGAAGAAACAAACATCGCTGTGATACAACATGTTTAAAAACAAATGCAGATTAGAACTTTTAACCAACTAACTATTGCAAGAAGAAAGCGTCTTGGTACAATTATGGCCTTACTTTAAACAAGATTGTATATTATGGACGCACTCAAGATCTTAAACAACGCATGTGTACAAGTACAACGAAAAAAAGTGGGGAGGGCGGTTAATTCAGGACCATAAGCTACATTCTGACAGGAACAGAGGAAATCACATCCTCTTCAAGATAAAGTAATTCAACACGTGAACACTAGCATTACATAACAACTATATGACTACTTGCATCAAAATGTGAAATGGATTGCCTGAAGAAACCAGGAAAACCAACACTATCAACATTTAAAACTCCAATAAAAATGCAAGACTAGACATAAACCACTGATACGCGTAGGACTTTATGATCCTCTGTATAGAAGGAGCGTGTGTAAAGGATAAGATATGAAAGGGGTAAGGAATCCAAAGTGTTCGCACACGTTTGAAAAGCAACAAATATAACCACGATTAAATGAATGTTTTAAAATAATCATGTAGTGGTTGATTAAGTTAATGTTAAATGACAAAAAAAAACGCTGATTCCATATATATTTGTATAGACTATATCTTTGGTTCTTGAATCGTCAAAATTATAACAAGATTTCATATTTTAATAACGAGACAACGACATCCTCATTTTAAAAAAAGGTCATGTTTTTTTCAAGCATCGTAAAATATTTTATAATTATTTTTGTTTTAAATTAAAATAATTTTGCTACTTAAGAAAAGAGTTTAATTTCTCTGACAGAGCTAAAACATGAAGAGGAAGTCTAAAAAGTCATTCATCAATTTTTTCCCGTGTTGTGAAAGGGGTAAATTCTGGCCTGAGGAGGTATATTCTGGCTTAGGCCAGTTTAACCCCTGGGGTATATTCTGGTCAAGGGTTTAATGTGGCCCGTTACACCGGTACAGGATCACGACCCGGCATGTAGAAAACTCTTATAAGCATTGTATTTTTACTGATTTAGCAAAATTTACAAAAAGTTGGTGATTTAAAATAAAGGTGATGTTTGTAGGGTTCATTTACACGACACTGCTAACCTTCGTGTAAGCATATATAATACACATCACATAAAGAAGAAGGTACTGAGGGGGTTGAAGATTTGTGAGAGAAAAAGATGTCTTATTCATTTTGGTCACACTACATAGAAAAATGTTATCAGTAAATTTGACATTACCTAAAAAGGTCATGCTTTTTTCATGCATCGTAAAATATTTTATAATTATTTTTGTTTTAAATTAAAAACAACTGTGTCAACTGTTAAGAGTAACAAAGAAAAAGAAACAAATAAATTCAAAATATTTTATTCATGGAAAGGAACTAACCCAAACTAAAGATGCAAAATACTTAGGAGTCGTAATAAATGAGAAATTATCATGGAATCCCCATGTCAATGAAGTTATTAAAAAATCAAACAAAACCTTCGGCTTTATAAAAAGAAACCTTTACAAATGCAATAAAGATATAAAACTAAAATGCTATCTCACTTTGGTGAGACCTGTACTAGAATATGCATCTTCTGTATGGGACCCATCCACCAAAGAAAACATTCATAAACTAGAACAAATCCAAAAGAGAGCTGCCAAATTCATCACTGGAGAATATTCAAAACTGACTAGAATAACACCATTAGTTAAATCATTAAACCTTGAAACACTAGAGGATAGAAGGACCAAGAGCAAAGTAGTAATCATACATAAAGCAATTAACTCTAATTTAGAAATACAACACAAAGATAACTTAATACAACCCTTAGATAGACATAAGGATAAAAACACCTTTCTTATTCCATATGCGAGAACAAACTCATACAAATTTTCGTTTTCCCGTCCGGAATTCGGGCGTGGAATGGGTTGCCTGAAGAAACCAGGAAAGCCAACACTTTATCAACATTTAAAACTCTAATAAGAATGCAGCACTAAACACAAACCATAGATAAGCGTAGGACGCCATAATCTTCTGTATAGAAGGAGCGTTTGAAACAGATAAGATAAGATAAGATAGTTATACAAAAATGTGAGCGCCGCTAGCGAAAACTTCTAGAGAAATGGGGCTGAAACCTCTACATGTTTATTTAGGTTTGATCGGGCAATAGCAAATGAGCTGAACACAACTTGTGAAAACTAATGGCAGAAACAGTTAAGAATATAATTCTTTGTTTGGGATCTTTTAGAATCCATGGATGAGATCCACAGTGGCTAAAACATGTTGAAGACGTGTCGTGAAGAATTCTTTAAACGATATGTAAAAATTTAATGAAAAAAAATAGAAATGCAAAAGTGTGGACGGAAATTTGAAATAGGGTTTTCGGAAATGTGTTTTCAATAATATAAACACAACAGAGATTGAAAATATGAGGTGGCATTCTAAGTTTTAAGATATAAAATAATTCATCTTTATTGGGTTAATTCTGATAAAGACTTAAAACAGTTTTACAAAATAAAATGTCATAAAAATAATAAACAACCTTCTGCTCTATCCAAAACAGCTTGTGATAGAATGTCTTGGGGAGAAAATTGCACTAAGAAATGCAGTTACCATTGTGTCAATAAAACGTGTGACAGATTTAATGGAACTTGTGACAAGGGATGTCAAGCTGGATACCTGGGGGACTTGTGTGATGAACGTGAGTTGTTGCAATTAGTTTTAAAATTAATATCTTCATTTTATAAATTTAATAGGCTTTCATTTTTTAAAAAATGTGTTAAGTGTATCAGTATAGATAAAATAAGGTTTGTGGCGTTAAACTTTCTTGAACTGAAATGTGTACCTGCCGTTAAGAGAGAGAGAGAGAGAGAGAGAGAGAGAGAGAGGAGCGAGAGAGAGATCGCGTAAAGTTAAAGTTAATAAATGAGTCTTTTATTTACCACTATAAATGCTTATTGAAGTTAAGATACTTTAGTTAGATACTCATTGAAGAAACTAACATTCCCTACAACCTTCTCCCAGCCTGTGAAGTGCCTAAATGGGGAGATCAGTGTAAGAACAACTGCAGTGGACATTGTCTGAATGGATCACGGTGTAACATAACCAATGGCTGGTGTGATGCTGGGTGTGAGCGCGGTTATACTCAGGAAAATTGTTCAGACAGTGAGTGGATCACGTTATTGTCATTTAAATACTTTAATAAGTTAGTACGAAATTTTAAACATATCTATTTTCATGAGTAACCCTCGAGAGTAAGGCGGTGAAATCTTTAAAAATAAAAGGTAGACATGACATTTTTAAATTACATATTTATGCTTTTTAAGTTGAGCTTTTAAAAAATAAGTCATTTCACGTCGATTGGATTTTAAAAAAATAATAAATTGTCAATAAATATATATTGAGGGATGAAGATACATATCTTTTTCAAAATTGATCAAATTTAAAATATGTTTTTAGTAGTCATATTTTAAACATGAACATTATTTTGCATCAATTGAATTCTACTAATTAAAATTTGCTGATGACAACAGAGTGCCCAGCTCTGAGTTGGGGCAACAAATGCCTCAACAACTGCAGCGATTACTGTAACAACAAAACATGTGACTTCAGGAATGGTAACTGTGACCACGGGTGTGAACGCGGGTATTTTGGTCCAAGGTGTCAACGAGGTAAGGGAATAATATGTCAACCTAGAGAGTGGGGCTTTTCTAAATGAAAGTGAAAAAGTTCACGTAGAGAACATGGAAATGATTTAGGATTCTCACACAAGGTTTATATATTAAAATTTTTATTATAGTTCGTTAGAGCGTTAAAAATTAGCATATAGGTTTATGATGTACCATAGACAATATTTTCATTACATGCCTGCATCATGTGTCACGAAAAGTCATTCTGAGCTAAAAAAAATTATAAAAAAAAATTATTATTAATAAATAAAATTTAAAAAGAAATATAGGTAAGCAGAGTACAGTTGATATGGGTGTTGAAGGATGAACAAATTAAATAAAAGCTGACGTAAACTTTTATACTAAATACAATTTTTACATTTGTATAAAGTCTGTGTCTATAAAGCCTAAAGTTTGTTAAATAAAAATATATATATATATTTTGTGGATTCAGGGCCCATTTTAGGCTACTGTACACTATGCTGCCGCAGTGGGTCCCGCGCTTTCATAGGCCCCCGCCTATCTAAATTTTCTCGTATAATCCTTATTAATTCCTTGTTCCTACCTAGAATGGGCCCCGCGCAATATATTTTGCATTGTAAGCCGCATCGGGCCCCGCAATTGCTAAGACCGATCATTTATTATAATCCTCTTCATCTTTCATTTTCCATGAAGGAAATGTATGTTAAATTACTTCCTTTTCTTAGACAATCTTCACAGTTGACACTTTCAAGGTCGAAAAACATACTCCAATTATTTCATCCTTTTTCTAGTTCATCGAGGTCTTTTTGCAAGATTCCAGTGCTGTATCTTGTTCTGAATTTATTTTTCTAAACATTTTTAGTAATCAGCAGCTAATTTCCTAACTTTTGTTAGAGGCGTATAATACCTGATAAATTAATATTGTGATTGTCAATGAAAAAATAAATAACGTAGACCGAGTAATACTTTCACAACTGTCTTAATATTTAAAATTCATTACAAAAATTATTGAATTATTCATTTTTTTCATAAACTGTGATACAATACATTTTATGTGTTTCTTAATTGTTCAGCATATTTTAAGTTTAATACAAAGGAATTAAAATATACACTTGTCGTTTACTTCAAATTACAATAACACTGAAAATTTGTTGTTTTTTTTACTTCTTCGCAAAACGATACACATACAGATGTCAGATATTATTTTATTATAAAAATGGCAATAATTTGTGCCACGTTAAAATTATTTTGTTTGTTTATCAGAGTGCCTCCAATCCCTGTGGGGGGAAAACTGTCATCTCAACTGTAGCCAACAATGTACCAACCAGAGTTGTTCTAAAAGTGACGGTACATGCAACTTTGGATGTATTGCTGGTTACAAAGGACAACAGTGCCTAGAGAGTGAGTATCTAAAAAGTTTAATTTCGTCTTAGCAGACTGACTCAACTAGTTGACGCTACGTGGTTTGATGAGCTTCTGGTTTGATTTTGCTTTAGTGATCGCGTTTGGCGATGGTGTCGGCTCATTTGGTGGGATTCCCATCCACCCACAATAGACGGTGATTGCTCAATGCTTTAATAAAAACATTACCAATCAGCCTTCTGAGTAGAGGATTATTGCGTCCTACGTATTTCTAGGAACAGACAGAAAGTACTAGCCTGTACGAAAGTGACACAGCCCAACCGACTTTATTTTCCTATTATCGTGTACTCATCAGAGCTGGGTGGACTCAGGACACTTTTAGCCAAGGGAACAAGTCCCGTGCTTCACTGAGACTCAAACCTGCGACTCTCGATGCGCCGATGACCCACTTGTAAGCCAAGTGAAGGGGCACATTGAACTGATTCATTTGCTGTGAGACTTATAAAGTTATATAAGATAATGAAACCATAATTGTGATAAAAAAAATTTGAAAAATATCAATTTGAAAAAAAAAGGTTTATGCATAATAATAATGCTGATTTGATAAGTAATATAGCGCAAGTAGCTGTATAGCCTGTGTTCACATAAAAATAGTTAACACATATACAATTCAACGTAAAACATACATATCATAACTAATACATAACGACATTACAGATCACATAAGCTACGTTAATCATTTAAAGAATTGTTTGATTGTTATTAAATTAATTTTAAAAGTAATGTTTTAAGATACGTGTTTTTAAAGCAGTCTTGGGAGCCTTAGAAATACATGAAGATAGGAATGGCATAAACAGTTTTGCGTCACCAGACTACTAATTGTTTTTCTTAATTATATAATATTCACTATGTATCAAATCAAAGTGTTGTGACATGTTCAAGCACGTTCCTCTAATAGTGGTTCAAAATTCAATAGCATTACTGCACACCGATCATGTTTTACAGACGTAGAGAGGTCTAGGTTCAAACTTTAATAAGTTAATTTTTCTATGTGATTTTACTTGAAACCTTGAACCACTTTGACCAATGTTTGCGAACCTTTTTGCGGCCGCGTGCCTGAAATTCAAACAAAAGTACCAACACTCCAAAGAAATCTGAAAATGGTGATTTGGCTTAGCTGGTTTGATTAAAGAAGTACTATTTTAATCGCGGGCTGATAAGGCTCCACGTGACTACTGTGGCACGCGTGCCATAGGTCAGTGGCGTAGCTAGAGTGGGGGAGGGGTTCAAATTTGAAAATACCCCGGGCCCCCACTTGAGTATCAAAGGAGTATCTGAATTTTTATTTATATTAAACATTACGCCACCGCCATGTAATCTTGCTATTCACGTTGTTATATAATTTAGTGACACTGTTGCATGTATTTCACGCAGATTAAGAATTTCAAAATTAAGTATTACAACACCCGTGTAACAAAAATGGTAAAACGTTTACTAAAAACTGTCAGCATATAGCTCCGAGTTTTGTAAAACGCGTTATCTTGACGGCATTTTATCAGTATCTTCTATTAAATGTCCATGCTATAATCCATCTGTCCATAGGCATAAGTGGAAGGGTAATAGTTCGTATATATTTATTATATTCGTGTGACGAAATTTCACAATTATGGCGGATGAAACAAGTATATATAATTTTTTGTATATTTTCTTTATTTGTGAAATTAAAAGAATGATATTCTTTATAAGGGAACTTCATCCATAACGAAAGAACGAGTTTACTAGAGTGGGGCTACCAAAGGGAAAAAAAGAGTGCTGCAGAAAGAGAAGAAGCTGCAAAATCAAAGAACGTTTTTGAAGGGTTCTTTAAGAAGAAATATGATAAGAGCATTGAAAACAAAGGAGATCTTGAACATGGCGAAGTAAAGTATCACCATTCAGATGATTCGTACAAAAGTACAGCAGTCAAAGAGACTTTAGAAGTGGAAATGCCCCTTAGAGACTTTAGACGTGGAAATGCCTCTTTATGAGAGAAGAAGGGCTGAAGAAATTTCAGGGGGAACCTTTTATCACAGTCAGAGAAAACATCTGAAGAAAGTGATACAGACGATGAGTCAATTGATGATCTTCCAAAATCACTTTCTCCAGAAGTTGAAGAAACTGTAATTAAGTACAAAGACTTCGGATATATTCGGCCTGGAAGTTTATCTGACGAACTTCGAGCAAAGATTGTATTAAAGGGTAGCTTATTTTTCCCAAACAAAGATGAAGAGTACTCATTTCCAACAGAGTTTACGCAAAATAAATCACGAAGTTTAACATCATAATGGTTCACCAGAAAGCTTCCAACAGGAGAACTTTGCAACGGATCTTGGCTCTTCTTCTCTCAACACTTGGAATGTCTTCTTTGTTTTGCATGTGTACTGTTTTCTGAGGCATCAGAAAAGACATCTAGTGCATTGAGCAAACCTGGAGTTGGTTTCACCAAATGAAAGAAACATGAGTGACTCAAAAAACAAGAAGGAGTTCACCACGGACAAGCTTTTTTGAAGTGGAAGTTAAAAGAATTAAGGCTTAAGGCAGAACCCGATGAGCTGTCACATATGCTTCGTGTGCAAAATTTGAAAAATCAGGAGTATTGAAGAGAAATTCTGATGCGTGTAGCAGCAGCTGTCAAGCACTTAGCAAAACCAAACTCAAGCTTACGTGGCCACAAAGAAAAACTGGATTCTCCCAATCCTGGGAACTTCCTAGCATCTTTGAAATTTTGTTCAGAATTTGATGAAGTTATGAAACACCACTTACATAGAATTGAATCTGGGAAGACACATTATTTGTCATTAGAAATTCAAAATTAATTCATAAACTTGATTGGCAATAAAGTTAGGGTATCAATTGTTGGGAAAATCAAGCAAGTTTGTTACTTTTCTCTGATGTTTGGTGCTACTCCAGATGTTTCTCACCAAGAACAAGTATCGCTTATAGTTCGTTACTTGGATGTCGAGAATGTCCAAATAAAAGAGACATTCCTTAGTTAATTTACAATTGTGAAGCCAGATGCACAACATTTTGAAGAACTTGTTCTTAAAACTCTTAAAACATTGGACTGGACTTTGATCTGTGCAAAGGTCAAACCTATGATAACGCAGCCACAATGAGTTGCAGTCTGTCTTGCCTGCAGAAACGTATCTTAGGCATAAATCCAAAGGCAACATTTTTCAACTGTGATAATCACTCTCTCAACCTGGCAGCTCTTCATTCTGCTAAGATAGATGCAGCAATTTAACACCCTTTTTGAAACTGTACACGAATGGCTCAACTTTTTTTCCTATTCACCCGAGAGGTGTGCGAAACTGAAAGAAGCTGAAGCCGGGAGTCTAAAAAAGGAGTTGTGCAAGGGGGTCCTCAAGAGAAGAAGCTACGTCGTCAGTTTCCTTGCATCTTGATAAAATCATCAAGGTTTTGGAGTGACTTTCTGAATCAACAACTGAAATAATGGACATTAGAAGTAGTGCACATAATCATCTTCGTGCAGTGGAAAATTATGAACTTTTTTGCGTATCTAGTATTCTGGTCAAATCTCCTTGGCCCAATCAATGTAGTTGAGAAGAAACTACAAACATCTGGACTGCACATATGAGAAGCTGCTGAAGAGATTAAGACCCTTTAATGCTTTCTGAAAAAATTATGAGAAACAGGCGAAACTGTTGAGTTAAGTTCTGATGTAGAATTGTCGATAGAAACTGCAATTCAAACTTGTTGCGACTGAAGTGCTGGACAGACTTAATATGGCGATGAACGACATATTCCAAAGGCTGGAAAACCATATGGACACCTTCGGGTTTATTCTTGAACCAAGACGCTTATTGGAGTCTATGGATGATGGCATGCTGCTGAAAAACTGTGTTTCTTTATCCTGTTTGTATGATGAAATACAGGAAAATCGCGTGTTCAATGATGTCATTGATGCACGATTACTTTTCATCAACAAGCTGGCTTCATATTGTAATGATGCGTGCTCACACCTTGCAACCTCCATCCGAATACTGCTACCTCATGCCACTTCCATTGCATCATGTGAGACATCATACTCAAAACTCAATTTAATTTTTTTTTAAACTGTCTCAGGAGCACAATGTCGCAAGAAAGACTAAGCAACAAGGCTTTAATGACAGTTGAGTCAAAAATACTAGACAGAATTGATCTAGATGATGTTATAGATTCCTTTGCTGCACAGAAAATACGACGTGAGGCATTATGAATTGAGATTAGTCACTTGTGCATTATCTCGCATATAACAACGGTATTATTCATTAAAAGAGTCTGAATGATTATTTTCTAATAATTTGACTGAAATACTGTACCACTATGACTTTAGACTTGTATATTTATTAAGTTCATCATCTCATGTCATGATGTCGAATTTCAAAATGCAAGGGCCCCACAAAGAGGCAAAGCTCCACGGGCCCCCAAATCCCTAGCTACGCCACTATTACAAGTTCGCCATCACTGGTTTAGACTGTCCCTAGACATGAATTAACACAAATTAACAATTTCTATAACACTAAGCCGCATGACGTAACTTTAATATCCATTTAAGTATTATAAACTAGATGCAACCCGAGGCGTAGCATACGCCGCAGACTTGCTCTTTGATGGTGCAAAGATAGGGGGGGGGGATAACGGACACAAACTACATCACGAAGAAATCAGAACAACTTGAATAAATCTCAAAACATGCGCACTGCGGTTACCTTCTTGCCCCCCCCCACCCTGCACCACCCTAGCTTGTCAAGCATAAACTGTAATTAGTCGACCCTGGTGAGGGTCATTCGTCAAGCTTATTTGCACTCGTCTTGTGCTTTTTCTGGTTATATATATATATATATATATATATATATATATATATATATATATATATATATATATATATATAGAGAGAGAGAGAGAGAGAGAGAGAGAGAGAGATGGTGGATTGAAATTCTTCTGCGGAATCCGTTCGTTCATTAGAGTGTGTTTTGAAATGCGGTTGTACATGTTTATCAGGATAGTGGCAGGGTGACGTCACATCAGTGTTATTAGGTGGCTGTGAAATGTGTGTGAACATAGCCACGTTGTCAAAAGTTGGCACCAGAAAGTCATCACGTGTGAGAGGCAAGTGAACTTCGCAATGGCCATTATCGAAAGGACCGCTAAAGAGCAGGTGTATAGTCAAATTTTGACCTAGATTGTAAACTCAAGGAGAGGTATAAGGATGTTCTCTGAAGTAAATGATGATACTGGCGGGAGGTATTTCGGACATCGCGATAATTTCTGCCTCGCCATCATATACCCTAAATTATTTATGTACTGAAAGTATTATTGAGAAGAGTGTACAACCATCTCATGGTCACTGAGAAGAACGGAGACCACGTCATCGATGTTATCCCAATGTTGAGAAACAAAGTTTACAGCCATGTTGCACAAACATACATTTTTAAACATTAAAAAAATGTCTCAGACGGGGCTTGAACCCAGGACCTTTCGCGTGTTAAGCGGATGTAATAACAACTACACTACGAAATGCATGCCTATTCTGTGAAGGAAGAACGACTGTAAACTCAAAAAGCATCAATAGTCTCGATGACCTCCCTTCTCCACCACCTTTAATTCTTGCCAAACATTAACTCATTGGTCAACCCCAGCGAGCGTCATTCGTCATGCTTGATTGCACATACTCGCTTTGGTGAATTATATATATTATAACATAATTTAATTATATCGATGTTTTTATTTGTACTGATGATGTCTTTGACATAAACTTTAATAATTGGTCTTGTATTTAACTATTAGCGTGAATTGTTTTTTAATACATGTTCCTTGTGTTTTTTTTAATATATCAAATAATTAGTTGAAGAGGATAAAACATCAGCAGCTGCAATTGTGGTACCGATTATTGTTGCACTCATCATACTCATGTTGATCATTGCTGCTATGATTATATATAGGTAATGTGAAACTTTTGATATTTATGCATGAAAAAATAGTGGTATTTTTTAAAAAATAACTTTAGTAAAACATTAAAATATACTGATATTTAAAGTTGCATTTTTAAAAATAATCTGAAAATAATTACTGAACTGAAAAAAATCTTCGTTAGTACGGCACCTTTAGTTGTGTATTTATCATGTATATGATGTACTGTTTGAACAGTCAATAGCAAGTGACATTAATATTAGAAGGTCAAAGAGATTATTCTGATTTATGAATTTCAAGTGAGTTTTAAAACAACACATGACACTGAAAGGAAAGTTTAAACAGAATGCCTTCCCTGCCAACACAACATCAATGATCCCCATTAAATCAGAAAAACAGTTTAGCTTACATGCAATGATCCATCCTTACATGACGTCACGCGATTTAGGCCGATTTTACGCCCACTGCCCCCCCTCGCCCTCTTCGACACATGTCGTCACAAAAAGTTTGGCCCCCCTCAAATATAACGTCACATAGATTTGCGTAAACCCACCCCCCATAAAAGCGTATCTCCTATTTGAAAATGACCATGTTTGAAATCACTTTATTGTCATTTAAATATGTATTTAGTGTAAGGCTGCACTCTAATATCGTAGCCGTTTAAAACGACGGTCTAAGTGGTAGCGCACTGGACTATCGATCCGAGGCAGATCCCGAGTCGCGGGTTCGAGCCCAGGCACTGGAAAGGCCCCTGGGGGCATTGTGCTGGTCACACATTCCCATGCTCGTTAGTGGTGGATAAAAACTTGTGAACGATACAACGCTTGCCCTATAGACCGTCATGGACTGGAAAGGAGGTCATATATATATATATATGTATGTGGAACTTAAAGTTTCGCATTTTGATGTAAAGTCAAAATTTACACCCCCTCCTCTTCGTCACACATCTTCACAAATGTGTGACCTCTCCCTCTTACCCCCTTGGTGCTTTAGCCCCTTTATGGACGCCCACTAACATGACAAAAATAAGTTCATATTACTGGTTTTAAAACGGGACGCAGATCAACACAATAAACTAGACGTTGTCTCCCATTATCACTGAGAGTTCTCTGTCTTACTTTAGAAATGGATTCATACAAACTTTACTAGAATTTCAATTTCTCCACATATCTTAGGACCAAATTTAATAGATTTTGATAAAATGTAAAGGAAGCATGTTTTACTGTACTAAACTTTCAATAAGTGTTTTTTTTCCTCTACTTTTATCACAGACGAAGACGACAGAGTAAAAATAAAGCTAACGAAGAACAGCTATCAAAAGAAATGTTATTCATCAAGCCCAAAAATGTCAGTAATGGCAATGAATACAACAATGATCTAACTGGTAAGTTTCACCAAATAAACAACTTTTTTTATTTCAACAAATGCCCTTTGAATCACTCATGGTGTCAAAATATATGAAGGTAAATAATAAAATTGTAAGAACTTATATCAAAGTCTAGAAATTGTTAAAGAAAATATGTATGAGTATTACGATGTTTATAATTTATAAAAAATGATTTTAATTGACTTTTATTTTAAATGTAATTATAAATAACTTAATTAATTTCATAAATACTTGTTTCAATATTTTATAAGAAAACAACGATTTTTTAACTTAATGCTGGCTTTCTTAGTTTAGTCTAGACTTTTCTGTTAATCGTTACGTCTTCCAGATCGACTTAGCAAAAGTCTAAAGGAAATCCCTGTGAATACCGGTTATGAAAACACTTACTCGAACATAGTCCTACCAACAGTCAAAGACACATCAATAGCCGTCCCTGACTTGAACGATTTTATGCGTCATCATGAAAGTGAATTCTTTTCTAACCAATTTAAGGTTTGTTCAAATGGTTTGTTTTAACCTTAAAAAAAAACCAAACAAAAGAATTAACAATCTACATCGGCCCAGACATGACTCAATGTTACAAATGATTAGTTGCTAGAAATTGAAAAATATATTACTAAATAATAAAATATATCACCTATTGCAGCTTACATGTTTTACATAAAATATTAAGGTAAGTAAAATAAGTAAATTATTTTCAAATAAAAAATGCGCCTTAAAGACAATGAAAATTGAAACCATTCATACAAATTAAAAAATTCGATCTTTCAAACTTTGTTGTTTTATAAAATGATCTCGCAGAATACAAATAACTGGTTTAATAGATGATCTGTCGAAAGGCTTAGACAATAATAATCAAATAGATACAATATAACTCGACTTCTCAAAATCATTTGACAAAGTTCACCACTTCAGTTTACTCAAAAAACTTAACTTCTTTGGAATCTTGAATCTCAAGATCCATACATCTTTGAATCTAAGGCTTCCTTTTAGGAATAGACTATAGAGCAAACTGTAATAATTAATTGGATCTAAATTAGCACCAATAACTGTTAACTCAGGAGTCCCAAAAGGAACTGTGTTAGTTCCCCTACTCTTGTTATTTTATATAAATGATTTACCCTGCAACATCTCCACAGGAATAACAGTTAGGTTATTAGTTGATGATTGTATATTTTATAGAACAATTAAATCAGAACAAGAAACAAAATCTTACAAAAAGTCTTAGTTGAGTTAATTAAATGAGAAACTAAATGGAGTATATATTTCCATCCAGAAAAGTGTTAACTGTTAAGAGCAACAAAGAAAAAGAAACAAATAAATTCAAAATATTTAATTTAAGGAAATAACTAATCCAAACTAAAGATGCAAAATACTTAGGAGTAATAATAAAGGAGACACTGCCATGGAATCCCCATGTCAATGAAGTTATTAAAAAATAAAAAATACAGGCTTTTTAAAAAGAAACTTTTACAGATGTAATAAGGATATAAAACTAAAATACTACCTCACTTTGGTGAGACCTGTACTAGAATATGCATCTTCCGTATGGGACCCATCCATCAAAGAAAATATGAATAAACTAGAACAAATTCAAAAAAGATTTGCCAGATTCAGTACTGGAGAATAATTAAAAGACAAGAATAGCACCAATAGTTAAATCATTAACCTTTGAAATACTTGAGAATAGAATAACCAAGAGTAAAGTAGTCATAATATATAAGGCAATTAATTCTAATTTAGAAATACAACACAAAGATAACTTAACACAACCCTCAGATAGACATAAGTATAAAACTCTTTCTTTAGTCCGTATGCAAGAACAAACTCATACAAATTCTCATTCTTCCCGTTCGGAATTCGGGCGTGAAATGGGTTGCCTGAGGAAACCAGGAAAAGGAACACTTTATCAACATTTAAAACTCTAATAAGAATGCAGGACTAGACACAAACCATGGATAAGTGCAGGAAGCAATAATCTTCTGTATAGAAGAAGCGTCTTTAACAGATAATATAAGATAAATTAATATGCCTAATTTTATTTCAATGTATTTTTTAAAAATTGTAAAATCTCTTAAACAAAAAAAATGGGTATATGTCACACAAAAAAAAACGTATACAATTTAAAATAACTTTCTAAAAAAATAGTTGGTTGAGAAGATAAAGGGTGATCTATTTGTAAAATGTTTGGCATCGCATTATTAAACAATATCGAACATTTAAAAACAAGAGTTTGTTACGTTATAGCTTCCAACGTCCACTTACTCCTTTGAAATTCATACGAGCCTAACTCAAGCTTGTCAAAAAATTCATATACTTCCTTTATCACAACAATATCAATATCCTGTACCTACATGGCAAGAATTTATTTTTATTTATATATATATTTAATAGAATATCACACTTCCAACAAACGTATCAATGGAGGTCGGCCAGAGTGAGGCAAACAAACATAAAAATAGATACAAGAACATCTGTACATGTAAGTATGTCTGAATATTTAAAATTTATTTAATCCCATCATTTTTTCTTCTACTTTTTCCACTTATTTAAACAAATAAACAAGTAATTCTATTAATTATATCGAATTTGTATAGATCTTTACAAATTAACATTAACATAGTAAGCATTAAAAGACAAACACACACACATGTAAAGATATCATTTTATTATATTTACTAGATGATCATTCCAGAGTCCATCTGATGATAAATACTGCAAAATATGAAGGAGATTATATAAATGCTTCATATGTTGAGGTGAATGGGTTCTCTGAATAAATAAAATAATTTTCATTTTACACAGACGTTTTAAGTCAATAACATTCTATTATTAATTAGAGTGATTACTTATAAGATTAAATTAAAGTTGTTTTTTTTAAAGTAGAAATTTGATTAAAAAAATTAGACTTAATCTCATGTTTTAGTGGTAAGACTTTCATGTACTACATTCAAAAATATATTTTTTTAAAAATTATAACCATATCCTAGCCATATTAAAAAAAATATATATGTATATTTTACATTGTATTTTGTTACTACATTAACAATAGGGATATTTTATAATTACATGTATTATAATTTTATTGAAATTTCTTCTTAAAGGGATACATGAATAAAGAAAAATTCATAGCTAGTCAAGGTAAGTCTTATTTTTGCTTGCTACTATTCAAATTGGTGCCTTGTCCGTGTTTTAAATAATAAATGTAACTAAACAAAAGGAGGTATCTACATTAAAAACTCCTTGCACAAATGTTCTTGTTTAACATATTAGAATTCAAAGTCTTTCACTACTTATAGGTGTACTACACTGTAAACATACACACAAATAATAAAAATGGACATCAAGAAAGAAAGTATGTCTCAAACTTCATAAAAACTATTACAACTGACATAAAAATGCCAGAGTAAGCTTTTATACTGAATGTTGATAAACTATTTGTGCAGGTCCTAATAAAGTAATCCTGAATGATTTTGTTCGCATGCTTTGGGAGCAGAAAGTAGAAAAAGTAGTGATGCTGACTAACTTGATTGAGGAAGGTCAGGTCAGTCAGTGTTCTATCTATAAAATATTATTACAGTCGAATCCGGTCAAGTCGATGGCCTTGGGGTATGAAAAATGGGGTCGAGATAACCGATGATCGAGTTAAACAAAAACCAATATGGCTGCTAAATATTAACATGTGATTGAAATTTCTTTATGTAAATGATGTGCGTTAATTAACGATGGGATGATTAATCGGAATCGTATCGGAATATCGGGACCCTAATATTTCTTCACTCGTTCCTAAGGTTGTTAAGACCGTTTGTTTTTAAGGACCATTTAAATATAACCAGGGTTCCCACTCAGTCAGGAAAACTGGAAAAATTCGGGAATTCTTTAAAAAATTTTCTTGGTCTTGAAAGTCGGGAAAAGTTATGACTGGTCGGGAATTTATTATATATATATATATTTTATGCCGAAGTAAATGACTTTGATTACGTCTCTGTGGTCATGTTTCGATTCCATTTGATAAAAAGAAAGTTACCAGTTTATATTTGTCTGCGCATGCGTTAAAACTAAGATCCAATTTTTTGCCTCGGCTCGTCCCATGGCGCATGTTACCGCCGCTCGCATTTGCAATGCCCGTCTTATCAGCGAATTATATCAATATGTTACTTTTAAGTTTAATGCTTGTGACAAGCAGGATATCTGTCACTATGAGACAGCACTCGAATTTCCTCAGTCAATCAAACTTGTAATAAAAAAATACAAATTGCGGCCTTGACAGTTGATCACATCAAAGGCGCACTGTGTGTTAGACCTCGGCAACTAAGCGAATTAAAAAAAAATCATTCCTTATCAGAATTCGACCTACAACAGTAATGGTGTGTATATTACATATATACTGGAATATTAAGAAAGAGATTTGATTTCACCGTCACGCGCGTGTTAGTCACGTTTTTTTACTGGTAACAAAGCAACAACAATCTTTTAAAAGAATAATAATTTTTTATTTAATTAAATAAAAACCACCGTCGATTCTCAATACAAACCTTTATATTCTTTTCTAAAGATATTAATTTATCTTAAAAAATAAAATGATTAATGCATCAGAAAATGAAATAAGTTTAATAATAATATAACATGCACTGCGAAATAATGACGTTTAAAGACCGCTTACGCTATTTTCCAGCACCTCGAGTAAATACATAATACATACTCATGAAACTAATTCACACACGGATCAAAGTGAAACAAGATAAAAACATCCGGTAATTTTTATTGACATCTCGTAGAATCACGCAATAGCCGGAAGTCTCGAGGAAAATGAGATTTTGATGCTATTTATAACTAAAAATGTGAGAGCGTCGCTAGTCGAACAGACGGGGATCGAGCTAACCAACGTTAAGTTGCAAATTTGGCCCTCTCTTGTGCTCCAGGTATTAGGTTTCCGCGACTTAAAAGAATCGAATTAACCGATGAGAAAATGCTAAGACAAAGAGATTTTGGCGGTTCCAATAAACAACGTCGACTTAATAGCGTTGGCGATTTAACCGGGCTCGACTTAAGTGGGTTCGACTGTATATACATCTATGATAAATAAATAATTGTTATTTTTACAAATATACCAGTTCAGAACAGCATGTAAAAAAACCCATTTAATCTTTTCTTGAAATCAAACCTGAGCTACCATCCCTTGTCAGATTGATTAAATGTATTATCAAAAGCTCATAAAAGGCAGTTTAAAATTTGCAAACAATGTTTGTCATGCAATAACTTTTTGTATATGTAATTAAAATGTCAACTGATTTTTCAAAAAGGAATTGGAAATACCGTAATTGTTTTTTGGAAGAGCCTTGATAATTTCAGTTGATGATCTAATGTAAGTTAGCAGTTATTCGAGGTCGAGTCATATATTATAAGTGCATCTTAATGAACGCTGTGGTTAAATCAATGAGAAGATTTTTGTCATTTCTTTGCTTGATATATTTACCCATCAGGTTAAGTGTGAAAGATACTGGCCAGAAGAAGGCAAAGTTGTTTTTGGTTCTATAAAAGTCAGGCTGGCATCTACGCAAGTATTTGCTGACTACACAATAAGACAACTGGAACTAAGAAATGTACGTAATAGATCATAGAAAAGACATCTTTTTTAAAATGCATTAACTTTCCTTTTCCCAATTAAAAATTTAAATTTGAATATATTTGATAGAATTGATGGTGCAGTCTTAAAATACTTTGATTTTCGTTGGCAAATCTTAGATAAGCGTGGGATGCAATAATCTTCTGTATATAAGGAGCGTCTGTTACAGATAGATAAGATAAGATAAATCTTGTTTCTCTAGAAAGATGAACCCATCCAACATATGACCCAGTTCCACTTCACCTCCTGGCCAGACAAAGGTGTTCCACTTACACCATGGAGTCTTGTAGACTTTCAACAACGAGTGGCATCTCAACCTACAACAAGTCCTGTTGTTGTACACTGCAGGTAAAATCACAACAGGTTATGGAATATATGATAATTTGGTAATAAAAAATATAATTACAGGCTAGATAACTAATATAATTTTTTAAAATTGGTTTAAATTAAAGCTGAAATTTTGTGGAGTGGATAGATACAAATTAATCAACAACACACTGGGCAAGGAAACATTTTTAAAATAGAAAAGCGCTCTGGGTTTTTTGTTGTTGTCTAAACAAAGTAATTTTATTTCGTACTTGAGAACAGTTCAAAGTATTTTATGTTGATCTAAAATATGTAAGCTGTTTTTAGGGTCCAATAAATTGTTTGTTTTTGTTGTGTTTTTTTGTCCCATAACCTCGTGGTCATAGGGGGTTTTAATGTTTCCATTAGAACTTAATCATGGCTTGGTCAACCTTAGCAGCGCCCATCTCCTCTCCAGGTCAGCAGAGGACTTTTTTTAGCGATAGTCATTCATCAACATGTTTATTGTGGCTTTAACGTCGGCTAGATCCCACGCCCCTCAGCTTGTGTGGCGAGCGCACTATTGACTTTGCTATCCATAACTATTTATAAGGATTAAAAAACAACTGATGTTTCTCATTTCATTGTTGCACAAGTTGAATACAATCTTTCTCGTATTCCTATAATTGTTAAAAATGTGACATACATCAGTAAAATGAGATTGGATGTTCTTAATATTATTTTAGATTCATAATGTCGTGTATTGAATATGTATATTTCTTCTACCAGCGCTGGTGTTGGCCGCACTGGGACATTTATTGCCCTGTGTAATGTTATAAAAGAAGCTGATGCCACGGGTCAAATTGACTTCTTCAAGACACTAGTCAAACTGAGACAAGACAGGGTCATGATGATTCAAACACCGGTAATTCTTTCACTTAAATTAAAACATTGCCAAAATCGATGATAAAACAAAGTTAATAAAAAATATTGCAAAATTCCTGCGAAATAAAGAAATAAATTTTAACTTAAATAATCTTAAGAAGCATTTAGGTCTACAATAATAGATATTTTGTTCATTGTACATTCTTTTACATATGTCAACAGGCTTCAAGAGCTTTTTTCTCTTTTAAGATTTTAGACATCAATTATTTTGTATGCTAAGAAACTAAAACTGTCTAAATCAATAAATGATCCTTGTTAATACAGCTAATTACAAATTAAGATTTAAAGATACTTTTGTTTGTCTGCAAAGTAAAAGAAGTTTATTAAATATTTTAACACGTTATAGAAGTATACTTTTATTTTTATCTGTACCAAAGGCTCAGTTTGAGTTCTTACACCGAGCAGCCCAGGTAGCCATTGTATGTTTGGGAACCACAGTCACATCAAGAGATATCACAGACAGAATTCGAACACTGGAAGAGAGGGATTTCATAGGGAAGACAAAAATGGAGACAGAATACATGGTAACATAAAAAATCCAGAAAGGAATTAAGTTTTGCAATATAATTTCTGTATTAAATAATATTGAGTTAATTTATTTTGATGTCTAAGCAAAGCATAACTTAACGTATTTGAGATTATTCCTGTCAATGCATTTAACAGTTTTAATATACTACATTGTAAATCTCTATTGAGCAAGATTTTATTATTATGACACAATTTCAACTATATAGTTAAGTATTTGCGGGGAAAGATATGTAGCATGCATAGATTGTCTTTGACTATAGTCGGACTGAAAACTTAAATGTAAACATTATAACATATATTATTTGAATATAAAGCTAGAGGGTATCATAGATAAAGATATGTTGTAAATTTATTATGACAATCAGAGCTACATGTAATTTATATTTTTAGCAGAAACAGAAAAACAAAATTTCAGTATCATCACTTCTATTACTTTAAAAAAAAATTATAATAATAATATGATTAAAACAAATAAAGACTATTGTAAAATTAAAGAAAGCCACCTAATTATTCTAATAAAAACAGGATGTGTGCAAAGTGAGTGAAGATTTCACAAAACAGATTAAAGAAGAGGAGAGCACTGAGCAGGAAGCAAATGTTTATGAAAACAATGTGAACAACTCAGCTATCGCCAAGAATAGATTTCCTAATATTTTACCAGGTATGTTTTCCATTTATTTCAAACCTGCCTTGCAAAAAAAAATAATAATTTAAAAAAAATAAATAAAAGCAATACTTAATCCATGAAAGGTAATTTGAAAAATTTCGTGTTATATGCTAGTTTCATTGTAAGCATTAAAACCCGGGAGGTTGGGAGGTAAAATATAAGTAACACTTTCCTATATCTATTGAAAATCCGTATAAAAGAAAGGAGTAAAACCTTTACAAAGAACAGGCAAACCATACAGGTTGACAAGTATATGATTGTGAAAATGAGAGAGAGACACAGAGAGAATGAAAGAGAGAGTGTGAGAGTTCACAACCCATCAATTCCTAACATGTGCCTCTAGGCTCTAGAAGATATTTTTGAACATTTCATTATTTTATTATTTCCTAGAAAAAGTTTTTAGTGCATTTCTGACTCCTGACGGCAGCCAATCAGGGGATTATATCAACGCCGTCATAGTTCCGGTAATGTACATGTTTATTGTCAATTATGTTTCAATATTATTTGTTGCGGGATAAATTTTATAAGCAATAGGGCAACAAACTATAATTTGTATTGAGCATTATCATTTAAATTTTTACAAAAAATATTTTTTTCCTATAGTATATTAATCTCAATTGAATGAATAAATTAACCAAGGTCATCCTTTAAGTAATACATGTTTGTGTCATTCAATTATGGCTGTGACTTTTCACTTGAGGCATTGAAGAATTGGTTGTAGGAACTTTTTTTCTGCTGTAATGAAATAGCTTATAACAATTGTCTGTTTATTCCCAGAGTTTAAAAAAGAAAGATCAACAAATCTTGAGCCAACTTCCACTAGCCACAACAGTTACTGACTTGTGGAGACTTGTCTTGGACTATAAAGTTTCTCTTATTGTGGAGTTTGAGTTTCACCTCAAGTCGTCTGACCTGGTAATTATTAATATTTCATGTTATAGATCTAAATGTTAACCTACCAACTACAGAATTTTATTAAAGCAACCAATATTTAAGAAGTTCATGTAACCTAAAAATTAGAATATAGCACTTGTATGTAATAGATACATTTCTCTAGACTAGAATATAGCACTGGTATTTCATTGATACATCTCTGTACATACTATTTTTATTTTGAATTTTTAGACTATTGCAGATTATTTGCCTTCACGACCAGGTCAGTCCTTGACTCTGGGGACAAATGAAATACATCTTCTTTCTTCAAAAAGGTCAGCTTTGTGGGAGGAGTCACAACTGTCAATCAGGGCAAAAAAGAGATCTTCGCATACATCAGTAAGTTCAAAGTATAATGACAGTTATCTCTCTTGAAAATATCCATACATTTGTAACTAATAGAAAAAAATTGAAAAAATGTTATCTTTTATGATGTATGTTTTTGTGTTACATGATTAAAGTTATATAAAATTTAAAAAATATAACTCTAAAATAATGGAAAGTAATTTTTTTTTATTGCAATTTGCAAAAAGTTTCATCATTGAATTTAAACATTTTTCTATATTCAAAACGTGTATGGATCTTCTTTGTTGAATAAAGATTAGAGATACCCCCCTCCTCCCAACTCCTGTAATGTTATCCACAGTTAAGTGAGTTAAAGGCAACTCACTTAAAATGTTTCTCTACTGAATTGGATGTCAAGAACCTTCTTTTGCTAATCAAACAAATTAAGTCAACTAAATCCCCAGGTGATGAAAGAGTTTTATACCTCTGCAGGTGAGTCTTTGTAAAATTAATATTTCATTTAATAGATACCTGTTCAATACCTGGACATCAATCTTAAATTTAGTCTTTTGAAATATTAAAAATTTATAAAAACAATAACAATAAATGATTATTCAGAAATTTAATAAATGCAAACATACACTTTCATTTATATATAATACTAAATAAAGAAAGAGGGAGGTATTAAAATATGTTTGTTTGTATTTATTATAAATCTTATGTTCCTTGTTTTGAATACAGAGACGGCGCCACCTACAGTGGACTGGCTTGTGTGCTGACTTTACTGCTGGACAGAATGGACAATGACCTCTGCCTGACTGTACCACTGGTGGTTGGGACCATCAAATCTATTAGACCACAGGTCATTCCTACACTGGTAATAAACTCAATATTTTGTAATATACGCAAAATAACTAATAATATAATGACACAAAAGTTAACCTCATTAATATTTTAAGGTGAAATGAAATGTAATTTTTTAAAAACACTAATAGATTTTTAATATCATTTGCCAAGAATCAGAGGATTATAGTTAGTTCTATTTTTTGTTATTTGTTCATCAGGAGCAGTACAAAGTACTCTATCAAGTGTTGCATCGATACAGTGAGATGACATCATCCTACACAAACTTTGGTGACTATCAAGAGATGAACTTGACTGTGGCAAACAACTTGGACAAGTCAAATAATATGGACAATGAGAATATTTACTCAAATACTTGAATTCTGTTATGAATTTCATCTATATAACTTAATTATTTTTCATGTACTATTGTTAAGAGGCAGTTTTTATATTACAATAAGTAATCAGTGTAGTGAAATGATCTGTATGGGCAGTGTACTTTTTAAAGCCCTAAGATAGAGAGAATTTGATAGTGGCCAGCTTATGGTTGACTATGCTACTAGTTGTACATATTTTATAAACAAAGAGTTATATTTATATTTAAAAAATGTCATTCATTTTAACGATTTATCATTAAGCACTTACAAGTGGGATATTAATAGTGTAAAGTTTACACATATTTAGCAATTTGCTTTTAAAACTTGTTGTGTTAACTCTAAGTTCCAGTCCTTTTAAAGAGTGCTTAAATTCATATATAATTAGAAGTTATTAAAAATAATCAGTTCTGTTTTTGCTTACATACTTAGAAATAGAAAACTTTTAAAGCATAGTAAATCTTATCTTATCTAATAATTATAATTTAATAGTTATTATGTATATATTTAAATTTATATTCAGTAGCTTATCTATTACAGAAGCTCCTTATAAAAATAAGATTATTGCCTCCCTATCCTTATCCATGGTTATGTGTATCCATGGCTATGTGTAATCTTGCATATTCAGTAGAGTTTTAAAACTTGATATTAAGCTGGTTTTCCGAGTTTCTTCAGGCAAACAAATCCCCTGCATTTGAATATTAGATTTTCCTTGTGCTTTACAAACAGAAGATATAGAAATCACTTGTAAGTTATGTTTCACTAATGTTATTGCCATTGTGTGTAAACTATAAAATAATCGTCTAAATTAATTATTGTAAATAAATGATTAAATAAACTACAAAAGCGCTATTGCTATATTCAATTATAACTGCAGGAACTATGACCAGGCAATAAATATATAATCCTATTTACTATATATTTGTGACACAAACAATATCGAAGTAGTGGACTGTAAAAGATGCACAATAATTTAAGCCAGTCAAAACAACTTTACAACCATATTGATATTTAGCTACAGAATTTATGTTTATATGAATACGAGAAAAATACCCGCACTTTGTAGCGGGAGTGTGCTGACCCTTTATCCAAGTATCAGTTGCTGGTTATTAAAATTTTTATTTGCCAAGTTAAATTTCAGATTCATCTATTTAGTTAAAATCTTATGAGAAACAGAGATATGCCATTTTACCGCGTGAGTTGTTTTCACTTAATGCAGTGCCTTTTAACATAACCTTACTATTTAAAAGATATGATTTATTAAATAATGATTCTTGCCGACCATAATAACTAAATTTACAATTTCATTCCCACTTGTACAAAATTAATATAACTTAAAGATTTTCCGAAAGAGCTCTACCACCCTCGTCACTCAAAAATTTAATATATAATTACGAAACTGCATCGTATCACAATTGTAAGTTATATAATATTTGTAACCACGTCTAAGGGATAAAGAACATGTGGCACTATCCCTTTAAAAGGCAAAAGCTAAGTGACTCATAGCGCAAATAAACAAAATTATAAATGTACTTTCTAAAATACTTTTTTTTTAAAAACCGGTCGTATTAAAATAATATCAAAAAAATGTGCACACCATATTTAGAAATATAGAAAGCTGGCCGCATAAAATAAAGTCTTGTTATAAAGAAAATGTACTGGACCAAAATAACTCCTCCTTTTGACGTATTCGTAATTGTGTGAACAGGGAAATAATATTTAACATTTTTTATGTCTCTATATTTTACGATTTATATTTACGGTTTATAAGCAATGTGTATAATTTCAAAAAGGAATCTTTTTTTTTGTTCCCTATTTCGGATAAGGCATCATATTTTGTAAATTATATTTCAATGAACACACACACACCAGATTTTATATCTGAAAACATAAAATAAAAATGAAAAAAAAAGATTCAATCGTCTGTTAATAAGTGCATCTTAAAAATGATTAAAAGGCAATTTTAGAAATGGCCTATGCTATTCTGAATTCAAAGGAATGAACATAAAAACATATTCAATTCGCAATTCATATTAATTAAGAGTTTTCAGGATCACTTCATTAAATTTAGTCAACTTTTGTTAATGCGTTCGGTAGCGAAAGTTTATAATGTATAGTGTATATAAAGCTTAAGTAAACAGTTTTAAAGTGTAAGTTTATTTGACATAGGCCATCACTTTCAACATAAAATAAACTCGCTACATTTATGGTTTTTAATTAAATGCCGAGTTACGAATTAAATTTTAAAAAATCCAAATTTTATTCATTGCATGTAAAATATTAATACAATGCATCGTGAAAATAATTGAAATAAAATAATTTAAACGCATATATAATATATAAAGCTCAGTTGATATTTTTATGTTTGTTTGTTTGTATCCATTAAAAAAAGGCCACTGCTTTGTTGACATTTTTCCAAAAGATCTCTGCCACTGTCGTCACTAAAAAAGCTCTTATATATTTACAACACTGTATCATAACACAATTGTAATTAATACAATATTTGCAACATCGTCTATGAGATAAAGATAATAAAGATAAATAAAGAAATTAGGCTATATTCCAAATTTTAAAAAAACAAAACAAACAAATCAATTTTATGTTAAAAACGCATGTGAAACCATGACAATAATTGATTTTAAAAATGGCCTATGTTAATCCATCATCAAAGGAATGAACATAAAATATTCAATTCACAATACAAAATAATTAAGCGTTTTCAGGATCACTTTATTTAATTTAATCTACTTATGTTAATAGGTCCGGTAGCCTAAGCTTAAATAGTGTAAGTGTATAGGTTATGTAAAAAAACAATAGCTTATGTAAACGACACACAAAATATAAATGTTATATTAATAGGACACAGCCAATTTTAAGATGCGTACACGAAAATGTGTGCACAGTAATATTGCGATAAAAGATTTTAGAACGTGCACCGCTCAAAATGAAGCCTTGAAAAACATACTAACACAATTTTTACATAAATAGGTTTTTATTAAATGTCGAGTTATGGAACAGAAAATAATTAAAACAAATTCGCAATTAAATTTAAACGTGTAAACAATTAAATGTAATGCATCGTGTGGCTGTTGTAATTACATATGTTTACGTGTCTATCTAATATATAGAAAGTAACAGTAAAGAAAATGACAATTCTTTGTACTACACAGCTCAAATTATGAAGCGTACACGTAAATGTGCGCACCGTAATTAGACATTATTATATTTTTTGAACGCGCACCGCTGAAAATAAAGTATTGGGGGAAAAAAACGTCACCAAAAGTAACTCGCTTTGAACGGCATTTCAACGTCCGCGTAAATTTGTTCAATACAGAAATGAGGTTACATTTTTTATTCTTTGTCTCTGCATTTTCTGATTATTTAATTTATGCATTCGGGCAAAAGGGACAATTACAAAAACTAACTTAAAACCACCTTCAGGGTAAAAGGAACCGTCCTGCCAAATTTGGTCCCCGTCCGTCATTTGGTTTTTCCGTGACTGTCTAACAGAAAGTCGAAAAGTGAAACATACAAACATACAAAGATACAAACACCAACTGAGCTTTATATATTAGATTTGTTGTTAAGCATTTTTCAGTCTGTTGAACTTTTGATTAACCAAAACCCAAATATAATTATTTACACTCTCTCTCTTTCCCCACAACAGACGCAATGAACTTTGCAGAAAGACACCCATCCCCCCAGGTATACATTTATTTTGACTTGAAATTTAAAAAAACACTGGTGGAATTTGGAGTTATAGAAACACAACCAAATAAGTAATAATACATGTACAACAGAAGCAGTATATGTATCCATTTATACACAGTGGCGTAGCGAGAGGGGGGCAAATGCCCAGGGTCAGAGGCGTCACTAGGGTTGGTGTCACCCGGGGCCGTAGCTCATGGTGTCACCCCTTCATGACAGAAGGGACCGTCCATAAATGACGTCACGCGAGGTTGCCGATTTTTACCCCACCCTCCCCCAGCGTCATACTTTGTCACAAAAACTTAGACCCTAACCCTTTTTTACGATATGACGTCACAAAGCTTTGGCACCCCCCCCCCAAGCCGTATTTTCTCAATAAAAATTAGCATGTTGCAAATTATTTTTAAATCCTTTATATTAACTCGTGGTGTCTGGTTAGCTCGGGTTCTATGTTGACAAATCATGCATTTTTGTGCTACAAACACCAAACCTGGCATAGATGTTCAGTTTTTTATGCTGAATAAAATGTGATACAGAGCCACATCAAAATTTTGACCAGTTTCTATTTATAGTAACATTAAAAATGGCCGCTTAAAGAAATTCATGTAAGGTGACAAACTCATAATTTTTAAGCTACAAACACCAAACTTGGCACACATGTTCAGTTTATAATGCAAATCTAAATGTGAGACAGAAAATGCACAAGTTTGTTAAGTTTCTATTTTTATTTACATAAAAATGGCCACAAAAGTAAATTTTGAGTATGATGATAAATTGACCTTACATTTTTGAATCTGGTTCAAATAGTTCAATTTGTGTTAGATGCTTGAACTGGATGTTGTACTGAAAAGTCGGCACCACAGACACAGCTGCATAAAGCAGTGCATTTTAATCCGGCCTTATTGCACTTACAACGCTTGGATCTGCATTCTTTTTTACAAGCACATTTCAACAGTTCACGACAAGTCATAGAGGTTTGTGGCAAAACAGTCCAAAAAGGCTGCCATTGTCTGTCCATTAACTGCCAACCCCACTCACTTGGATCAGGTAGCACTGGTTGTCGTTCATGTGCCTGGCTCCAAATATGGCCTCCTTGGTAAATTGCCCGTTTGCAGTGCTGAAACAAGGCCTCACTCGTTGGAGGAATGTTTTCAATTTGGCGGCCAGTCTTTGTAAACAGGTATTTCCTGGCACTGTTGACATCCTGGCAGTTGCTACCTCTATCATACAAAAGCGTCACAAAACGCTCCAGAACTGACATGTCATTAGCTATTAGTTCAAATGGAGCACAACACAGTTTTTGAAATGTGGCAGTAACTGGTCGCATTTGCTCCAGATCTCCCAAGCTGTCTTCTTGCCGATACCATTAAAACAGTTGATGGTGTCACAACCGGTAAAACTGTGAAACAAAGGCAGACACTGGGCTCTGGCAACACCTAAAACTTTGCTTATGTCATGAGCTGCAATGTATCGAAAGTCTTTTCCTGTACCCATGGCAATCCATAATTCCAGGTGAGGGTGGCGAGTCATGGCAGCCACAGAAAGAACCACCACATCTGTGTCGACAGTGCGAATCAGAATCCTGTGGCAATGTTCAGCTGCATGGGCCAGGTGAAGCATCATCCGTGTGTCTGCTTCCTCGTGATTACATGGTGAAAGATTCGTGTGGTCAATGGGTTTATTGGAGATCACATCTGGACCTTGAGTGGTAACAATAAGCTTCTGTGATTGTACTGTAAGAAGATATCGTGCGAGGAATGCGAACAACTGGGTCTTGTTCGCATCCACCCGCAAGAAACTTCCACACTGCTATGGTAATACGGTCTCTGGCGTCACACGCTTTCTCTTCTCTAGTCCTCGGCGCTCTCTTGTGAAAGCTTTTAAGCTGTCACTTCGATAACAGTCCCACACTACATCTAGACGATGGGAGACATTTTGCAGGGTCTGCATCACATAGGGGATAAACACCTGGTTTGCGTAGTCAGCAAATGTTCTTGCAGATCCTGGCCTCAACATATTGACAACAGCAGCCCCATCAAGGATGGTCATGTCAGTGACTGTTGGCACTGCTGATGAAGTTTGGAGAGGTTCCAAACACTCCAGCAACCCCGACTTGCTTGACACTCTCATTCGTCCTTCACAGGACAGTGATGGAGGAACCGACTGATTTTCATATGAAAAAAAGTCTGTCAAGCCCCCATTTCTGGTTTGGCATGCTACATACAACCTCGAAAAGAGGTAACAGTCACTTTTCAGGGATGAAATTCTATACTGTGGTGCTGATCGCTTCTTTCTTTTTGCACCAGCGATCAATATGAAATTGTTTCGCTTGATTGGAGCAGAAACTGGCTTGGTCATGTTAACAAGTCTTTCTTGCGTAAATTCGTTGTATTGAGCTACACCAGTCTTGTGTACAGCAGCATCAACAATGTTGTTATCATGAAGAGTGACTAACTCTGCGCTTTTTTCAAAAAATGGGTTGCCAGTTTCCTGTATCACATCCAATAATCTACACACGTCAGCCTTGTATTTTTCTTGGAACCCTTTGTCTTGTTCATGATGCTGGTCTGATTCTTTGCTGTGTTTTATTTCAAAAGATAACTCTAGGTCTTGAAGAACTCTGGAGACCTCTGGCCCTCCAACCATACAGCGTCTCAATGCCGAGGGGTTTTCAGTGAGTCCCACTGCTCCTCCCTCACCTTTGATGATGGCATAGTTTTGCTCATGTGCTTGGTCTAGTGCCATTTTTGAGAAGGGGCGAGATGTCTTTTGCAGAACGAATCGACCTTGCAACAAGTCTTCGTAGCACATTGAACTACCACCCTGCAGTTTCTTCATGTCATGAATGTGCACGGAGAGCCATCTCCCATAATTTTGTTGATCTAGTACAAAAAACCAAGGCGTTAGCTCTTCTAGAGTTTGAAGATACAGTGTAAAGTTTCCATCTCGCAATGAGGCTACAAACACCAGCAAAATCAGCTCTAACTGCAGGATCAGTGTCCAGTATTTGAATGTTGGACTTGTTGTGATCATAGACTCTTTCCAGTCCTCAAAGCACAGCACATTCTCTTCCAGTGCAGCACAAGACAATGAGTACTGTTTATAAGCATGTTTTAACAACATGAAGAGGGCGCATGCAGTCAACTGGTGAGCACGGCGAGTCCTTGTGACATGACTTCCAGTAAGGAAAGACTCAGCACATCCAGATGTGGCTACTTTGACATTAACCAGGGCTTCTACCCACCCACTGTCCTTTAGAAGGGTTCCAACTGTCTTCAAAAAAGACATTTCAATATGCAGTCCTCCAAGCAACAATGTTATTTTGCTTTCTCCATAAGATTCCGGGCATCAATGGCAAACAAGGGCTGATCAGCAGTGATAACAGGAATCTGTCCAGGGTTGAGAAATTTGACTGCTTGCATCACCAAGTCCATAGCATGCTTCATCATAGCTGGTGATTTGGAATTTTCAGGGAACAATTGAAGAAGACTAGATATTCCTGTGAATGTTAACAGAATGTCTCTGCCACTGTTGTGGGCTTGAAGGTCTGGAAAATGTGCTAAAAGCCGTGTTTTCAGTCTGCTACTGTGTAAACAGCCAGTTTCTATACCAACTTCCTGTAGACGACTAAGGTACATTTTAGAAAGATCAGCCAGTTTTAACACTTTTAAGTTGTCACTTGTAGATGAATGTTTTACTTCTTCGATGTACTCTGTCAATTCAGCAAAGACCAAAGCTTTTCGAATTTGATCAGATCTCTGATCTGTCCAGTCTACTTTAGGCTGAGCTTTTCTGTATAGGCTAGTGAGACATGCAGGGTGGTATTTCAGTTCTTGGGCAATCACATCACCTCGACTTAATTTTTCCAAAAGGTGGCTGTCTTGAAGAATCAGAGCACAGTTCCTAATCCTTTCATCCAGCTTAAAAGTAGAAGCATGTCTAAGATCCTTTGCTGGTGCTTTCTTACCACACAAAAAATAACTGAGATCCTTAACAACTACTCCATCTCCAGATGATCTCTGTTCCCTGCGAGTAACTTTTTTAGCAGGTACACTTTCCTCACCTGGGTCGCAAGATGCAAGTTTTCTCTTCAGTTTTGTTGTATTATATTTAAAACGACATGACAAATGAAATGAAGCTTTCTTTTTCATGAATGTTTCCTCAACACCATCTCCATCATCAAGTCTAGTTAAAAAGCCAGGTGACAGTGCGCCACATTCACCAAACTTAGTCAGATTTTCAGCCAAAGTCACATATGTAGATCCTTGATTTGTTTGTCTGGCATTAGCGGGACACTGTAATTTTTCTTTGGTATTTTTCTGACAAAGCGCACACATATCCCAGTTAGTGGGTTGAAAACTAGCAGCATCTTGGTTTTCATGGCTTACATTATGATTATCCATGGCTGAATAAAAAGTGGCTGCACTATCTAAAAGAAAGAGAAAAATAAATGTTTAAACAATTTCAAAAATCTCATAGACAGCAATCCAAAACTTATACTGCAGTTTAGATGCTATGACGAATGATAATGAAATAGGAAAATTTAATGCATGCATAAACCTGACCTTATATAAAGTTAACAAAGATGGAGCACCTAAAAGTCTAAAAGGCCTAACAGAACAGCCTGTACATCAACAAGCTCCTATAACTATTACATACTACTACTACTACTACTACTACTATTAAAGTATTATGATTATCACTACCAGTTTGTTGGGTTTTTTAAAAATGTGATTATTGATCCAATATAAATTATCCGCATCCTATATTATATTATCATTATCTAAAAAAAATGAATGAAAGCACTTTGCAGCAAAATAAAAGCTAGTACTTACCCAAATCAATGAATCTTTGCCTTTTCGGAGTTTCCCAAGACTCAAGACACTTTCACTTTCTGTTTGTGTTCGGCCATCTTGCGATTCAGTTTGTGCCGCACAGAACTCTCGCACTGAAGGCTTTATTTCAATTCTAAAAGTATGTGTACTCGGTAACCAATAAAATAATCAAATAGGACAAATCTTTTAGTTAATTTTGGTATAAAAAAGGAATTATTATTTCTATGTTTACTGCTTTAGAAAACGTGTTGCAATGTTTGAGTTGGAAATAAATAAAATCCTACGCGTCTTCAAATAGTCCCTACGCTTTATGTTAATTTACGTTAAAAAAAATAAAGATTTGTTTTGGCTCTGTTTCTAAAATTAAAATATTATTATTTGTGAACACATTTTAACTCATGTCATGTTTGTAGCATGATGATGCACGATCTATACTTATCAATGCAACATAGAACCCGAGCTAGGTTGCTTGCTTGCACCCTTGTGCCCTTGCTTGTCGCCAAAACTTTGGATCAATTTCTAACCCATTTCCTTGTAAGCTAGCGAGCTGAAATTTTGCAGGCAGTTTCGTACTGATGATAAAAACAATGTATCAAAATTTCAGATCGATCACATGTACCGTAATTAAATTATTGATTTTTGTAGATTATTTTATTTATTCCCATGTATCATGTTAATTTTTGAGATAAGAGTGTAAAGATGCGCATTATAAATTATATTGAACAATCTTTCTGTCGCGCAATAGGTGCGTATTTTATTGACAACACTTTTTATAAACATTATTATTGATCGGTGCGCATTATATTAAACATGTTTTACGACACAACTGCAATTTTGTATTTTTGGATGGTCTTGCGCTGCCTATTATAATGAACATTCTTTTAGTTACGTCTCGTACATAAAGGATTTATAGTCAAAAACTTGGTTTTTTTACGTTTTTTATTTTATTTTTCATTTAAATATGTATTTAGTGTACGTCTGCACTCTAATATCGTAACACGCGTGAATACATTGAAAACGTAATTAAATAAATGGTAAACAATCAAATATTTAAGTGGAACTTTTATTTAAAGTTGCGCGTTTTTGATGTGACGTCACATTTCTCAAACACCCCACTCCTCGTACCACATCGTCACAGATGCGTGACACTCCCCCTATGGCGGATTAAAAGGGGGGGGGTGCTGAACGGGCTAAAGCCCCCAATAATTTAAGGACCCCAAACTTATTATGAATTATAGTGTATAATAAAGATGCAGGCTATTATGTTTGTACGAATCCCTGAAAATGCCTTGGACAGTCATACGGCAATGCTGCAAATGAGTAGGAAGTATAACGGAAACCAGGCTATTCTTCGTGAGAAGTTCATTGTAGCTCATTATATGCCGTGCACAGCTCATTCCTTTAATTTGGTTGGGAAAAGAGCAGCATGTTGTCCTGCTGCGGTCAGATTTTTTGTCTTCTGCAAAATCTTTATATCCGGCTTGTTGCATCTACTCATCGTTGACAGGTACTTCAAAAACATATGAAATTGATACATGCTAACAAAGCCTTGTCTGACACAAGATGGTCAGCCTGACATGATGCTGTAAGGACTATTAATAACTCATACCATGAGAAATATCGCAGCACTTTAAGAATTAGCAACAAATGAAAATCAGCAACGTGACTTTCGACTTGAAGAAGAAGGATTTCTAAAGGAAAGAACAACTCGAAGTCGCTATTTTACTTGAAATTTGGGAAACAAATTTAGAAAGGAAGTATCTCATTAAGTTTGTTAAAAGATAGCATTCTTAATTTGATTCCTATGAAGACAAAGGAAAGGAAAAGTTTCGTGGTAAAAACAGTGTAAACAATCTTCAATACTATCAAACAAAAAAGAAAGCGTCAGTTTGATAACGGGACATCAACAAAACAGTACTCTCCTCGAGACAAAAATTCAAGACTGAGGTATTTCTGGTAATCATTGACAAACTTTCTTAAGCCCTACAACAACAACATCGGTTAGGCGCATATAAAGATATCCATGAGAAATTTGGCTTTCTTACAGACTTAACTGAGCTCAGCGATTTCGCCACCCGATGGGCAGCAGCCAAGTTAATGGAAGAACATTCAAGTGATATCGAAGACGGCTTACCGTCAGAATTAGTCCAATTTTCTGAACTCTTAAAAAAGTTATTGTCCAGCCCCAGGCTCAGGGTAGGGAAAAGGAAGTAGCACAATGTGAAACTCAAAAAACGTGCACAGAGCTAAATTGTTTTTGCTGATTTTGAATGAGCTATATTTCACACAGTCGTTTACAAATGTACACATCGCACTTTACATCTATCTTTCAATGATGACATCAAACTGCCGCTGAGAGCGATCCTTTTCAAAGTTGAAAAGAATATATAATGAATTTGAATTTGCATGGGGAAAAAAAGACTGAATATGCTCTGTCTTCTCTAATGAGCATTGAAAAGGAACTTGTAAGCTTACTCAGCTTTATTTACTTGATTGAAAACTTCGCCATTTGAAAAATTCGCGAACGAAAGTTGTAGGTTGAAATAATAATCATACATATTTTAACAATAATTTTTGTTATTTCAATTAGAGAAAACAATTCGTTACCTCATGGAAAGAAATATATATAAAAAATATTTTAAAATACGGAATAACGCGTAATATTATTCTTTATGGGGGCGCGTTCGTAACCACGAAACAGCGTAAGTCGGGATGGGACCGTCGTAACCGGAGGACTACCTGTATATAAACATGCATATCTATGCTTTCACGCCTTTAAAATATATATATATATATATATATAAAAATATTAACTCAAAGACATTGAAATCATAATTTTCATCAAGAAAAACATCAAAAAAGAAAATCCATCTTTTGGTGTTTTGGGGGGGGGGATAAAAATAGTATCCCCCACCCCACTGTGGTGGAGGGATTTGTGAGGTGGGATTCGTCCATGCTGTCGGTGTGTCCAAGCCCAAATGGCTTTATATCTTTTAAAACATAACATACTGCCTCTTTCATTCCAGCCGTTTTTTAAAGATCTCTTTGCTGCGAATGTTCCTTTTATTTTTCCCTAATTTGTTTTAATGTTGTTTGTGTGTTGGGACTGTTTTATTATTGCAAGTTAACTGATATTTTTTTTTAATAAGAGTTTTCGCGTTTAACGTATTTCATTGTATTTCTTAATTTCTTTCTAGATTAAAACATTTGTCATCTTTTGTTTTCTGACATAAAATCGTACACAGTAAAATTGTAGGCTCGGGTGTCACCCCCTGATGGGTGTCACCCGGGGCGGCCCGCCCCCCCCCCGCCCCCCTAGTGACGCCACTGCCCAGGGTGACATTTTTAGGGGCAGAAAAGTCCTCGTTGTTAATTAGTTTCTAAGAATGAAAAATATTTAACAAGTAAAATAAAATTATCAAATAAATACGAAATATGAAATTTACAAAACCAATAAAGGAACTATCCTAAAATATGTAAGCTAAACGTTTGTACTGCCAAACTTCAAACTCCGTATTGAATAAAGATTATTCTGATACTGAAATGAATAATCAAAAAGCTTAAGTAGTATGAAAACGTGACACTTATGTGCTGTTGACTTAATTGATTCTTCAAATTGGACAGCGGCTCTTGATGTAAAAGCGAAGATTACTGTTCTTTATAAATTTCAAATATGAGCCAATCGAATGCTCCGGAGACGGCAAATTCCTCATTTTAATTAACTTCTATAAATGGAAGACTTTAAAATAAAGTTTTTTTTTAATTTTAAAGAATTGGGAACTGTATTAAAATTTGTGATTGTTCCTAATGCCAAAACTTTATAACTCCGTAATGAATATCCAAGGGCCTGAAGTAACATAAAAACATGACACTGATGTGATGGTACCTATTATTTATTAAAATTTGTAAACCGCCCATCTTTTAAAAAAGAAAATTGCTGTATCCTTTAAATCTGAACTAAAACCAATAAACCTTCAAAAAATATTATAGAATTAATTGATTTAAATAAATTCCCTGTACCTACAACAGTAAATTTACGTTAACAGTAGGTGCAGCACGATTGAAAGAATGACCGACATATTAACATTAACTTTTCCAAATTAGAAACGGACCGTACACCAAAATAGAGACGAGACTGATAAGTGAGATTGATTTTAACGTAAATAAACTACTGGAACATTGTTTGCGCTAAAGGGCTTATTATCTTAGGAAAGCGAAAACAAATTTTAATGATGTCTTTTGATGCATAAAAAAGACAACAATTCGTTGTTGTAAAAGGAAAATAAAAACATTCTTGTTAGAAAGAGACGTTATTAAATCCTAGAAAAAAATAGAATATGACTTTTTTTAGTTCACAGAGAGGACAATACTAATGCAAAGATAAGCAATATTCTGGAACTGAGGCTACTCACAGAGAAACTAATGGAATATTTAAAAGGATGCTTTGAATTTTGCTTAAATTTGTATGTAGATACCTTATTATTTTAATTGCTCTCTCATTTGGTTAAATTATTGGTGATAAAAGCAAATTTACAGTCATGCTTTTCAGAAAAACAGTTAAAGATGTAAGTTGTAATCTTTCATAAGATGATATTTCTGTCGAAATTTTGTGAGATTTTGTTGGCAGTTACAGAATCCGGAAATAAATATTATTTTTTTACACCAGCTAATCTACTAAACTTTTAAATTTTGCCTTCAAATTAGAATAAGTATCGCACATGACATTGTCAAGCAAGGACTATTTTACCTCACGGTTAAATATAATGAATTATTGAGTTGAAGCAGATCTGATTTTTTTTTCAAGTTTATTAAGATATTTAATTTAGGCTCGATGTTTCCCTGCCTACTTCGAATATTCCTTAAAACTCCCATAAGTAATACCATATGTGAGAGAAGCTTCTCTAAATTTAAGTAAGTAAATTTAATAAATGAAAATTTAACTAAGATCAATAATGAACATACCAGAATGAATTAATCTATAGCTTTTGTGGATATTGAGCAAGGGCCGTCTTAACGCATAGGCCCGTTGGGCATTTTCCCGGTTTTTTTGTTTTTTTTTGCAATATATTTTTCAAAGTTATTTTTTTAGCGGTGGGCTTTCTAAAATCTAGCGTTACGAACGGACATAGCAGAATATATATTTTGATTATATATACGAATATATGTGTTATGAGAAAACCTCCAAGCTTAGGCTTCGACGTTATATAAGTTTGCATGAATAATAATGATATAATCATGATAATAGTAAATGCATAGTGAATATACACAGCATAAAGTGATACTGCTGCAAAGAAGTTTGAAGTTCGACGTATTAACAAATATTGCTGAGGAGTCAGCCGGACTTAACTTGCGGCATTGAATAGTGCGCACCAATTATGAGTGCACCAATAATACAGCACAGTGCGTTAAAAATAAATTATGTGACTGTAATGTGATCCACATCACGCACATCTGTGATTTGAAGCCGTTTAAGCTTCATCGATGATTATGACTTGTCAGTTTATTCGCCCATTTGTCCATACATTATTACCACAACATTATCAAAACATGTAAAAAAAAACTGTAATTTTACACATGTTAATAACTATTTATTTTGCATGAAACGTAGTAAGCAAAGTTTGTCACAGGATAACAGAAAAGATTAACTTATCAACTGTTAATCATATTTACAATTTAATATACACGTGTTAGTAATTCACATAAACGTTTTTATTGTTGTCAAGTCAGCACCTTTTCAAGATCTATTATGACTTGTCAGTTTATGCGCCCATTGGTCCATACATTATTACCTTTACATTATCAAAAACATGTAAATAAAAAATTGTAACTATTTACAAATATGAATAACAACGAACTATTTATTTTGCAATGAAACCTTTGAAGTAAAGTTAAGCACTGGATAAAAGAAAATATTAAAGTATCAACTTTAATATACACGTTTTAGGAATTCTAATAAACGTTTTCATTATTGTCAAGTCAGCAGCCCCTTCCAGTTCTATATTAAAAGCAAAGATTTTTTAATCAAAATTAGTCTAAGACGCATTAAAATATTACATGTAAATAACAATTTAAAAAAACTATTGTGGGGAGGAGTCCGATTTTTTTTTAAAACATACAAATATGCAATCTCAAAGTGTATAAAAGAAAAACAAATGCTAAACTGAAGCATAAGTTGACAAATTTCATTTTCAGTAATAAATAATGGCTTTGTAGTTCAAAACGCATCGAAACTTGGCAACCGAAAGACAACCAATTGTAAATATCATAAACCGAAAAACGAATGTTTCATATTAATATAGAAAATTAAATTTATAATTACGTACGTAATATTGACATGGACACATGTATTGAGCATAGCATGGCTGACATTAGGGGTCGCCCATAAATGGCGTCATGCGAATTTGGCCGTTTTTTACCCCCTCCACCCTCGTCACAGGTTGTCACAAAAAATTAGACCCCCTAAAATATTACGTCACATAGCTTTGCCACCTCCACTCCATAAAAAAGTTTTTTCTATTTGAAATGAGCATGTTTCAAATCACTGTTTTTGTCATTTAAGTATTTATTTAGGGTAGGCTTGCATTATAATATTGTAACACGCGCGTGAAGTCATGTAAAACGTCAATTAAATAAAGTGTAAGCCATCAAATATATTTAAGTGGGAATTTTATTTAAAGTTGCGTGTTTTGATGTGACGTCCCAATTCTTAAACTCCCTCTCACCCTCGTCACACATTGTCACAAATGTGAGACCCCTCCCCCAAGGTGCGTGACGTCATTTATGACCGGGCCCTTATGGTTGCACCGAAGATTGTGCCTTAAAAAGAAAACATTAAACCTCATTTTTAATTTAAAAAATGTGTGCCCTTTTATTTATTTCTAATATAAAGATTTATAGGGTCCTCATTTTTACTTTCTAATAAACATTTTTTTTTAAATAGCATCAACATTTTTTTGTTGGGGGGGGGAGCGGCAAATCTGGGGGTCTGCCCCGGGCGGCACATACCCACGCTATGCCGCTGTTTAAACAGGGGTGGATCAATATGCATAGGTCCCGTGGCTGCAATTCCATCTAGAACCGGGTCCAGCAACCTTTATTATAAAATATAATAAGTTTGGGGCCCTAAAATCACAGGGGGGGGGAACTTGGTTTAGCCCAATAAGCACCCCCCCTTAATCCTCCATAGGATTTATATATATAAACTACAGCACGAAGAAATCAAAACAACGTTAGTGAACGTTTGGTTGGAGGGGGGGGGGAAGAACTGCCAACTCATTGTTGGTTTCGAGACATTTGCAGATGCAATTCGGTACACCCCTAACTTCTATGAAGTCAGCTATAAAACGATCATCAGTTTTAAATCGGAGTTATATAATCGATAATCGGTTTTCCCACTATAAAAAAAAACCAACAAAAAAACAACACGCAATTAACAAACCTAAATATGACTATCCCTCCATAGGGTCGGCCAATCACAGTTTATGTGTAAGGGATGGTAGTATTAAATAGGAGGCCGGTAACAACAACCTCAGTGTGCATTTCTTCGCATTTACTCGCAATTTTTTTATTTACTTGATGCTGCTTTTCGTGTCTGTACTCTCAACCCCCTCCCCCCCCCCAACCGTTCTTTGCACTGTCTATGATGAGCAAGTTTGCGGCTTATGCTATGCAATAAAGGGGTAAAAGAACGGGCACAAACAGACATTAAAAAAAAAGCAATGCATTCGCTTGGGCTTGAACCCAGGACCTTCCCCGAATGAGGCAGACGTTATCACCAGTACACCACAAATCTCACATTTTCTGTGAAGGAACAATGCAAGTGAAACGCAAGGACCATAGTTGGTTACCCCTCCATTACCTTTGCTTGCCAACCGTTAACTGTGTTTAGTTGACCCCAGCGAGGGCCATTCGTCATGCTTGTGTGCATATCATTTCTTGCGTCGTGTTGTCTCGCATGGTCCCATGAAGAGAATTATATATATAGAAGATGGCTGCGGAAATTAACGATTAATTTCTCGATTAATCGTTAAAGCATTTTGACGATTAAATTATTTTTTAACGATAAATCGACCCATCACTTAAAAATTTTTGGCAGTCAAAAAGTAAAAAAAAAGCAGCCGATAATAAATTTCATGACGATTACACGAATATTTTGGTTTTAAACTATTGACTGACGGGAATGTTCAAAATTTTATAAAGTTTGCCTACCATGTTTCTAACACTTCGCCTTCTTATTAAACCAAACGGTGGTTGAGTGGCAGCGCACTGGACTGTCGTACTGATTGTCACGGGTTCGAATCCGTGTGAAGGAAAGGGTTTGTTCCCGGGGCCTAGGGCGTCCCTGAGTCACCCCGCTCCGAATGGGTACCTAACACTACACGTAGTTAGGCGGCTGGGTAATGCGTGGAACCAACAAAGCCATGGCCTGTGAACGCTGCATCACTTGCCAACAGTTCATCTGTCATGGTCTGTGGACGCAACTATCTTCTGCATAGAAGGAGCGTCTGTATAGATAAGATAAGTAAAGCATACTAAGCTAATGGCAGTAGTGGACTCAGAGACAGCAAATGACGACAGCTCTTCTGATGAATTTGTGCGTTACAAAATGGAGGTGAAAGTTCCTGAATCCATTAACCATCTACAATGGTTATAGTGTCAATGAGACTCGGACATCACTTGAAACAAATAATGACCAACACACTTGTCTTTTTGCGTCGTTTGTTAAAACATGACACATAAAGGAGACATTCCAGTGTGATTTAGATTTTCAACAAGAACGGTTAATAAGTCTTACTTATGACATCAAACATTTTAATTTTGGCTTTAATCGAAGTTTACGATTAATTAATCGTTATTTTTTTAAAATTTAAATTAATCGTTAACAGCCCTAATATATATATATATATATATATGTATTAAATATATATATCCTCACATACATAGATCAGATACAATATATATAAAAAATAGAGTATTTACAAATATAATTCTTACAGTCTCTGATTAGGACAAGCAAAGCAGTGTATATTGCTTATCTTAACTATCATAAGCTTGAAAGAGATAAGGTTACAGAAATTTTTTTTAGAAAAATTCACCTACAATTTTTTTTCAAATAAGTGTAAAACAATATGAAGAAAAACATAATGAAATCCAAAAATTATTTAAGTGCAAACAATCATTACATTACAATGACATCACTAACTTTAGACATGGACAGCAACTCTGCAAGATACAGTAATGGTACATGTTTGTACTACATTTTAATTGACATTTGAAAATTCGTTTATATTCACAGACAAAGGAATACTTCAGCAGGTACACTGTCTGAAAGTTAGAGTCAGTTTATTTCCACACAGCTTCTTACGTAATGTTAGACGATTTATTTGCTATATCAGAGAATCTTAAAGTGGTGATTCTGCTTTATTTGGAGGCCTCTAGCAGTACTTGCACCCAAAGGCAGACGGAAGACAAAAACGAGAGTGTGTTAATTCTCTCCTAGTCAGACACTAATACAAACTGAAATTGAAAAACAAACACGAACAGATTAAACTAAAAGCAACGTTAAAAATATATAACTGTTGCAATTTTGTAGTGATTTAATTCCAATTTCAAGCTAGGTGTTATTTATTGCGTCAGTTTGTAAGATTCAATATGATCATATTGAACAGACTGAAACCACAAGCAGAGCAAATCATTTCAGAAGAGCAGGCGGGCTTCAGAGCAGGAAGAAGCACAACGGAGCAAATCTTTAACCTGCGAGTTATCTGTGAAAAACTTCTCCAACACCAGAGTGACCTCTATCATGTCTTTATAGACTTTAAAAAAGCGTTCGACAGAGTGTGGCACGCGTCACTGTGGGCAACTATGCACCATTTCAATATAAATGCAAAACCTCATTGAGGTGATCAAGAACCTTTAAAACAGCAGAGCAACCAGTGCAGTACTCTTCAACAGCAAGCTGGGAGATTGGTTCAAGACCACTGTTGGTGTCAGACAAGGATGTCTACTTTCCCACATCCTCTTCAACCTCTTCCTTGAAAGGATCATGACAGATGTGCTAGAAGACCATGTCGGAACAGTCAGCATCGGAGGGAGAAGTATAACCAAACAGCGCTTCGCCGATGACATTTACGGCCTAGGTGGTAGTGAGGACGAACTAAAAGAATTCCTCGCAAAGCTAGAGAAAACAACAAAGGCGTATGGCATGGAAATCACTGCATAAAAGACCAAGGTCAGGGCAAATAGTAAATTCACATTTGAGATTCGGACAAACGGGCAAAAACTCGAAGAAGTCTCCACCTTCAAATATCTAGGGGCCATAATATCCGACGAAGGCTCAAAGCCAGAAATTCTTGCCAGAGTAGCCCAAACAATGGCAGCATTGAGTAAATTAAAGCACATCTGGCAAAGTAAGAAGCTCTCCTTGAGAAAGAGATCCGGCTAATGCACTCTCTGGTGATGTCGGTCTTTTTACATGGTTGTGAGGCTTGGACGCTCACTGCAGACCTCCAAAGAAGAATCAATGTACTGGAGATGAGATATTTCAGAAAGATATTGAACATCTCCTACACAGCGCACATCACAAACGAAGCGGTCCGCAACCCAATAAGTACTGTCATTGGCCCCTACGAGGACCTACTCACATCAATTAAAAAGAGGAAATTACGATGGTACGGACACGTGACAAGGACTGGAGGTCTTGCAAAAACTATATTGCAAGGCACAGTCCAGGGAGGAAGGAAAAGAGGCAGACAAAAGAAAAGATGGGAGGACGATATCAAAGAGTGGACCGGCCTGTCATTCAGAGACTCTCAAAGGGCAGCACAGGACCGGGACAAATGGCGTGTGTTAGTGAGCAGTTAACGAGGGTGCCCCAACGACCCAACAATGGGTTAAGGGATAGTTCAAGTTCAAGTTTGTAAGACTCTCGCAGAGGTTGACCAATGTTTGTCATAAAGTTGTCTTGTAGTTTTCGAAAATATTTTAAAAACCATTTTTTTTACATGCTGTGGTAATTTGTTATATCATTTGTTGTTTTTTTTTAAATTCAATGGGTAAAACCCATAAGAGTTTTGCTTCCTGGTGTAGTAGAGCACACTTTCAAAGACCTTTATCTCGGCTGTGTGGTAAGCAGGAACATCTTTTAATTTCGTTTATCTAAGATTAGACTTTAATGTGAAAGACACTTGATGTGAATGCTATCAAAAGCAGATGATGATAATTCTTTGTGAGTACAGATGTCAATCAATTATAAAACGTTTTGAAAATTATTGGTGACTAGGTCTTCCAAGGAATCAGTCCATATGCTCTTACCTTAATGTAGTACTCCAGACATCTTTGTCTACGCAACCACGTAATAGTTACAAAAATGAATGTCTTTAAAAGTTTTTTAAAACTCTAATGGAGCAGTCAAGAGGGGGCATTATTTTTTAATTGCGTTTATTTAGCATTCGATTATGTCTGATTGTCTGTGATATGTCTTGATACTCAATTTGGACCAACTTCTCCATTCCCAAAAGAGCTGAAACTTTAAATATTTGACTAAAACGTAACACAAAATACAACTTTAAAAGATGTGGCTTTCAAGGTCATAATTATACAATGAAAGTTAAGAAATGCAATGACTTCCCCTTAACCCGCTACATCCATTTAGGAGTCTCATATTACTTGATAATATGTGTCATATGCGATTCCTGAATACAATTTATATATGTATATGTATTGTGTTAAAGATGTGATGGGTTACGTGGGGAAAAAAAGATAAATTGAGAAGCCAGGATGAATCAAGGTAGTAATTTGGAGGTTCAAGGGGAAGGGGAGGTAATGAGAACATGACTCATGATAACGTAAGGTCAGGCTTGATTTATTATGCTGCTGTTGTCGGCTTAGAAGGCAGCGGAGTACACACCTAAGCAGTTTTCTGGGACCCATAAATTTATTGCGGCGGTCCTCATAAGGTTCGTATAATATCAAATCTTTTTTAATTATCAAATCCAATATAATTTTAAAAGAATAAACAAATTTAATTTTATTGAACAAAGAAAAACAACATTTCTAATTTTACAAATAAATGGATGATATGATATTGACTACATTAAGAGATGGCTGTACCATTTGAAGCCTGAATATGTATGAAACGCCTTCTGCTCATGGCCTTTACATAGTAATTAATTAAATGCAATGGCAATAGAATTGACCTCATTAAGGGATAACATATTTTCATCACAGTTAAATAGCTCTCGTCATGGCGAGTTGTTTTCAATGATTTTTCCCTCGAAATATCTTTTATTTCCCATGGGGCATAATACATATCATCTTCAGCATAGGGAGATATCAATTATATACCAGATTTCAATAGTGTCCATCATACATTAGTGCAAGATGATGTTTAATTCAATTTCTTCCATTTTCATCCTGATGAAATGCAGCCAACATCCAAATAAAGAGTAGACTTTCCTGAGGCAGATCTCCCCACCTGCTCCCATCTAGGGGTGTAAATATTGTTGGAAAAAAATGCTGCCCGGGTGCCCGTTGAAATTTTGAACGGGTACCCGCGTAAGCGTTCGAACCACCGCATAATTTGTGTCGTCATGATCGATATACCATGCAACTTAGCCACTATCCTTGCACCACATTTCACACAATAGCCAACAGGCATGCTTCCAGTAAAACACTATTGTGAAATTAAATGCACTTAAAACTTTTATTCCTGCTGTAAATGCATTCGTCATACTCATGAACGTAAACTGAAAATTCAAACAAAATGTCAACAATTGCGTAACGTTCAATCAGATCATGCGTCCAAGCAGCTTGAATGCTAATGTCCGGTACTATTAACTATTAAAAATAAATCGCTCCCTTCAACTTTTAAAATTTACACCAAGCTCAAATAATTTTCTGTGTTGAGATTTAAAAAAAAATTCATTAATTTTTTTATATTACAGAGAAGATCATTTAAAATCTGAAATATTAAACAAATAAAAAAACAATTATAGACAAGGTTTTTTTTAAAAGTATGATGGGGATAGAAGTGGACTGATGAGTTAGGGATGGGGTTAAGTTAACAACATTTTCTCGTCGGTAACTCAGTGTTATCGGTGCAGTTCAAAGTTAAATTTAGCGTCCTGCCATATTATAAAACCAGGGATTTTATATATATCTATATATTTCACCAAAGCAAGTATGTGCAAATGAGCATGACGAATGACCTTCGCTTGGGTCGACCAATGTGTCGAGAAAAACAATGGTTCTTGCGTTCAGTTTCATTGTTCATTCACTGAATAACATGACATTCATAGTGTAGTGGTTATCACGTCCGCCTTACACGTGGAAGGTCCTGGTTCAAGCTCCGGCGAAAACATTTTTTAATTTTAAAAATGTGTGTCTGTGTCCGTTCTTTTCCCCTTTTCTTGCGAACATGCCTGACTAGGGTCGGTCAATCACAGTTTATGGTTGGCAAGCTAGGGTGGTGAAAGGTGTTGGCAGGTAGATAATCGAAGTGCGAATGTTGAGACCAACAAATCGTTGGTGGTTCCCTCCACCGACGTTCACTCGCGTTGTTTTGATTTCTTCGCGCTGTGTCCATTTTTTACCACTTTCTTTCCACTATCTATGAGCAAGTCTGCGGCGTATGCTCCGCCGTGGTTCGTATTTAGTTATGAATAAAATAAAACACCGCCCTTCTTTCATTTCAAGATCTTTGTTATTCTCGGCGGTGTGGTCGTATTTTTAAATCCTTTATATTAACTCGTGGTGTCTGCGGCGGACCTTGCTTGCTTGCTTGCTTGCTTGCTTGTCGCCAAAACTTTTGATCGATTTTTAACCCACTTGCTCGCAAGATAGCGAGCTGAAATTTTGCAGGCAGTTTCGTACCGATGATAAAAACAATGTATCCAAATTTCAGATCGATCGCATGTACCGTAATTAAATTATTGATTTTTTAGATTATTTTATTTATTCCTATGTATCATGCTATTTTTTGAGATAGAGCGTCGCGGTGCGTATTATATTGAACAACCTTTCTGTCGCGCAATAAGGTGCGTATTTTACTGACAACACTTTTTATAAACCTATTCCTGATCGGTGCGCATTATATTAAACACGTTTTACGACACAACTGCAATTTTGTATTTTTGGATGGTCTTGCGCTGCGTGTTATAATGAACATTCTTTTAGTTACGTCTCATACGTAAAGGATTTATAGTCAAAAACTTGGTTTTTTACGGGTTGTTTTTATTAAATCCTTTATATTAACTCGTTGTGTCTGCGGCGGACCTTGCTTGCTTGCTTGCTTGTCGCCAAAACTTTTGATCGATTTTTAACCCACTTGCTCGCAAGATAGCGAGCTGAAATTTTGCAGGCAGTTTCGTACCGATGATAAAAACAATGTATCAAAATTTCAGATCGATCGCATGTACCGTAATTAAATTATTGATTTTTTAGATTATTTTATTTATTCCTATGTATCATGCTATTTTTTGAGATAGAGCGTCGCGGTGCCTATTATATTGAACAACCTTTCTGTCGCGCAACAAGGTGCGTATTTTATTGACAGCTCTTTTTATAAACATATTTCTGATCGGTGCGCATTATATTAAACAGGTTTTACGACTCAACTGCAATTTTGTATTTCTGGATGGTCTGGCGCTGCGTATTATAATGAACATTCTTTTAGATACTTCTCGTACATAAAGGATTTATAGTCAAAAACGTGTTTTTTTACGGGTTGTTTTTATTAAATCCTTTATATTAACTCGTGGTGTCTGCGGCCGACCGACCGACCGACCTTGCATGCTTGCTTGCTTGTCGCCAAAACTTTTGATCGATTTTTAACCCACTTGCTCGCAAGATAGCGAGCTGAAATTTTGCAGGCAGTTTCGTACCGATGATAAAAACAATGTATCAAAATTTCAGATCGATCGCATGTACCGTAATTAAATTATTGATTTTTTAGATTATTTTATTTATTCCTATGTATCATGCTATTTTTTGAGATAGAGCGTCGCGGTGCGTATTATATTGAACAACCTTTCTGTCGCGCAATAAGGTGCGTATTTTACTGACAACACTTTTTATAAACCTATTCCTGATCGGTGCGCATTATATTAAACACGTTTTACGACACAACTGCAATTTTGTATTTTTGGATGGTCTTGCGCTGCGTGTTATAATGAACATTCTTTTAGTTACGTCTCATACGTAAAGGATTTATAGTCAAAAACTTGGTTTTTTACGGGTTGTTTTTATTAAATCCTTTATATTAACTCGTTGTGTCTGCGGCGGACCTTGCTTGCTTGCTTGCTTGTCGCCAAAACTTTTGATCGATTTTTAACCCACTTGCTCGCAAGATAGCGAGCTGAAATTTTGCAGGCAGTTTCGTACCGATGATAAAAACAATGTATCAAAATTTCAGATCGATCGCATGTACCGTAATTAAATTATTGATTTTTTAGATTATTTTATTTATTCCTATGTATCATGCTATTTTTTGAGATAGAGCGTCGCGGTGCCTATTATATTGAACAACCTTTCTGTCGCGCAACAAGGTGCGTATTTTATTGACAGCTCTTTTTATAAACATATTTCTGATCGGTGCGCATTATATTAAACAGGTTTTACGACTCAACTGCAATTTTGTATTTCTGGATGGTCTGGCGCTGCGTATTATAATGAACATTCTTTTAGTTACGTCTCATACGTAAAGGATTTATAGTCAAAAACGTGTTTTTTTACGGGTTGTTTTTATTAAATCCTTTATATTAACTCGTGGTGTCTGCGGCCGACCGACCGACCGACCTTGCATGCTTGCTTGCTTGTCGCCAAAACTTTTGATCGATTTTTAACCCACTTGCTCGCAAGATAGCGAGCTGAAATTTTGCAGGCAGTTTCGTACCGATGATAAAAACAATGTATCCAAATTTCAGATCGATCGCATGTACCGTAATTAAATTATTGATTTTTTAGATTATTTTATTTATTCCTATGTATCATGCTATTTTTTGAGATAGAGCGTCGCGGTGCGTATTATATTGAACAACCTTTCTGTCGCGCAATAAGGTGCGTATTTTACTGACAACACTTTTTATAAACCTATTCCTGATCGGTGCGCATTATATTAAACTCGTTTTACGACACAACTGCAATTTTGTATTTTTGGATGGTCTTGCGCTGCGTGTTATAATGAACATTCTTTTAGTTACGTCTCATACGTAAAGGATTTATAGTCAAAAACTTGGTTTTTTACGGGTTGTTTTTATAAATCCCTTATATTAACTTCACCGCCGTCTCTGTCTTGGGCGGGTGGAAAAACAGAAGTAAAAAATGACCCACTTCCCGTAATCCGATCGAGCTGAAATTTGGCACACGGGCCCGTCTCACCTAAATCTCATCAAAATTTCAGATCGATCGAACGTACGGTAATTAAATTAATGCATTTTAGTTTATCATTATATAACGTGTGTAATTCAAATTCACGGTTTGTTATTGTTTTTTTTCCACGTGAAAATTTGAGTTGACGCATCGAAGTACCGGCGTGCTTTTGTTTACATTTTACGTGTCACGCTGAGCTTAGACCATCGATCGGTGACCAGACTTTTCCCCTCTCCCCCCCCCTTCCCCCCCAGGGTTATGAAGCAAATTTGAGTTAAGACAGATTCAGTCTGTAAATATTTGTAAATACTTTTAGTTATGTCTCATATATAAGGGATTTACAGTCAAAAACTTTGTTTTTACGGGTTTGTTTTATTATTGATTTATTCAAAGAACCAAAATCGTTTAGTGTTAACAGATTTTTGTTTCATGTTTAGAGAACAAAAGGAGTATCAAAATACATTTTACCTTGCTGTGACCGTATTTTATTTCCCGTGGGCAGATATTTATTCTTAAATGTTTTTGTGTTTAACGTATGTCACAGCATATATTTCATACGAAAAGTTTTAATTTGATAAATTGTTCGTCAGCTGCAGTTTACCCAACGTTGGTATAAACATTGCAGTCACATTTCCACGGGTACCCGGGCGCATTTTTACTACGCGGTTTATTGCACTCCATGCAACGGGTACCCGTTGACATACCTACTCCAATCGAAATTCACTGGGTGTAATATAATTCATATTATAAAAATGTACAGTTCAGTAGATCTCAAAGTTGGAGAAGTCATTGATTCACCCAAATAAATACACTAATTGCAACAACCGACTGAACTGGTTAAGTCAAACAAAATATTGATTCATAGAACCGTGTTGTGAATGAAGTCTTTACAGCATAACACTGGGCTTGCTTGGGCTGCGTATTGTAACATACACAACTTTACTATTGAATTTTAAATGAGTCTAGATGTATGGGTTACACATTAACAGGAATTTAATACTTTAAAGAGTTAGAAAAATTATCCTCATACATTGTAAGGTGTAAATACGTATTAGCTATGTATATCTGAATTTGTTCATTAATGAAATAAAAGTTATTTGTAAATAAAAAAAAACAACAACATACAAGCATAATAATACCCCAAGTATATGTCAAAGCAGGAAGTAAAACAGGTACAAATCTATCACATGATACTACCCATGTTGTAAAGTGCTATGCATAGTCATGTCTGTAAAGGAATAGGTAGGGCTGTTTGACTCGGGACAAAAGGTAAACACATTCATCGGAGACAGGAACGAGCACATTATATAAAATATAAATGTTTACCACAAACTTTCTTTAATGTGGTTCACAACTTTAAACAAATTAAGGAATCGTAAGGGAAGGACGAGGATGTGTTTATCAATCCAACTAGCTGTGATGTTATGTTTACTGTTTTCCATCACCCCAGCGTTGTCAGGTAGGCTGTTTTATTCTCGTGCACATTTATCTCGTAACTAGACATTGTTAGAGAAAGAAAGAATCCTAATAAAATGATAATTAATGCAAACTATTTAGTACAACCTCATTTTAAATTCAGGTTGCCCCCCTGGTTGGTTTGGTACCAACTGTAGCTACCAATGTCACTGAAGTAACAACAATTGTGATGACAATGGGGAATGTAGGCCAGGATCAAAGTGTCTCACTGAATGGTTTGGTCCAGCTTGTCAGTACCGTGAGTATCAAGTTCCAAGAATTAAGTAATAAAAATACTACTACTAATCTACTAATTTATGTAGCGCAGTACCTCAGCAAGCTTCCGAGACCACAAGGCTTGAAATAAAAGTAGAAACACGCAAATATTTATGAAGGTATTTAATTTAAGACATCCGATTCCAAATTAAAATAAATAATGACATCATCGTGCACGTACGATACGTTTATTTAAGTTTGCGTCTCTGCTCTGTGAAGTCAGAGATTTGTTCTGGTGGTTCAAAGTTTAAATTGTCTCTGAGTCCAGCCACCTCATATGGGTACCTGACATTAGTTTGAATAAGTAAAAGCTGTTGGGCATTTTGAAAATCCTCTCGTATGCCGTGGCCTATGAACGCTGCTTCACTTGCCCAAAAGGTCAGAATTTCTGTACGTGCTAAGTAGGACGCATAGTCATCTGTAAAGTAGATGAAAAGGCTTAAAGCATGTTGTCGAGATACTTGTAGGAATTTAGTAACAGGAGTATATGAATGGTTGACATAGTAATGTATTTGAATAAAGCTCAGTATTGGGGCACACATAAAAACACGTTGTTATAAATTGCATTGTCTTTAAATAATAAAAAAATTGGGAAAAACATAATTTTCATGAGAAATTTGCTTTATTTTATTTATTTTACAGAAGACTTATTTTCACTTGCCGTGACATCAATTACACCACCAGAAGCTCTAACTACACTTAAAGATCAAAAAGATACGACGTGTTTGAATGGAGATACAGAAATTATAATAATAAATTTGAACTCTAGTTACGCCATCACATGGATCAGAATAACTGTAAACAATCATGGTGGGTGCTTTATATATATAAAAACATTATTAAAAAAAACAATACACTGACATTTTATGAGCTAAAAGATAGTTTCATTTTCACATTTAATTTTCAGATTGTACAAAAAAAATAGTTTGGCATTCAGTAAACAGTCATCTTCATTTTATTAAGCGATCCGAATTTTTAAATAATAAGTTAAATGTAAAAAAAATATTTTTTTAAAAAGGACACGCTTTTATTTACATAATATAGAAATTGCACTAAATATGTATAATACAAAAAAAAACACATTTTCCCCTAACTGAAAATTGAACCTCGTACCCCCATGTCGGCAATCGATCACGCTTATATTTCGGCCAGCAAGACTTGATGTTGGTAGTACTTTTTAAAGTTATAATAATTGTATCCCTCTAGGGCGAATTGAGGCATGGTTCATTGACGCAAGTGATAATATTTTATATAGACAAAAACTAAAAACTAAAAGTGCAATAATTTCATTATGGTACATTCGATCGATCTGAAAATTTGATACAATGCATTGTCATCCAAGATCTAACTGTGGTAAAAGTTTTAGATCTCTAGGACCATCAAAAGTGTATAATTTTACGTTTCAAGTTTTGAAGGAAGGATGGAAAGAAGGGTGGATGGATACAACATACAAACATTGTGACTTAAATAAAAGCGTGTAAAAAATGTATATTTGTTAGGTGTCATAGCCTACATGCTCGATAAAACGTACACAATTAAACATGTTAAAAGTTTTAGCTGTAATAAAGCTTTAAATATTTAATATTCTTGAAATACAAACAATGAGTTTAGCTTTTCTCAGATAGTTTTATTTTAATAAAACGAAATACAAATGAAACATTCTGGCTTTTACCATAAATGTCATAATTAAATGTATTAGTTCTAAGCCAAAATGTTCTCGTAACGATACTTAAAAATGAAAACAAAACACAAAAACATGAACTTTAATGGGTCCTATAGCGCGATATATGAAAAAATACCGTATCATTAACTTTTAAATTAATCATTATAACAAACTAGCTGGGGTACCCGGCGTTGGAGGATTTAAAAAATAGTAAACATTTTTTTAAAAGAAATTTATTTCAATTCATTCATAATAAAAATAATTTAAAAAATACATTAAAATTTAATGTTTTCAAAAGTATATGTACTTCATATATCACTTATAAATAGTAGGGCTGTTATCGATTAATTTAAATTTAATCGTTAACTTTTGAAAACTTATCAATTAAGTAATCGATAATTTCGATTGAAATACCAAACGTTATTAAACTGAACATTTCTCACGGACATTGAAAATTAAGAATATTTTGAACTAAATTTCATGACAATGTGTTGATGCTTGATTTGTGCTGAAGGTGGTACGTCAGCGATGTATTTGATCCTTTAAAAGAGAATTGTTTATGGCAGTGGGCACAGTAAACGTTTTTACCATCTTCGACCTTGCCATCCGCAGTTAGCTTAAAAACAACATATTTGCTCAACTTTCTAGTTATATGTTTAAATTTAACTGCGCTGATGCTGTCAGCAGGGCCGTCTTAACGCATAGGCCCGTTGGGCATTTGCCCGGGGGCCCACGATCATATGTGCCCCATGGGAATATGTTTATTTATATATATTATGTATATTCATTATTTATTCCTGCCCAACACTATTTCTTTGCCCAGGGGCCCAAAATGGTGTAAAGCCGGCTCTGGCTGTCAGCCATTTTATAGTTGACGTCTGCCGGTCAACGTAAATTAATAAAATAAATTTTAATATTACGCGGGAGATGTTTGTACGTAAAAATATATATATAAATTATTATTAATTATTAATAATTTTTTATTTATTACTAAATTTTTTTTTAAATATTATAAATATTTTCTTAAGTTTTAATCGAATTTTTATCGATTAAAATTATTTTAATCGATATTTAATCGATAAAATTTTTAACGATTAATCGAGAAATCGATCGATAATTTCCGCAGCCCCGATAAATAGTAAATATTACCCTAAAACAAATTTAAATAGACGTTCTGTCGTAATTAATTGATTGCAAGCCTATTTATATAGTTTGTGAATTGGTTCCATTAAGTTCGAGAAGTTTAAGGAAGCAATAAACTTCCGGTTCATTAAATCGTATCGTGGTAGTTTAAAAACAAATCCAAATTATACATTTGTAATTGTATTCGAAATTGAAGTAAATAGAAAATTAAATAATACACGATAATTCTATTTTATAAACCAGACATGATCTATAACTTTTATTGGTAAAATTGTTGCCAATTTAATCTCCTTGGGGTATCTACTGTAGTAAATCAAGGTGACCTTGAGTAGGGTTACGTTATCCTAGGGATGGTCATCTGGGGTTGATCCATAGCCTATGACCTGTTCCGGGTCAAACAAGGGTCCAATGCAAAATTTCTGCACCCTATGTCAAACGTTATGGAATTCTATGGGTAACAAACAAACAAACAAACTTTCATATTTATATATTAGATATATGCTGAAGAACATGACAAACTAATATTTTTAAATGATGAAAAGACGTCAAGTAATTGTTTTCACTTTAAAACTCGCCAATATAGGCCTTTTCATAATATGGCAGAAATCCAAAAATAGAAATATTTAGGCAGTATACAATAAATTTTTAAATTTTTTAAGGACAAATTTCATAAAAAATTAATAAAAGATACGAGTCAATATGTAAATGTAAGTATATTGAGAAAGATGTATCTTATCAGCTATTTGTTAATTCTTCGTTAATGTAAGACATATGGCAGAAATCTAATAATAGAAATATTTAGGCAGTATACATTAAATTTTTGAATTTTTTAAGGACAAATTTCATAAAAAATTAATAATAGGTACGAGTCAATATGTAAAAATAAGTATATTGAGAAGGTTGTATCTTATCAGCTATTTGTTAATTCTTCGTTAATGTAAGACAGCTTATTGGACTTGAAAAGGGAAAAACAGTTTCGTAATTTTACTATGCTAACAATTTTGAGAACATAGTTATTCGACTGTATTTATGCTTCAAAACATTGTTCCGCTAAAATGTAATCTAATAATAGAACATTACTCATTGACCTATGAAGTTTTCCGGTTTTAGAAATGACAAGGACTTATCATTAATTAACATTGGCATATGGAAAATTCATATTTTTAAAAATTGGAATGATTACAAAAATTGTTTACCCTGTTTTAGAAAAAAAATCAAATAAAATCAGTTTGAAAACCAAAATGTAATAAAACGTTTAAAAAGTAAATTTGAGTATCCACAAAAAAGAAGAAGAATGACTATTATTAAGAAAATATTCAAATCATTTTGATAATCCGTAAATCACATTTTTCCTAATAGAAAAAAAAATTAAATTGAAGTTAAAGTTTAAGTTGTAAAGATTCCATCTCTTCTTTGTAGATCATTATAAGGAATAAAAACTTCTAAATCAATGACAATAAATTTACGTATGGTTTTTTTTTGATCATTTGATAAATAGCGTAGATAAAACTTGAATAAGAATATCAGGACATTCATTTAAATCTTAAAACCTTTATCAGAAAGTGGAAAGTCGCAGAAATGGATGATTAACTTTCCTATTAATAATAGCCATAGCACATAGCAACTATATATATTTTACCTATTTTTATAAAACATGAAATCGCAAGGCTCACACGATATAACAATGTTTTTATTACAAGGTTTGCACCAAACAAGAGGTTACTTATTACCTCTACTAATCTTACCATCTTGGGGTGGTCTAAAAAAAATCCATTCTCTTTATATTCTCTATAATTTATATTTCTATATGTATTTAATATATCAAAAATAAAATACATCTCAACATAGTGAAACTGAGAAAATTTGAACAATGTAAAAATCAAATACACTTAATATGTTTCTATTTTTACTCTCTTTCAATTTTCAATTCCTGATACGCTCGCAAAGCTGCTCAGCGACCAGCGAACTTCTCCCTTCAGTGGCACTTTAGATATGTCACAATATGTAGGAGCCACAATAATCATGGTGTTACAAAGAGTTGAGATGGGTTCCTTAGATATGGAAGAGGTGAGATGGGTTCTGTAGAAGAAAAGAGATGGGTTCTGTAGAAGAATTGAGATGGGTTCTGTAGAAGAAGTGAGATGGGTTCTGTAGAAGAAGTGAGATGGGTTCTGTAGAAGAACTGTGATGGGTTGTGCATAATAAGTAAGATTGGTTGCGTATAAGAACATTATTGGGCTCTGAAGTAAGAAGTAAGATGAGTTCTGTAGAATAAGTGAAGAAGTGAGATCGGTTCTGAAGTAAAAAGTAAGATGGTGTCTGTAGAATAAGTAAGATGAGTTCTGTAGAATAAGTAAGATGAGTTCTGTAGAAGAAGTAGGATGAGTTCTGTAGAAGAAGTGAGATGGGTTCTGTAGAAGAGACAAACAATTATACAAAATGTATATTTAGCAACACCAATTGATATTATTCAGATTTTAAACACAATATCACGATGGTTATAAATGGTGCACAAGGCTCGACATACCCTTGCAACAATAAATATCTGATTGATGAGAGAACCATGGATTTATTCTGTGACGTCCAGATCTCAACACAATTGACACTTAAAGGAAGAGACGTGGGCCATCTGTGTTCTCTCAGTATCAGTGGAGGTAAATCATGAAATAGTTTTAACGTTAGCAACTCCAAGACTTCATGTTTTCGATATATTGAATTTTTGCTCGGTCTTATAGGGCTCAATCAAGTCGTTTTTCAGTAGCACGATGTATTATTAATACAGTCGGACGTCTCTAATTCGAACTGAAAAGTACCGGAACAAAAATTTGACTTACGGAGTTTTCGAGTTAGGAAAAATGGCGTAATAATCGCAGAATTTGGCCGGGACCTAACAATTAATTCGACACATGGAGGTTTTCGACTTAGGAAAATTCGAATTAGAGAGGTCCGACTGTAGTTATTATTTAAGTCTCTATATGCTATCTATATAATGCATTATATAAAGCATAATATGGACATAATTTTAAATTTATTAAATACATTTTACGTGAGTTAACCGATAAGTAACGTCGCAGATCAAAAAGTTATACGTTCTTACAAAATTGAAAGGATCCTGGTTGTTGATTATCGCTGAACGGTCCTAAAATGTTCTCTTTTCCGACCAGACTCTTCATGGGATCGACTAAAAAATCTTATCAATTGTTAATTTATAAAAATGAAAAGATTTTGGAAATATGTTAAATTTTAGCCTAATGTTAAATTATTAAACATAGCTGTCTCTGTTTTGCGGTGTGTAATTTAATTTAATGTTTTATAAAGCCACAATGCCTTTAATCTTGAGTATATATGATAATATATTTAAAACTCCAGGAATTTTCGAGATAATAAGCAGTTCTTTTAAGAAAATACAATGTAAGTTTCACAAAAAATGAGAATGAGTCAGATATAGTTTTTAATGTTTACAAAATTACGGGGTCACTCAATAAAACAATAATTCTCAAACACAGTTTACATTTTACAATTTTCTGTAAAAACCTGAAGATACATTTTTTTCGGTTTTAAGTGTAAACATATATTTCAGGACGCAATTTGGCACTTAAGCAGATAGCCTCTCAATCAAGTGATTACAATAGTGACATGGTTGCCTCCAAGGCTGTAGATGGTAACAGAGATACAAATTGGGAGACTGGAAACAGTTGTACTCATACTAACGACGCTTCACCGAACTGGAACGTAACGTTCTTGACGCGCAATTTGTAAACAGATATGTGTTATTCAATAGATATAACTGTAAGTAGATTTGAAGTAATTGGAGCTGTGTGTCGAGTAAAGGGTTTGTTGTTTGAAATGAAATTTAAATTGATTCGATAAATTATGCAAGGTCTTGAGAAAATAGTTTCAGGGACAAGAGAATATTGTGAGTGCCGAAACACAGAAAATGGTTTTCATATACTGACTTTGTAATTCGATTATTTTATTGCCTTATTCTCGAAAAAACAAACAAAAAAAACTTAAAGTTGTTTCAAAAAATCAAATTTTGAGGACTAAGAAAAATAATAATTGTTGTCTCGTTGACACCCAAGCGCAAAACTGATGATCCAGTGCCTTGATTTCTGTCTCCAACATCAAGTATTGATCAACACACTCTTCAGAGTTATCAAACATGAGTCTGCCTTGAAAATCGCTGCGCTCGACTTGCGTACCGATTGTCACGGGTTCGAATTCATGTGAAGGCAAGGGTCCCTGAGTCACCCAGCTCCGAATGGGTACCTAACACTAGTTAGGCGGCTGGGTAATGCGTGGAACCCACAAAGCCGTGGCTGTGAACGCTGCATCGCTTGCCAACAGATCATCTGTCATGGTCTGTGGACGCAATTATCTTCTGCATAGAAGGAGCGTCTGAATAGATTAGATAGATAGAAATAATGATGATTTGGATGATGGCTTTTCTATAGAGCTAAACTTATTTATGGTAGTCAAGCATGGTCGTTCTTCTCTGATGTTTAAAAATTCTCCATAATAACAAAAACACTACATATTTTTATTAAATTTGTCTTTGTTGTGACTCTCTTTACTAAATTTCTAAAGAATTTTCCACAAATTTTGGTGAAACAGATTCAAAGGTGCCACGCTGACAGAGTTCCTCATGTGTCCATCCAATTTTCAGAACGGACTTCGTAAAAATACATGTTTTGATGCTAATTTATTCAAATACAGCTGCGCTGACTCATATATATTGAAGAAAGTCAGAGAGAGAGACACATTTGTGATGTATTCACTCAGCCAGAGAAAGCCAGTGTTATATGAAGTGACGCTCTGATGTGGTCTGACTTTTGCATCCACAATACAATGCCCGCTGCTGTGTCTTGTACTTTCTGAAATCCCTGCAAGTTATTTTGAGGCAATCCCTGCAGACGTATACATGGGGCATGAGCAAATGTTAATTTTTGTGCAGATATTTTTATTTGGTAAATTTCATTTCGATCCAGTGTACAACGAAGCTGCAGTCTTGTATGCAAATTATATCATTGACACGGTTCACATCCAGTTTTTAAGAGAGTGGCTAAGTCCAAGTCCTCTCCGGGTATCAAAATAACTTTTTACGTCATATACTATATCGATTAGGTGAGTCGCAATACAAAGTTGAAGTAAGTTGTCTGGAAAACAACTGTAACCCAAGTACTACAGACAGAACACGAAGGGACAAAAAAGAAAATAAACCTCTCGCACGATGGGCGAGTGCCATTTTTATGATACTTTCAATGATTTTCATTGTTACTTTTCTTATTTGACCTTTGCGCCCATTAAGAAATGTATATCAAATTTATGGCCCTGTTAAGTGGGAATGGTTTTGAAATTTAAAAAAAAATATGTGTACTTTCAGGGCAAGCAAGACTTCAGAAAGCTCAAATCTTCAGTTATAATGCTGAAAATATTTTAGTGTTTAGCTACACTTTACCGGATGTTCCACAAATAGTATATATTGTGACGTCACCACCACAGAATGTTTCCTATGTTAAAATATATGCACGCTATCAGACTGATTTGATAATGACTTTGTGCGAGGTAGATTTATTTTTCAAAGACTTGAATTGTTACAAATGTGCCTTCACTTTGATTTGAACCTTCTGCACTAATTTTAGAATGCTATCACTTGAGTCATTTAACAAACAGCCATGAACAGTTTTGTAAATCAATAAAATCAATAATTTGTTTGTGAAGAACATTAGGTAGTAGGTGAGCTGGACTCACAAGAGAAGGCGACGCTTGATAATATCGGTTTTAACCATCTTATAGTTATTATTTTTCTACTAAATGTGAGCTACGAACACTTATTACAACTGCTATTACTTTCACTCCACCCCCCCCCCTAACGCACACTTCACATAAAAAGCATTAAGAAAAAGAATTCTAAAACAAATATCATCGTTTAGGATTTTAAAATTCTGCATGTATATATAATAAACTGTTTAAATTGACATTCACCAGATTCAATTTGCCCTAACAATCGTTTTGGTTTGGAGTGTACCAAGTCGTGTAACTGTGAGAATAAAACAGAGACGTGTTATGTGGCTACCGGAGGTTGTCCATCGGGTTGTGCTGCTGGTTTCTATGGAGACGGTTGCCAGAAAAGTAATTTTATGAGTTTGTTACTTTTATTGACAAGTAGTAGTGTAAATATTGTGTTTAAATACGAAAATACAAAGTTAACCTAATAACTGGTGATTTAAAGATTATTTTCAAATATTCCTGTCTATCTCTCACATTCACTGACACGCATAAATAGATCCACCACCCACCCACACACATACTCTCGCACACACATACTCAAAAATACGCGCAAGCAAATTCGCAAGCACTCGCACACATTCTTATGTTAAAGCAAAAATGCACGAAGAGGGATTATTATAAAAGTCTCAAAAATGTTCTCCCGAATGTGTGTTTCAATACAAATGTAAAAAGATCATATTAGAATAAACGAATGATAGTAAAATAAGACAATTCAATGTTGCATTGGTAGGTTTGAAAGACATCTCGCACACAATCACTATAGATTTGTCAACCCTTAAAAAATATGATTAGCACCCAGAAAAAAAATCGAAATTAGATTTCCTTACAACAATTGAACAGGGTACACAACATTTAAATTACATGAATTGTACAATTTTCCCCCACCTTTTCACCAAAAAAAATAAATATGATGATTAAGGCAAACGTCTGGTCAAGAAGATACAGTTGCAGCAGATTAAATTTTCAATTCGATTTAGTACAGCACAATTATTAATTCAATATTCTCTAAAAATCTTTAAAGAACTATTTAACATTTATAATAAAATATCTACAAAATCTAGATGACAATTCATTACGATACACCATGGCGTGATTCTTGCCGCACAGGTCCATCAGCAACGAAGAAAAATATCTTGCTTGATTAGTAAATGAATAATGCAGTAAGTAAAAATGTAGTGCATGGCTTTTAAATGATTGTTAGGTCTTAACGCAGGTGAGAGAAGTGAAACTTCATATTTTAAAAAACAAATATTATATAACGTTTTTAAAACTCACACACACATTAACTCACGCACACACACAGGGATAGACTAATACACACACACTAAAACACACAATCACAAAAAGATCTAATAAAATAATGTTGTTTTCAGAATATACTTTAGAGTAATATGATTTTTTTTAAAAACAGTGTGTTTACAGGGTACATGGGGCGTGGATTGCATTAACGAATGTAGCATGCATTGCATTAATAAGATATGTAACAGAATCCAAGGGAACTGTGACCTGGGATGTCAAGACGGATACATTGGAAGCACATGCAATAAGGGTAAGTGACTTCTTAATGTGACAATTTTCAATCATGAACAAATATATTCAACTCTCCTAAAAATGATTATCTTGCAACCTTTTTTATATGTTGACTTTTCCCATCTCCTCATGAAGATCTTTATTCGCACTGTCAATAAGAAGAACTTACACTCTGTAATACACGTTATATTGTATGTTATACTAGCAGACCCGTCGTGCGTTGCAACGATCTCAGTAAAAATTAATAAATTTAAAGAAACCAATGAGTGGTATGTTTAAAAACAATTCTGAAGAAACCTTCGTGGAAGTGTGGAAAAAAATTCCAAGCTTCATAGCAAATGGATAAATAAATTAATAATTAAATAGCGTTCAAAATAAGAAACGATATTAAGGGCCCCGGCCCTAAATTAGTGATAATATAGTTTTTTATTGCCATTGTACTCAAGCTACATTCCTCAATATCGTGTAAAATTGAATAGGGAATAAAATGATTAAAGTTCAGTAAAAAGACTTTGGGGCCCCCAGCTCTGAAGGAATGGAAATTAAGAGTTCAGTGCCCTATAGTAATATAGGCTCTTAAGTTTTTATATTCTAAGTTTGGTCAAAATCCAGTTATTTTCTCATTATCTAACGCTTAAATTACTTTTTATATACCTAAAATAGGGGGAAATAACATTAAGGGGCCCCCGGCCCATTCAGTGCAAGAGGTCAATTTCAAAAGCCTGTTCATTTTAGTTCATGTTTATTGTGGCTATATTTCTCAAGTTCTTTAAAAAGTAAATAGGAAAAATATCTTAAACATTTACGAAAAAAAACATTTGGGGCCCCCGGCCCCGAAGATATTGGCATTAGAAGTTCAGTGTCTATAGTATTTTAATATAGGCTACCAAGTTTTCGTATGCAAAGTTTGGTGAAGATATATTCATTTACTAAGTAGCAAACGTAGAAACTAATTTTTATATAACTCATATAAGATTTTTTTAAAGACATTAAGCGCCCCAGGGCCCATTCTGGGCAAGATATAAAGTTCAAATCACCTGTTCATTTCAATTTGTATAATAATTGATACATGTGTCATAATTTGTCAAGATTGTTAATGACTGAATGGTGAATAAAATCTTAAACGTTTAAGAAATGTGAATTTTTGGGCCCCCAGCCCCAAAGGAATGAATATTAGCAGTTCAGTGCCCTATAGTATTTTAATAATGGCTATCAAGTTGTCACATACAAAGTTTGGTTAAAATCCAACAATTTACACAGTAGCTAGCGCTTAAACTAATTTGTATATAGCTCATAAAAGCAACAAAGGACATTATGGGCCCCCAGTGCCCCATGAGTGTTAAAGTTAGAAAAAATGTTGCCAGTTACCATCCCAGGTGGGTACTCAACAGTCTTCAAAAATTTCATGACGATCGGATGAATAGTTTAGTCAGCTATCAAGGACATGCTCATAACCAACACACAGACATACTTTGATTTATATATATATATATATATATATATATATATTATATATATATATATATATTAAAAAAAGACAATTAGGGGCCCCTGGGCCCATTCGGTGATATATTTAAATTTCAAAAACCTTTTCATTTTAATTAAGTTTCCTCATAGATATATTTCTCAAGATCGGGAAAAATTGAATGGGGGAAAATACATTAAACATATACGAAGAAAAGACATTTGGGCCCCCGGCCCCGAAGGAATAGACATTTGAAGTTATGTGCCCTATAGTATTTTAATATGGGCTACCAAGTTTTTGTATTCAAATTTTGGTTAAGATCCATTCATTTACTCAGTAGCTAACGCATAAACTAATTTTTATATATCTAACATAAGCAAAAAAAGACTTTAAGGGCCCCGGGGCCCATTCAGTGTAAGATATAAAGTTCAAAACACCTGTTCATTTCAATTTGTATAATAATGGATACATGTTTCATTATTTGACAAGATTATTAATGACTGAATGGTGAATAAAATCTTAAACGTTTAAGAAATATGAATTTTTGGGCCCCCAGCCCCAAGGGAATGACTATTTGCAGTTCAGTGCCCTATAGTATTTTAATGTTGGCTATCATGTTGTCACATACAAAGTTTGGTTAAGATCCAACAATTTACACAGTTGCTAGCGCTTAAACTAATTTTTATATAGCTCATATAAGAAACAATTGACATTATGGGCCCCCTGTGCCCAATGAGTGTTAAATTTAGAAAAAAAAGTTGCCAGTTACCATACAAGGTAGGTACTCAACAGTCTCCGAAAATTTCATGACGATCAGATGAAAAGTTCAGTCAGCTATAAAGGACATGCACACACACACACACACACACACAGACATACTTTGATTTTTATATATATAGATTGATATTAAGTTATTTAATTACAATTTTTCACAGTAATCTTGAACAGTTTGGTTACATAATGACCTTCAGTTGTTTTAGCAAACTGGCAGAAAAACGTTACAGATGAAGGTAGCTGAAGACGACATTTGTATTCCCAGAATGTCCTGAGTTAACATGGGGCACGAACTGCTCAAATAAGTGTAGTCCAGAATGTTTCAATAAGACGTGCAACATTACCAACGGCGTCTGTCTGTATGGATGTAACGATGGGTACACGGGAGACAGCTGTGCAGTCGGTAAGGTGCTTAAACGCACGGTATTATTAGCCATGTTTTCGATATTTCTGAATTTATCTGAAATTGCATAAAAAGATGGGCATACTATACCATAATAACTTCCCACAACGCTACAAGGAAAACTATTACAACGGGCTACATCTTTTTATAAATAGTCTTCTTAATAACTAAATTTTAGAATCGTATGAGTTAGAACTCATCAAATGTCTATATAAGTAGTCAACCTACTAAGAGTATTATTTAATATATTCAAAAGCAAAGTAAACATTTTAAAATTGATCAAAATACTTAACAATAAGAAGAGGCTAAGGTTTTAAAAGATTATAATTGACTTCAAACATGGTTTACTATAATTTAAAAGATGATATTATTTAATTTACCTATCCGAGTTGGCCAGAAACACAAACACATTACTATATAGTATATAGCTTATTAGCTTTGAATATTGTACGCAAAAATAGAATCCCTAATCCTTAAAAATAAATTGCATTTAAAATTAATTGTCTCAAAATCAGTATTACTTTTATAAAATACAAAAAACAAAGCTCGTTCAAGGACGTTCCGCCACGGTCGATGGCATGTTGTTGTAACTCCGCGCCCCCCCCAACAGCCGTCTCGGCCGGCATACACGTGCATCACGTCAAAAATACTATTCATTAAAGTTAAAATAAATAACTCGTAAAAACAGAGCTTTTGACTATAAAGCCAAACGCGCATAACTCAAAATAAAGTCTTGGAAAAATACTGCACCAAAAATAACTCGTTTTGAACGTCCGCGTAAATGTGTTCAATATGATTGGCTGTAGTAGTCATATGTGTTTGACGAACCAATCGCTATAGATGACCGCACAGAAAGGACAGAAAATTGCCTTTTATTATATAGGATGCTTAAGTAATATGTATTGTAAAATAAGGGCATTTATTGTGTTTCATTTTATTTGGTATTATTCTTCAATTAATAGTTAAACAATATTTATTTTTTAAAAATCATTAATTGTATTATTTCATGTAATCAAATTATTCCATTTTCAAGATATGTGTTATAATAAGGTGTAGGACATAATATATATAAAACAATTTACACTTTTATTTCATCAGAAAGATCAAATATTTTTTTTTAAATGCGTTGTTCCAATAGAATGCCACATTTCAACCTGGGGCCCTGGATGCACCAACAACTGCAACAGTCACTGCCTAGACCAGACATGTGGTAGACGGGACGGGGCCTGCAACAAGGGATGCGAGCCTGGTTATTTGGGCAAGACATGTAATCAAAGTGAGTGGTAAAGAGATACTCTAGAGTCTAGAGGTATTATACAGCGTAACGTTTTTAAAAGTCTGTACATCATGGAACACATTTTTTAAAAAAAGTTTTAGAATTATCATAAATTTAAAGCACGCTATTTAAAATATTTAGAACATTAAAAAAAAACTTTAAGTTGTTAAAAAGTTCAACAATTTTATTTAAATTAATGTCATTAATTGCAATTTACGTATGACCTATCAGTGAAAAAACTTAGCGTACATGAATGCAATTTAAAGTGATATTTGTACAAACACGCACGCCAGAGAAAACAGTGCGATGAGAATCAGTCTATTTAGGAACATGGGACCATGGCATTGAACGCCTTGTGTTCTGTCATAAATCCCTGTCTGCCTCTTTCACGTCTCTTTCTTCCTGATGTTCACTTAGATTACACATCGTAGTTAATATTTTTCCTTTTTGTTAACGTCTTTTTATTATGATTGTTCTGTGAAAAAGACTTGCCGATACGGCTTGTAGTCTTGTGTCAATTTTAGATTTACCAATCACAAAAACAATGTGAGCACACCTTAGTCTTGGTTCAATTTAGCATCAGCTCCATACTTGGCTAACAATGTGCTTTCACCTTCTAAATTTATAGCAATTATTTAGCGATTTATGTTTTGTTTATTAACATGAAAAAATGTAATTAATAAATTTAATAGAATGTGAAAATCTGACTTGGGGCAGCCAGTGTCTAAAGCACTGCAGTGGCAACTGTCTCAACAAGACTTGTCACTTTACTGATGGCGTTTGTGACCATGGATGTGAGGCTGGATACTCTGGAAATCTTTGTCTAGATGGTAATTTACTTGTAAATATATTACTACTCCTTTTATCTTAACTCTGTGTATGATATAATCTTTAATATAAGCCATACATACAAAATGGGTTTTTATTACTGCAATGGTCTCCTTACAAACATATATAGGCCTATATATAAATGTATATATATAGACACACACGAATACAGACGTTGATCTCTTGTGTGTTTCTAATTTCCATACAGGGCAGCTCATCTATTTGTGCTGACGTGAGCAGCAATCTAACACTGGCCATTTTATTGATGTTATTATTAACTGTCCCATTTTAGGTATTCACAATGTAAAACAAAAATATTTTAGTGACAAAGTAATAATGATTTTTAAAAATAATATGAAGAAAAACATATTTTTATTGTATGAAACCGTTAATTCAAACTTACTATTATTACATTTTATATCACGGGTTCAAACGAAGGGTGGGAAAATTTACGTTGATCACTTAATTTATTACAAGAAATATTATCGGCTTGGGTTTTTATTTTTTTCCTTTGAAAAATACGATCTACTATGACAATTTATTTTTATGTTAAATGAGTGTGGTTAGAAAATAAATTCATTGCTTTGCCAGTTAGGAATAAAACTGCAAGATTTAGAAAATATTTTAGAAAAGCTCAAATTTTTTCCAATGATGATTAACTATAGTAAATCCAATTTTTAATTTTCTTTTTACAACTTTGTATTACCCAGCTGCTGTAAGCCCGCCGGACTATGAAACAGGTATTGCTAGTTATAGCATTTTATCCTTTTGTTAACGTTTCATCTCGGTTATTATTTTTCTTTTAAGGTTAGATTCATTTCAATTTTCATCTTTGTGACAGCATACACACACTTTTAAAAACCACAGTGAAATGAACATATTTTTAACTTAAGAGAATTAGGTGTTGCAAGGTTATGTAATTGTGTCACCTGTCCTCCCTCACACAATAAATGATCACACCCGTTCCAGGCATTTCTGTACCGTGAATAAATGTTAAACGAAGTGAAATCCAGTAATGTATACCTACTGTTATTGAACTCTGGTAATACAGTGGTACCTCAACATACGAAATTAATCCATTCCGGGTGGCTTTGGTATCTCCGATTTTTCGTATATCGAACTAAGTAAAATATGTAAAATACTTCATCCGATCCAAGCCATACAGAAATAACATTAACATTTAAAATATCAACAATAACTATAGAAAAACAAAGTACACATTAAGAATCAAATTAATAATAAGAAAACAATGCAAACAGAAAAAAAAACATTAATGAAAAATAATAGGTATACAAATGTACCGTTCGAGTTAGGCGATTTGGTGAAGAGTCGGAGAAAGTGGTAGGTGGTGAGAATGGATGGCAGAAAACATTACTGCACTATGTACGAAGTACTTAACTTTATGAAAATAATACATTAAGTATATGCATAACCTTTGCATGAATAGATGCTAAATAAACATTAACATTTAGTACTACTGTACACTAAACAAATGTAACATAACACTTAAACTTATGTACTTTAAAAAACAAATTAATCTTGAGGTATCACTGTACATACTGTAAGTAAACTATAGTAATACATACCTAGTGTTGGTGAACTGTAACAATACATCACTTCTTTTAATGAACTATAGTAATAAAAACTTACAGCTAGTGAGCTATAATATTACATACCTACTATCATTTAAGTAAAGTAATACACATGATACTATAATTAGTGAACCTTAGAAATACTACATACTTTTAAGTCTAGAACTAATTTCCTATAATTTAACTTGCATCTATAGAGATATCAGGAACATTGTATCTTTCTAAATTTTAGTAGTATCAACATAATCATTGGCATATTATTCTTAAATGAACTTATCTATTTTGATATTTGTCACTTACTTTAAATTGATACATTAACAATTCGGTAAGTAAAAATATTCAGTTTTTTCAAATATTCGTTATAAACAGGATACAACAAGGGACTTGCCAGTGGGATTGGTATAGGAATAGGTTCCACCTTAGCCGCTGTTGCCATCATTTGTATTGTGATCTACATTTGGATTAAAAGACGACAAAAACCTGTATCAAATCCCAGTTATACAACAGACAGTAAATATGATCATGTCGGTCCCATAGAGCAAAATGAAAATCAATATGATACATTGGATAAAACAGGTACACTCACTTTTAATATAATAAACGAATGAAATACCAGTGACATTCAATAATAGTCCGAATATTGTAAGACCCAGTTATGACGTGATCATTTCAGTGCGTAAAATCGTGTTCCCTTAACAATGGAATTAAATAGTTGCGACTGTTATAAAAATCATAAATACTTTATTTGTTAATTTTTTTAAAGATAGATACGTGATTTCGATCTTTTAAATGGCTATTTTGAAACCCTCAGCTCCGTTTGTCGTGTGTTGTTTTGATTTGGGATTGTGTTGAATAAACATCTATATTTGTTCTAAGAAAATCTCTTTAAAACATTTAGAAAATAAAATATGGTTTGAATTAAGAACTTTTTTTAGAAATTTGTCTCTTTTGTTTGATATAATACATATCGTCATAGAAGATCTCGATTATTCTTTAAAAAGTCTTAGAGCATATGTTTATTTATAAGAAGACGTGCATAGAAAATGCATTTCGTGTAAATAACATTTGTTTCAAATCATGTTTAATGTCTTTTCCGTCATTCCAGGGAATGCCTACGATGAAGTAAAAGATGGTGTGGCATATAACGTGAGAACTAACTCAGTAACGAAAGAAAAGAAGAAAGGAACATAGGAAAATTCTTATTCTTTTCTGTTGCTTCCTCGCATCCGGTGTCCTTAACACAAAACAATGCATTGTCATAGCGCGATAAGTTCATCTTTTAATTTATCAGACAATATATATGTGTGGGGAAAAGGGCGCACTTTCGTCTTGCAATAATCTCTGATATAAAATTTCAGCAACACTTAACTATTTTCAGGCGCTGGTCGTTTATTACTCACAAATCGGTTATTTTAATTTCAGTTATTACCAAGTTATGAAATTATGTCATAATCAACTCATGAGGATAAATTTAAGAATTATATATGTCAAGAAATATATATTTTAAGGGTTAAGTTTCTTAGTTTAAAAATAATGATATAAAAACCGTATTTAACAACTGATCCATCGGACAGATATTGTTAAAGAGCGTGAAGTCACCACTGTTGATGATGGCGGATAGCTCACGTGCCAGAAACGTGGGCTCGTGGGCAAAAGGTCGTGACGTCAGTGTTGAGACTGTTTCAATGATGTTGGTGTTAATTCTGGTCTGTTAAATTATTAAATAATTTGTTGTTTTTTTTTAAATTAAGTAACTAAGTCAAAATGTATAACTTGCAACGTTCATAAATTTTAATCTTAAAAAAAAAGATTACAATTACAATTATTCAAGATTAATAATATGCATAAATAGTTTTAAGTTTAATGTGTTATTAAATTAAGGTTTAAAATTTTAAATATAATTTATTTATAAATTTGTCTTTATATTTTTATGGAAATCACTGTGAGTCTAGCTGCTAACAGGGTACCACTGTTTATAAGTTCTGAAAGGATGATTATTATTATTGTAATTAAGCTTATATTAAAATTTATATACTTATGGGTAATTTGATACAATATGCTGTTCAAGTGGTAATATGTGTTTGTATACATAATTTAGCCTGTCTAGCAACGTAAATATTACTTTCTACCTCTTCAAATATATGTTTGTTTATTACATCATTTTTAAATATAATTAAAATGAGAAATGCCGAAGGCGGCTGTGTAGTTAAAGTCTTTACACAGTGCCCTTGTTTCATTAACGCCAGAAGTGGTTACGGCGTATAATTTCAAACCCCCAGGCTGGACCAGATAGCACCGAGGTTTCTGGTCGTCATGGAGCAGCACTGAACACCCGCGACACTGAGTTTTAGACAAACCAGAGTGGTGCGTCAACGCCTGGCGAAGAATTTAGTGTCTTAATCAATTCTAGCCTCTCTATCGAAGCCCTGAGTCATCCCTCTTGGAAGTAAAGACAGTCAATGTCATTTTTGAGACAGCGGGTTACATTCTGGGACTCTACACTAGAGTAATCCTGCAGTTTATGATGTGGAGTTGCCGCACCACGACAGGGCCAATCTATTGGCGAAAGAAGGTTAAGCTCAACCCCAACCTTAACGTACGATGATCCAACTGGTGGTGACGACGTAGCTTAAGGACTATTTTTTTTTATAGAGAAATGGCTACAGGGCTGGGCCTTTTGGAGACACAGCCAGAGAGGATTACCAGTTTATGCCAAGGCCACTTGTTGAAACTACCTCGTAATACAAGACACATAATCCTGATGAGGATTGAGCTTTGTCCTACACTTCGTTACTTGCATAGGTTCCACACGAGAGGGGATATCGGCTGCCAAGTACGTGTTGACGCGGAGGAAACGGTTGAGCATATATCTGTCTGTCGGGATATTGGACACGTTAATTCCAACTGTGCAAAAGCATATATATGGAGATGTCCTCTTGATGAAACCTGCTAGTAAAATGATGACCTGGATTATAAGTTATGTTCCATTTAAGCTGCGCGGCTGCGTGGCCGCACATATATCTGATTAAGGCTGCGCCCAGCAGTTCATGAATACTGCGCAGAAAACATTAATTTTTTAAATATTGAACAACAAAATGATAATGTGCAATCTTGAACACACGTTCTTTTATTTGCACTCGTACCAAAGAATTTTACAGGGAATATTGGTCATAAGAGTTTGAATTAGCTCCACTCAAAAAACCAACAACACAAAACATCATGTCATATTTAAAACTGGCGATACTGTATTTCAAACTCAGGGTGGGTTATACTTGCTAATATAATGCTTTGTCTCTGTGAGTGTCAAAGTCTATTTTTAAATAATATACAGTTTTAGCGCATGCACACATCAACAGACACCGATCTCCACATATCCCTATCTTGAGTGACAGCCAGTAATTCATACAACATTAGCCATGTCCAATCGTTTATGTTGTCAAGCAAAAAAAAAGTAAACGATATATTTTATTTAACATTTTTATGGGTCGTTTTCAGATATTTACGTACAAGGATCATTTCGATTTCTAAAAATAATACCTTGAATTAAAACTTCATTTAATTCCTGTGCCTGTACATCCTGTAATTCGTATACAAATAAAAGGTTTCTTTGAACAATTCGTTTAGTTTCTACTTCCTTAATCTTAAGTTAAGATTAATTATGTACTTTGTTTTAATAAAGTAAGTAAATAAATTTCTATTGGAGATATCTACAGCTTACCTGGGTTGCATTTTATTTTGTGTGAAAATTTGGTCAATAAAAAAGGGAAAGGTAAAACAACTCAAGGGTTATTAAAGAAATAACCAGCACATCAGTCTTTTAATCATGTTACATATTGAACAGTGGTGTAGCGGGGGGAGGGGTGGCAGGGGGGACACATGTCACTGGGCGCCACGTTAGGGGGCGTTAAAATGAGTATTAAAATTCATTACTTAATTTTATTTTGATGTAAACTATTGTATCCCGAATACGTCTGCAAGATTGAATTTTTGAGCTCTGAAAATAGCTTCATTACAAACCAGTTGGAAAGCATGATTTTGGCGCCCCCATTTAGCGTTAAGGGGCGCCAATCTACTCATAAATAAATGACACATCCACAATGAAGAATTGCTGATGGCGTTTTAAAAAAAAATGTGAGTTGCTGTGTGTGAGACTAGGGGAGCAGGAAGAGACAAAGGCGATGCTATTAATAGAACAGACAGAGCCGACACTAAAAGCAACCAAAATGACCAGGACAAGAAAAAGTAGTGGATTAAAGCAGTGGTTCTCAACCTGTGGTCTGTGGAGCACTAGTGGTCCGCGAAGCTGTGCCTGGTGGTTTGCGAGCAAAGATGGAAATTTACGCACTGTATGATTCATCGAGAAAATCTAGCAAGTAACAGAATTAACACAGACTTAAAATATGTTTAAATTTATCAAGGCTCGTCTGTTAAATTATTGTTTCTTTGCTTTCTTATTTTCAAATATGAATCTTGAAAATTAACAATTACTGTTGTATAATGAAGTTCGTTGATTTTCAGACTGTTTGAATAACGTGGTGAGTGGTGACGTAAGAGAGTTTCTTGTAGAAAAAACTCAAAGCTTGTTGATCATTTGAACCATAGCTTATGGTTGCTGTTCTGGCTTATTTGGCTAAAATGTTTGAAGAACTCAATAAACTTAATTCTACTTGGCAAGGAAAGCAGACACATTTTATTTCTCTTATTTACAAAGTGTCTGCTTTTACGATAAATCTTGATCTTTGGAAAAGAAGATTATTTCAAGGTACCGTTGACATGTTTGATCAAGAGTATGAAACCACTGAGAAACCACAAAATGCTGAAATAAATAAATAAACTGTTGATAAATTTGATTTCTGGTTATATTCAATCAATGCAGAACCAATTTAAATTCTACTTTTGTGATTTTTAACGTTCAGTGGTTCTTCGTGGGTGTCCAGTCCTAATCTCGCACACATTCATCATCATCATCATCATCATCAGTCCCGTGACCATTTCGGTCGTTGGCGGGAGCGCATGGACACATTTACAGATAACGATCTCCACATTTGCCTATTTTGAGCGGCGGCCAACAATTCATGCAATTCCATTCCTGTCCATTCCTTTATGTTGTCCAGCCAGCTTTTCCGTTGTCGACCTCTTCGCCAGCCTCCTTCTACAGTGCCTTGAAGGATAATTTTTTTCAGGGTATCATGTCGCAGTAAATGACCGAACCATGCAATCTTGCGTCTCTTAATTGTTGTTATGATGGTTTCTTGATGGCCCGCAATAGAGTTTATTCTGTCCCAGATATATTCATTGGTCTTATGTTCTAAATGGGAGATCTGGAGAATTTTCCACATGCATTTGTTTTCAAATGCCTGTAGCTTGCTTTCAGTGGCTGCCATTAGTGTCCACACATTCACTCATCAAATTAAAAAAATGACCAACATCGTAATTAAACCAATTCATCGAACTGACCAGCGATACCTTTTTACATTTGTTGCATCAGAAAGTGGGCTTCATGAAATTTTGAGTACTCCAACTGTCTCATCTAGCTTTTAAAATAAGTTTACCCTTTGCAACTTTGTGAAACTAGATTTTCTGCATTGCTTACAAAAAAAAACATTTTTTCGTACTAATTAAACTAATATGTCAGTCTTTTTAATACAAACTATTGTTTATGACTTAGTTTTTTTTAATAGTAAGCAAGTAGAATTAAATAAGAAGACTATGAGACTAATATAAATGACATTTGTTCGTTACAAAAGAAAGCCATTACAATATTGGTTTTGGAGCACTCAAATCGTATCATATTAGTATAGTTTTACTAAATAACATGTATATTACTTATAGCTAGCTATATACACACACAGTATAATTATATTTTTTCCAGCACGGCAGTAGCACAAATTTTAGTAGTGGTCCGTAGCTAAGACACATATTTTTCAAGTTGTTATTGAATCTCAAAAGGTTGAGAACCACTGGCTTACATAGTGGTTAATTCGCGTCCCTTTGCTGCATGCTGTGACTCATTAAAAAAAAACTTACTTTCCCAATTCACAGTAAAGTGGGGGAGAGGAAGGAAGGTCTCTCCTCTCAAGGGCTTCCGTCGGTATGTCAAAGCAAGTTGGATTCCTTTCAGATGATACAGCAGACACCGCCTCTCTTTCCTGTCTCTCTGTGATCAAACTTTTTGCTCAATATGATACACTGTTAGAAAAACAACTACAACATGCCCGAGATAATCCCGTTCAGTATCATATTTATCACCGAAAATCCAAAATGAATTTATCCACCTACTTACATCGACTGTAAGGAATCAGCTGTTGAGTGAAATCAGAAAAAAAGTACTACGGTATCTTACTTGACTCAAAATTTGATCTAGGACACCGGGAATAGTTTTCTCAAGTCACCAGATTTGTGGATGTGGATTTTCAAACTAAAAAAGTAACAATCAAAGAATCATTTTTATGTTTTGTACAGATACATTCCAAACACTCAGCAAACCTGCTTGAAAGAGTTATCGTATAAAAAACTGTAATCTAATAGCATACCACTATCCGACAGTTGGTCACAATGTTATGACAATGCTGCTTTAATGACAGGGCATATATCCGGCCTTCAACAGCGAATATGTGCAAGAAATCACAGAGCATTGTTCATCAAATGTGACAAACACAGCTTAAACTCAGCAAGAGTACACTCAGCTGAAAATTGATCCAGTTGTTATCATGTTGTTGTTTTTTTAACAGTTGAAAGAATAAATTTGTGTTTTCTCTCGTTCAACAACTCGTGGGAAAGAGTTGTGCTAATCACAATGAAGAGGGAGTCTGAAACACGTTGGAGTTCACGATCAGACGCTTTGGATCTTCTTGGTTTTATTGTTTCATATGGAGATGACGTATTTCCGAATCTGAGCATTTAAACTTCAAATACTTCTAACAATTATTGTTTCGACTGAAACTGTGAGCGGTCCTTCAGCAAAATGAAGCTTATTTTGTCTTATTTACGTGCTTCAATGGAACAAGATCGTATGAGTGCTCTTGCACTCCTTTGCATCGAAAGAGAAACACTTGAGAATATTAATTTTGACACCGTGATTGATGAGTTTTCGCTGTTCAAATCAAGGAGTATCAATTTTTTGTGCACTATGTCTATTCGAGTCATGTATAATTAGTAGAGTTGTTTTTTTCCAAATAAATTGTTTACAAACGTATAGAGAATTATTAGTCTGTATTTTATTTCATTAAAATACCAAATGCTTAGAAAATTAACCATATAAACAGTAACATTTCAAAACATTTTTGGGGGCTCACTGAGCCCTCAGAATCTTTCGGTCCGACAAGGGGCGCAGATTTTGTGTCATGTCCCCAGGCCACATGACCCTAGCTACGCCACTGATATTGAATTCAATTATTGAAGTCTCGTCACTTTAGTTAATTGAATATATTCCTTTTTACAATTAAATTTCCAGTTCTACCAAGTCAGAAATGTGTCATATTTTTCGAAACGTTCTGAATAGGTTTAATTTTTTAAAAATTAAAGCTGCTAAGATAAAAAGAAAATATGTGATGTGAAATATTCTTTGAGAAAAAATATTTTCAATCAATTAATTCAAATAAGTCTACATTAAAAATTAAATGCTTTGGTATATTTTATCAAAATATATAAGTATTTTAGTTCTTATTACTTCACCAGAAAAGGGCTGACGGTGTAACGGCTATTGGGAAATAGAAAGTCGCCGAGGAGTTATAGATTTGTCTCACGTTCCATTAGAATGTTTTTGAGATTGCAAGACCGAGGAAAGTAGTGATGACACTTGATCTTCTGATGCGTGACATTTGTTCAACATAGTACAAACCTTCAGATGTTGATGCCGTAGGTTGGAGCGAGGGGTCGACGCCGTAGAGATTTAAACATTGTATTGATCCATTAAAGAACAATTTAACGTGTTTGATGGGCTATATTAGAATATACCCAGTTAACACAGGCTGATAGCTGATGATAAGAAATAATAAAACAATCATAATTCATTTTCAAATACGATATACCTTACAAAAAGGAACGTACAAACATACAATTATTTTAAAGTATTTGAGCATTTTGATTGCACTATTGGCAAATAAGTAGTATCTACAGTATCTACAGGACATCCTGAGGGGGTATCTCTAGGGTAAGGAATTGCTGGCAAGAGATAAATGGCAAATTTGACAGATCTCAGTCGACTTAGTTACATAGCTAAATAAATATAAGAATAATGCGCAGCAATAACAAAATCCCGGGCGGGCAGTAAGTGCCTTAACCCATAGATTCATTAGACTAGCATAAAGACTGTTATAGAAATACAAGTATATAAGTGCAAACACAGGTTTAATTATTTTTATTTTTTTTATATTATAAAGTGTGTAGAAAAATATCAAGGCTGTGTTTTTATTTAAAGAATCATTGCTAATTTCAAGGGAGTGAGATATGGATAAACGTTTTGATTTTTTTACGTGCAAAGCTGAATCGGGATTTCTAGAAATATCTCTCAGTGCTAGCGCTTGCTATCATTTCTCCCGTGATAGTTTCAAATCAGAGACTTGTCAAACTATTGACATCATCAATTTCACCATTAGTGAGATTTTTATGTATACTGTATTTCTATTGAAACTGAAAGTGATGCAGTCTACGATCCACGGAGTACGGGATGGAATTGTTGAAATGCGTCTTTTCATGTTAATATTTTAACCTTAAGACATATTTTAAAATATTGTATGGGCATTAATATCTGTTCACATTACCCAAAGGCGATGCGATTATTTTTTAAGCAGTATATAGAAACATAAGATCATACGTTGACTAAAGCGATTATGTGACGTCAAGATGGCGAGATAATTATCATGCTACACAACTTTAAAATATGGGGGACACAGTCAGGATCATGCTTTAGTCTTATCTCACGTTTGTCAAACTTCCTGACAGCTAATTTGAACAAAGTTCATGACATCCGCCCCCCCCCAACCTAGTTTACTGTGGATGAGATTCGGTCCAGTAGATTGGAGCGAAGAAGATAAGTTACATAATTACACGTAGAGCCGTGAGTTAAAACAAAAACTCTAAAGTAAAACTACTAGTGACGATTACGACTGAACCTCTCAGTCAGGGCGGACTAACACTATATCTTTCTGTGCGAATGCATGGAGTAAAAAGATCGAGGGGCGCAAAATTCTTTTTATGGAAATACTGAGGAGCAATCCAAAAAAAATGAATTTAAAAATCAAGTCACACAAATTAGGCCATAAATTCGTTTTATTAGCATAGCGTATAAACTAATCCTTTTAAATAATAGACGATTAATAACTATTACATTATAAAGCAAAAATTCGATTTAAACACATGCCACAGTGAGTTTTATGACGAGAGGTTATATCGTTCTCTCTTCGTTGCAAATGGTGTAACTGGGATATTTTGGTGTAACTAGGATATTTTGGTGTAACTAGGATATTTTGGTGTAACTAGGATATTTTGGTGTAACTAGGATATTTTGGTGTAACTAGGATATTTTGGTGTAACTAGGATATTTTGGTGTAACTAGTATATTTTGGTGTAACTAGGGTAGTTTGGTGTAACTAGGATATGTTGGTGTAACTAGGATATTTTGGTGTAACTAGGATATTTTGGTGTAACTAGGATATTTTGGTGTAACTAGGATATTTTGGTGTAACTAGGATATTTTGGTGTAACTAGGATATTTTGGTGTAACTAGGATATTTTGGTGTAACTAGGATATTTTGGTGTAACTAGGATATTTTGTTGTAACTAGGATATTTTGCGCCCAGGGAAAACATTATTTAAAAATTTTAAAAATTGGCACCCCGACCCTTTCCTTTTCATCAGATTTTACTATAATGTAACGTTGTAAACCTCACTTTTGCGCCCCTTCACCTAGGAGCCCGGGGGACATATTTACCTCACTGACCAACATTGTTATGACTTGGACCGGCGCACAGTACGAAAGGGTTTAACTTTCATTTCCCTACTGATAAGAGGTTCACATCAAACAATTATATAAAACATCTTAGCAATGGAGAGAAAATAACCAGAATGGTTGGTGTATTCTGTAGCTAAAGATTCTGTTGTTTTTTTTCCTCTTCTGCAAAAAGTTTTGTTTTGTAGTGAAATGGTAAATTGTATGAGATATTAACTCATTAGTAAACTCATGCAAGGCAAAAATTATGATATTGCTTTGACTATAAAACTTTTGAGACGTTACATTATTAAAAAAAATAATCCAAGATCAGACAATGGCTTTAATGCCATCCTTGTTTACATGGGCAAATGGCATCTGAAATAGATGCAGATAAAAAATTTGACTCAGGGGCGTACTTGGGGGGGACGTGGGTGGTGCGGACCGCACAGTGTGACACCATCACAAAAGGTGGCACCAAATTTTAAATTCTGTATTTTACAGTTATTTGGCACTGGCAGATTCAGGAGGAGGTGTGTTGAGTAAGTAGTGAATGGGTGACACCAACCCTAGTGAAGCCACTGGACTCAATAGAAGGACGAGTTCGTCGGAGAAAAAGTCAATTTGATGAAAATCAGGTCGAGCCCACTTTGGATGCACAGGAAAGATACTAATTTAAATCCGTTTACCACATTGTTGAAACTTAAACAAAGTATTTAGAGCACATATTTTCTCAGCTGCAACATCACAACAGTTGCTTTTGTTTTTTATATTATAAATATGAACTTAAAGATGTTAGTTCTCATGTGATGTTGACAAATTGCAAAGATTTGGAAAGCCTTTTAACAGATTGAGAGTCATTGGATATAACATTTATAATAAAATATCATGGGTTTATTCTGTATTGAAAAAATATTTAGAACATTTGGAAGCTTTGAAATTCATAATAAAAATGAAGAATTTTAGTAACTTCCGATCCAGCGAAAGTAATTTTTCCAAACTAAAAATAATAAAATAACTTTTCTGGAAACAACATCTCAATCAAGATTGTCGAACCTCGCTATATTAGCAGTTTAGTATGAACTCAGTAACAGCTTAAATATTTCTAAATTAATTTGAGAAGTATCTGAACATGAAGTTCCTTTTAAACATGTCTGATTATAAACTGATGGGAACTGTTTTATTCTTAATGAAGCATTTTAATGTAAAATATAATATCAAGTATTTGTGTTAATTACTGTGTTTAAGTTAAAGTATTTTAAATTTTTTTTTGTGGGAGGGGGATGTTAGCTAAACATGATAAAAGGCCATGCCATATACCATTTTTTAGAATAGGGGCCGTCGACAAATGACGTCACGCGATTTTGGCCGATTTTACCCCCCCCCCTCACACCTCGTCACACTTCCTCACAAAAACTTAGATCTCCCTCCTATATGACGTCACAAAGCTAGACAACCCCCCCCCCTCATTCTAATTGAAAAAAAACTGAGATATTTACTGCAGTAAATATGTGAGGTCAGGCTCAATGCCACTACTTTGAGACGTACGATATCACAAAGTTGAGAGTAACTTAGTCTCGTCCTCACACAATTCTTGTTATAATTCAAACAAGCTGAGCATTTTCTTGGCAATTGATTGAGTTTCTTGGAATCTGTCTTAATCCAGCTTACGGTAATGAGAAAAAGCTTTTGTTGTCTGCTGCGACATTCAGCATCACTTTGAAACTCTATAAGTTCCATTTGCATATTGCCTGGAGCATCACCGGGATCCACAGAGAAAGCTGAAGGCGAAATCTGATTTCCTCTTCAAAAGTTGTTAAGTCCTGAAAACATCTTTGAAATTCATCAGCAATGGATATTATATCTGCAACTTACATCTGCCTTTGCTCATTGCAATTTCTTTCTAGAAAATAAGTCATGATTTCCTGTAGTGGGGCGAAATTTATGGTATTAGGCTGCATTTAAGATAATTACTTTTGAGGCCATTCATAAATGACGTCACGCACCTGTCACACTTTTGTGACGATGCGTGACGAGGGGGAGGGAGGGGAGTGAAAGAAATGTGTGACGTCACATCAAAAGGGTAACTTTAAATAAAACTTCCACTGAAATATTTGGTCGCTTACAATTTATGTAATGACTTTTTTTTTCTTTTTTTTTGGTTTCTTTTTTTTAAAAATCAGTGCTTCTCAATGTGCCGGTCGGTAGGCCATCAGACGCTGGTTGGCGTAAGCTATCAAGACACGAAAATTGAATCTAATTATAATCCTTAAGTTTGAGAATCCACAAGATAACGTATGAAATTGTTCTGCTGCGTCGTTTGATGTTGGCATCAAAGCATTTGTGATGTAACCGCAGCTCCGTTTGGTTCGCTAATGGCAGGAGTCGAACTTATTTCCCGTTACACCAAAAAATCAAAATATACAAGTTTATGTGTGCGTTACACCCCCCAACCCCCAGACTCTAGGTCCTGCTCACATGACTCGGGGATTTGGAGGAGCGTCGTTAGCCCCCCCCCCATACTACTGGTTAGTTTTACAAGCATGACATGTGTCTAAAAATGATCTGAATAGGATTATGTGTAGATATTTTAAGTCCAAACGATACGAAATATCCTTTTTCTTTAAAAGGGGAGGGGGAGGGAATCTATTTGATAGAATTAAAAACGTTTTAAGTTTGATATACATGTTCGATTGGTTTTTGGTCAAACGCCTCTGGTATTCTAGATTCTAGATATAATGGTAAATGAGCCCATTTAAAATTATTCAAGTATTAATTAACTTTATTGAATGCATCAGTTCTTGACATCGCAATTCAAGAGGAGCACAAAACAACTTTTCTTCTTAGCTCAGTTTTTAAGGCATTACTTTTAAATATCACAGAAAGGAAACGTAATACAGACAAGTCATGTGGATTACGATTAGTGTCATTCGTGTCAATATAAATGAAAGTAGGGTAGATTTAGGTGTCTTCGTATAGTACGTAGGTTAGAAATCTACATAGTTGTCAAATTTTTTTTAAAAATGCATTTTCTGGAAGGAACCGGTTCAATAATGGGCATATGTTCCAAGCGTACACGTACACATGACGTATTTTAATATATCAAGTGGATTTTAGTGGCTGTTATATGTCCCAAATGAGTTTGCATTACCCCCAAAAATTCTCTTTTTGACCCCAGATAGGATATTAACGTCTGATCGCCGACCTCTTTCTTACGGGTCGCCCGTCAGTCAATTGAGGGATTTTAAAAAAATACATTTTAAAAATGTTATTTAAAATTTCTTTTTTCTAAACAAAGACGTTAACCGTGATGATTTATAGTCAATGTTTAATTTGTATGCATTAAAATAAAATATAATCTAAGGATGTTAACACAGTTCGTTTTCTGAAGGCCGGTTAAACGTTTTAAAAATATGCTTCACACGGGTTACGATATTACAAGGTAGATCTTCACTAAATAAATAATAAATACTTAAATGACAAAAGTAATTTGAAACATACTTATTTTCAAATCTAATATATAAAGCTGTTTGTATCTTTTTATGCTTGTATGTTTGTATGTTTGTATGTTTGTATGTTTCACTTTTCGACTTTCTGTTAGACAATCACGGAAAAACCAAATGACGGACGGGGACCAAATTTGGCAGGACGGTTCCTTTTACCCTGAAGGTGGTTTTAAGTTAGCTTTTGTAATTGTCCCTTTTCCCGAAAGCCGTAAATTAAATCATCAGGAAATGCAGAGACAAAGAATAAAAAATTTAACCTCATTTCTGTATTGAACAAATTTACGCGGACGTTCAAATGCCGTTCAAAGCGAGTTACTTTTGTGACGTTTTTTTTCCCCAATACTTTATTTTCAGCTATGCGCATTCAAAAAATATTATAATTTCTAAATACGGTGCGCACATTTTCGTGTACGCTTCATAATTTGAGCTGTGTAGTACAAAGAATTGTCATTTTCTTTACTGTTACTTTCTATATATTAGATAGACACGTAAACATATTTAATTACAACTGCCACACGATGCATTAGATTTAATTGTTTACACGTTTAAATTTAATTGAGAATTTGTTTTAATTATTTTCTGTTTCCATAACTCGACATTTAATAAAAACATATTTATGTAATCATTGTGTCAGTATTTTTTTCAAGGCTTCATTTTTAGCGGTGCGCGTTTTAAAATCTTTTATCGCCTGATTACTGTGCGCACATTTTCGTGTACGCATCTTAAATTTAGCTGTGTCCTATTAATATAACATTTATATTTTGTTTGTCTTTTACATAAGCTATTGTCTTTTACATAACCTATACACTTATACCATTTAAACTTAGGCTACGGACCTATTAACATAAGTAGATTAAATAAATAAAGTGATCCTGAAAACGCTTAATTATTTTGTATTGCGAATTGAATATGTTATATTCATTCCTTTGATGATGGATTAAAATAGGCCATTTTTAAAATCGATTATAGTCATGGTTTGACATGAACTTTTAACATAAAATTGATTTGTTTTTTGTTTTTGTTTTTTAAATTAGGAATATAGCCTAATTTCTTTATTTATCTTTATTATCTTTATCTCATAGACGCTGTTGCAAATATTGTATTAATTACAATTTTGTTACGATGCAGTGTCATAAAAATATAAAAGCTTTTTTAGTGACGACAGGGGCAGAGATCTCTTGGAAAAATGTCAACAAAGCAGTGGCCTTTTTTTAATGGATACAAACAAAAAAAAACATAAAAATATCAACTGAGCTTTATATATTACATATGCGTTTAAATTATTTTATTTCAATTATTTTCACGATACATTGTATTAATATTTTACATGCAATGAATAGAATTGGGATTTATTAAAATTTAATTCATAACTCGACATTTAATTAAAAACCATAGATGCAGCGTGTTTATTTTATGTTGAAAGTGATGGCCTATGTCAAATAAACTTACACTTTAAAACTGTTTACTTAAGCTTTATATACACTATACGTTATAAACTTTCGCTACCGAACGTATTAACAAAAGTTCACTAAATTTAATGAAGTGATCCTGAAAACGCTTAATTAATATGAATTGCGAATTGAATATGTTTTTATGTTCATTCCTTTGAATAGCATAGGCCATTTTTAAATTGCCTTTTAATCATTTTTAAGATGCGCTTATTAACAGACGGTTGAATCTTTTTTTTTCATTTTTATTTAATTTTTCAGATATACAATCTGGTGTGTGTGTGTGTGTGCATTGAATATAATTTACAAAATATGATGCCTTATCCGAAATAGGGAACAAAAAAAAGATTCCTTTTTGAAATTATAAACATTGCTTATAACCCGTAAATATAAATCGTAAAATATAGAGAAATAAAAAATGTTAAATATTATTTCCCTTTTAAAACAATTATGAATACGTCCAAAGGAGGAGTTATTTTGGTCCAGTACATCTACTTTATAACAAATCTTTATATTATGCGGACAGCTTTCTATATCGTCTAAATATGGTGTACACATTTTTTGATATCATTTTAATACGACCATTTAAAAAAAAAGTACTTTAGAAAGTACATTTATAATTTTGTTTATTTGCGCTATGAGTCACTTAGCGTTTGCCTTTTAAAGGGATAGTGCCACATGTTCTTTATCACATAGATATGGTTACAAATATTATATAACTTACAATTGTGCTACTATGCAGTTTCGTAATTATATATTAAATTTTTGAGTGATGAGAGTGGTAGAGCTCTTTCGGAAAACCTATAAGTTATGTTAATTTTGTACATGTGGGAATGAAATTGTAAATTTAGTTATCATGGTCGGCAAGAATCATTATTTAATAAATCATATCTTTTAAATAGTAAGGTTATGTTAAAAGGTACTGCATTAAGGGAAAACAACTCACGCGGTATAATGACATATCTCTATTCCTCATAGATAAATCTGAAATTTAACTTGGAAAATAAAAATTGTAATAACCAGCAACTGATACTTGGATAAAGGGTCAGCACACTCCCGCTACGAAGTGCGGGTATTTTTCTAGTAGAAAATAAAGTTGGTTTTTTGGTTATTGTTTTTTTGTTTTTTTAGTGGGGGGGGGGTCAAAGATTTGTGACGTATTTTTAGAGGGGGGGTCTAAGTTTTTGTGACGACGCTTGATGAGGGGGGGGAGGGGGTAAAAAATCGGCAAAAATCGCGTGACGTCATTTATGGACGGCCCCTTTGAAAAAATTGCAGCTTGTTTCGAAAGGCCTTGATTTGTGAATATAATTAGTTTACCACTGCTGCTCACCCTTGAAGATTTCTGTTAAGAAAGTTTAGATGTCTTGTCAAATCAACTAAAAATCCTAAATCTGTCAGCAAAGCAGGATCGGATAAATTTGAAATTAGATGCTACTTATTTTCCACGATGAATTGTTCCGTTTCTTATTTAAGTGTTTATTAACCCTGAAAGGCTGTACCCCCACTTAGCCATCTTATACCATTGTGATACACACCATCATCGTATTCTAATTGATTGTCTAAAAGAAATTGCTGAAACTGGTAGTGAGACATGACTCTCCAGTGAATAGAGTTTATATATTTTATCACTGGCTTTAAGGAGAGATCACATCTAACGTGTTGGCACAAAAAACTTGTGAAGAAAAGTAAAGTTTAAAATCTTTGCTAGCCTCTTCGATGACTTTGTTACAGACAAGTTTTTGTAGTCAACAATGCTCACCAGTCATGGCAGGAGCACCATCACTAATAAATACAGATATTGTTTTCTACGCAATTTTACGTCTTTGACTGCAAAACAACGGAAGCAACTAAATCTGTTCCCTTTGTTCTGTCATTAAGACTGAAAGTCGAGAAATTGGTAAATAATAAAATGTTATCGATATTGCAAATTTTGAGGAACTCAAAACAGTACAAAATTTGGACTTTAAAAAATAAATATAATTTCATTACAGAAATAATACGTCCATCAATTAGTTAGTTAAAATGAAGCTGCGGGGCAGGTAAAATTTAAACTCAGGCAATTTTAGGCCCACGGGCCGGACTTTGGACACCCCTAAACCAAACACAGTGGAACCTCGGTATACATCCTTAATCCATTCCAGACCCTTGGACGTATACCAAAAAGGACGTAATCAAAACGTATTTTTACTATAAGAAATAGAGGGAAATTGATTACTCCGTTCCCATGGAAAAAGAAATCATATTTTTATTTACATTTTTATAAATTTATTGACTTGGTTGTATAAAATAATTTAAACACTACTTAACTTAAGACTAAAATACATAAATAAAAAGAACTTGAAAAAATTAGTTTTATGTTTTCCTGTTATCCAGATTCAATTAAGTCATGGATCCGCTCGCCAATGTCATTTTGTAAAACAATCTCTTATTTCAAATTCATGGTGATCCGAACCATTTTTTTCCATTGCTTGGCTCCTCTCATTAACATTCTTAGAACTCATCATAAGTAAACGGAGTTACAAAATTAAAGCGCGCAAATTTAAATAAAAGTTTTACTTAAGTATTGATTGTTTACAAGTTATCTACCTTGTACATGGCTTCACGTGTTTTACGATATTAGAGTGAAGCCTTACACTAAATACATACTTAAATGACTAAAGAGTGATTTCAAACATGCTCACTTTCAAATAGGAAACACGGCTTTTAATGGGGGTGGGGTAGGGGCGAAACTTTGTGACGTCATATTTGAGGGGGGCTAACTTTTTTTGTGACGAACAAGGGGGGGGGGCGTGATCGGCCTAAATCGCGTGACGTCATTTATGGACGAGCCCATACAAGTTTTAGCAAGCGGGTTGTATTTCAAACAAAGATCGTATACCAAGCAAAATGTCTCGCGTCCAAACTGGACGCATACCGAGTTGGAATTATACCAAAGCAGACGTATACTGAGGTACCTCTGTACATACTTTAAATAACAACAAAAGTTTTTTTAAACATTCTCATTTCATATAGAAAATACAATTTTTATGTGTGTGGGTGGGGGCGCAAAGCTATGTAGCGTCATATTGGAGGTTGGTTGTGTGGGTGGGGGCGCAAAGCTATGTAGCGTCATATTGGAGGTTGGCGGGGGGGCGGGTCTACGTTTTTATGACGATGTGATACGATGGGGAGCTGATCGAAAAATCGATCAAAATCGTGTAACGTCATTTATGGCGGGCCCTCAGCAGGAAATCTCAACTTCAGTCTTCCTTCGAAGTTAATCAGTTCATGTCCTACACTGCCTTCCCCAACACCTAACCAGGGTTACACAACTACAAAAATTAAAATAAGCAGAGAAATAAAATTCGCATATTGCTCATTTTTAGTATTAGCGACAGTTACTAAATATTATCATGGCATTTTTAAGGTTTTATCTTTTTTCAAGACATAAATATTCTTGAAAACTGTTTCTCTTGGTATATTCGATACAAAATTTATTGCTTGCAATGCATTAACAATTGACCACTTAGAATTGGATATTAGCCCAACAGAAAATAAAACCCTTCAAAATCCAGTAAACTGTATGCAGTGGTTAGAAATTATTGTAGAATGTATTAGTAGTAGAGTTTGAGAGGTCACTAACACGATGGAACGGTAGGTCATCTATTTGACATTTAGAGGGATTGTGTCATTCTAATTCCAACTCATAAAAAGCCTTTGGCTTATTTCTACCGAGATTTCAACCAGTAACTGTAACAGGTCTATCCCTACTGAAAAATATGACTACGCCTTTGTTAAAAAGTAAATTTTCCGTTATCCGTGCATATGACGAGTATTTTAAATATTATTTATTAATCAGTGATTTTGATAAATGTATTTTAAATACTTGCAATACACATATATTTTTGTTTGAGTTGTAAGCTTTTCAGCATAAAATAAAGGTATTATTTATTATCAATTAGTTATTTCTGAAGAAATTCGTTAAAAGTCGAACACGTATTTTTTAAATTAAAATGATGTATATAATCAATCCTTCTTGACGACTTGATTAACTACAAGTTCCTTTGTACTGTCACTCGATGATTAGATTTTTAGAAAAAATACATTTAGAGTTCGAAGGGGCAAGGCCCGTAAGGGTTTCTACCGGAACGAGTAAAAAAAAGATGTTATTCCAGGCAAAAACAGTCTCTCTAGCTGTAGCAGCATTGTGTTCCCTACCCCTATCTATTTTAGGGTTAAAGAAACATCTACAATTTCAGTTCAAAGACAAAGAAACTAAGTTACCAAAAGAGAATATACAGATTAGAAACGGAAAAGTTCAACAACTACAAGTAAGAATCAGAAAGATTATGAGAGGCCGGATGACTTAGAAATAGCGATAAAGAATTATCTAGTCTATCGATTGAACTAAGTCAATGACATACATGTTGAGATGATCATCTTTAAAAATTGGCAAACATATCGTAAACACTAGGAATAGGATGTTAGTTTGTCCTGCGTGTTCTTACGTAGAAATGTTGGGTTCCTGAGTGAACAGAAGGGAAGAAAGTAGAAAAATCCTTTATTGGCTGTCGGTGGAAGTCGTGGTTCCGGTGCGCTTTTATTTTAATTAGTATTACGCTTTGCATATATATGATCTATATATATATAAATATATTATGCAAACAGATGTTACTTTGCCACTGAGACAATTGTCTCTGCTAGTGTTTGTTAATCGTTGTCATTTGCGTTTTGAAATTGAAATGATAAAGAAATTTGTATTATTTGATCTAAGAGAAATAGAATTTAATCTTTTTTTAAAAATTAACATCTACTAAAGAGTTACGTAACTCTTTAAAATGGCATTTTATAGACTTACGAAAAAGTGGACACATTTGGCATGCGATCACTGAAAAATGCCTTATCATAATACAAGGCCTAAACTAGACAGTCTTGGACGTAAAAGAAGACATTTCTTTTTACTGTGATCTGGAATAAAATCGGTCATTCAATATTTTATTTTATTGACGGTATTATTGTAATACAAAAACAGTTGGAGAAAGTTAAACCACACTTTATATTCTGCATAGAAGAAAATGAGTTTTCGAGGGGATTTAAAGACGTATTCACGAATATCAGAAACTCTATTTTTATCTCTCTACAGGTCGATTGAATTTCATAACTGAAAGCTACTAGAGAGTTTCCACAGGTAATATTATTTTACCTGAACAAATGTTATTTTGAAAGAAATTATTATATTCCGATATTATGTGAACACCTGCAACTGAACTCTTGTCATAGCAATTAATATCATTATTTAAATGAAGGTAGCCTTTACTTATAGTTATACACAATTATTTAATATGATAAAATTAAATCTAAAAATGAAGCTGAAACAGTGCTTTTTCAGTGCTATTGCAGCATATATGCCGCAGTGGCGTAGGCGTTAAGGTTGACGGGGAGTGAGTGACTAGACGGTGAACCAAGGCATCAGGGTTTGTCTAAATTTCAAAATAAAACCAACGGAAAGTAAACTTTAACAGTCCTTAAACTTTGTTAAAATCTGTCAATTATTACATTATACTAAATACAACAATAATCCTTATTTAATATTTTTTCCAGTTCTTTCCTGTGCTATTTAAATAGAAATTTGAGTGGACAAATAAACAATCAATATGGACTGGACAATCCAACAAGCTATGATAATACTATCTTTATTCCGTGTCATCACTCCTGTGCCGTCAGGTAAGTTGTTTTACACTTATGGTCAAAGATGTCGTAAAAATGACAACTAAAAGAACTCACGTGTTCATAAGAAAACATGATTTAAATCTATTTCATGATATTTTAGGGTAACTGCCTCATTATAAAACACTGTTCTTTTGCTCACTGATTAGAATGTATAGTATGTTCTAATCTTTTCTAATGCAAACAGTTATTACAAAGATTATCAAAGACCTGTTTGAACACTACAAATTTGTTAAAGGAGATTGCAACACTTTGAATATTACAGTGACATAAAATATTGTACATGATATTTCTGGTTCAGGGTACACCAACTGTATATGTAATTATTATTAGAACATTTCTTGGAGAATAAATTGAACTTTGGCTTTTTCGATAGGGGATTTCGAAAATTGATGATAAACTTGGTAGAAATGGTACATTGATAGCAAAGAAAAACAGTGGTCAAAATACAAATTCTCGTTCTGCCTGTCCGGAATTCGGGCATTGAATGTGTAGCCTGAATAAACCAGGAAATATCAACATTTAAAACTCAAATAAGAATGCAAGACTAGACACAAACCATAGATAAGCGTAGGAAGCCATAATCATCTGTATTGAATGAGCGTCTGTAACAGATTATTTAAGATATTAGAAGTCGACGTAGTTATGACATAGCAGGAGACAAAAGGACAGCAATAGCTATGAGTAAGATGGATGTCACACGATATTGCAAGCTGAAGATATTCAAGACAATAAGACATAATTTGGGGCAGTGTATGCTGTTTTTGAGTGACGTGTCTATGGGTTTTGAAAAGAAAAATTTCATTACAATGACATTGAATTAACTCTTTCACTATAAATCTGAATACTAGTGGTTTGGGCGGTTTTGCACCGTAATTCTAAGAGACGTGTTTGTTGTTTGAGCATGTGACTTGAATAAGTATGTAGCTCGTGATTTGCATTGTGAAGTGAACTCGTGCGTGTTTTGTGAGCTCAGAGAGAGTGGCTATGAATGTAAAGTTCAGATACATTAAGAACAATCGTTATACGGACCACAGACTCATGTCTTCTTTCTTGCAATATTGATGTACAGTTAGACGATTACATGATATACTATTACAAAATGTAAGAAGTGCCTTAAGACTATTATGTATTCTGAGAAGTTGACCAAATATGAAGACCACGATTATTACAGTTATAATATTTCGTTAAGAGCGAAAAATGTGCTAAATTGAAGACCTACTCGCTTGCGACCCGGCTTTAGGTTGTGAGGTTTTTGCGGTTGAGTTGCACAGAGTAGAAGCTACGCGTTATGAGTCGAATGAGAATGGTGTACAAAAAAAAGAGATGTATGGTAAAAATTTAGTTATAATACGATGATAAAAACAATCAGAGTTTAAGTAGGACAGTTTCAAATAAAAATATAATAAAGGATTATATGTTTTAGTCATCTAATGGCTTGAAAGAATATAGAACCTCGTCTGTGTTACGGCTCTGATCTCTTTGTAAGCTCCTACAAAATCTACTCCAAGAAAATAACGCCAATAACTTTGTAGACGTCAATTAATTAGATTAATAAATAATCCTCTTAAAAGAACAAGTCCTAGAAACTCCTCGAGGGTCACAGTAACGTTCAAATTAAACGTAATTAAATTCAATGTACTTGTGGGGGAATTACGTTGCTAAGAAAACTGTTGGGGCATATTTGACATCGTAGAGTACGGATATGATGGTGAAATATAGCACAACGCCAGGTAAAAAACTAAAGCAATGTGTAAAGAGACATTACAGGAGCTGGTTATTGCGTCCTAAGCTTATCTATGGTTTATCTATAGTCGTCATTTTTAAAACAATGTTCATTGTTGATAGTGTGTTACCTTTACAGGCTTTTTCGGGTAACCCATTTCTCCTCTTTTTCTTTAAAAATAAATAATAATTAAAAAAATAAAATGATTTCTAGATGGATGAATATACTATTTATACTCAAGGCAATCAAGAGACATCCTAATGACACCATTTACACAAATATATACCATGTTAAGCCACACCACGAACACGTCAATAAGCAACATCTTTGTTTTTAGTGTAACTTTCATTTTCTGAAATAACATTGAATGTGTACGTATTGAGTTTACTCATCAACGTGGTTATGTTTTAAAAGAAATGATGCATTTTCATTGAAAGTAAATGTGGATGCATGGATTGTAAAGTCTTAGTAAATTCAAAAGTTAAAGCTATAACGTATGCTTCTTCTTGGGGATTTGTTAAATACTAAAATTGTCGCTTTTTAATACCAGTACCAGCTTGTCCGGGTTTGACATGGGGCCAAAACTGTATTTTTAAATGCAGCGAACAATGTCTTGAAAGTTCTTGCAACACAACACATGGCATGTGTATTAAAGGCTGTAAAGATGGATACACATCTGACAACTGCACAATTCGTGAGTATACATTTACTTATTGTTTAAAATTAATTTACCGTTTTTATAACTTAATTCGAGGTCATATGTTGAGTACGTACTCAATCCTGAATGAGAGGCGCCTGCGGTGGTTAGGTTATGTCCACAGGATGGGCTCGGAGCAAATTCCAAGAGCCCTGCCTCTGGCAACGGGTCTTAAGAAAAGAGGTAGCCCTTGCCTGAGCTACAAGGACGTCTGCGGGAAGAACATGTCACTGGCACGTATCGACCTCAAAACATAGGTGGCAATTGCTATTGCTGAGGAGCCCATCCTCTGCCAGTGAAAGGTACGCGAGGGCACTCAAGCTGCGAAAGCCACCCTCCTAGCTAGGAATGAAGAGGGTGGAGACGGGACAGAGGCGGAGGAGCGGGAGTCAACGCCATTGTCCCTTGAAGACGGACGGATGCCATATATAGATTAAAACAGTTTTGCAAAAAGATTATACTGACAAGATATACAAAAATAAAATAAAAATATATTAAGTATGAAGATTATTGTATTAAAAATGTAAATAAACGTGATGTAAAATCGTATTAATACTCAACTAAATAAATTAATAAAAGCGATGCCCCACTATATTGTTTGTCCAACAGCTTGCCCATCAGCCACATGGGGTAAAGACTGTCAACACAACTGCAGTGGCCACTGTTTGGTCAATCCTTGTAACGTAGCTAATGGTACATGTGATAGTGGATGTGAGCCTGGGTTCCTTGGTGACGACTGTAGAGTCAGTAAGTTTATCAAAATTAATTGTCTTTATACCTCGGATTTATTCATTTTATTTTTAATGTAATTTATACATCTACATTTTAGAACTGTTTCACTTATTAATATCGTTATCCTGAAAAGCGTATACATTTTTCTTAGCACACCCAAAATAAATGTTTACTTATAAAAGTTGAACAAAATTTTAAAAACTACATCGTGGAAGCTAATGAAGTTGTAAACTTTTGAAAGTAGATCCACACAATTAAGACAGAAAAACCTGGAAACTCCTGGTAAAAAATGATAACATACATCATAAAACGGTACAAGTATTTGAAAGTTATCTATCTGGTGTAGTCTCTGTTATATTAAGGCTTCCACAGACAATTCGTAATTTACAAACTTTTGATAAAGAGAAAACAAATAGTGTTTTATGCTGTGTTGTCATCGCGCTTTCTGAAATATTGTAGACCATCCATTGGGTTGGTTACTCATGAATTTATAATTTATAGGATTATTTTAAAAGTTCTTTAATACGTAGCTATTTACTTTCTTGAAGTGTCTTCACTGAAGACAGTTAATAACTATTTTATTAGAATGTTGAAAGCTGGCATGGGGCAACGTGTACATAAAGCACGGTAGTGATAAGACGATTTAGTTGTTTTTTTTAAATTGATATAATGAAAACGAATTTTTTTTATTACTACTTTTGTTTTCGCTCGTGTTTCCCTACCTCATTTCTATTTAAAAGTACTTTAAAGTGTGCAAATCTTTAAACATTCTTATTCAATTCTACTACTAACACTAATGCAAGAACGATCGTTTGAATTTCTTTCTTGTTGCTTAATAAAGTGTTAATTTATTTGTAATTTTAGCAAGTGTGTTTCTTGATATCAATATAATAAAACAATAGCATAGATAAGTTTATACTCATAACTTCCTATTTATTAGCATTTCTAGGTCAGGTACACTATCAAGCGTATGAGAATCACAGTTTGTTACTGCTGAATATCTTTTGTTAACGGAAGTGAAATTAGTTTAACGGTAAAATAACATTAGAAGCTCTGGTCACTCATTAGAGGTCACGAATTCTCGAGAAGGGCTAGATCTATGGTGTGTTGGGCATTGATTCTCATACCCTTGACAATGCACACGATGACTAAAGTAGTTGCCGTAACTCTTATGCACACTTGCACTATCTACCTAACTTCAAATTAAAATTTTTGAAACACATCACTTCAATATATTTTGGAGAATCAAAATTGTTTTAGGCATGTGATGCTGGGCTAATTTAAAATCTACTGATACAATATTTTATAAAAGAATAGAATTAATTCTGAATGATGTGCGGGATCTGAGTTTGTTTTAAGTAAGTGCTTGAACAGAGCTTGTTTTGCCTAAATTGAAAAATAAATATAATAGGGTTTTGATTTTTTAGAAAGGAAATATTTTTAAAAATCACAATGAAACTACTTTTTGCGATTAATTTTTTTATGATAAAACAACCTGTTTATAAACACTTGATGTTCTACTATTTTAAATATTGATATTATCTTGCAGCTGCAACCCCTTGTTACAGTATCTCAGGTATTTATCATCTTCTTTTAAGTATACTTATGGTTCTGTCTCAAATTCTACTGAGTTAAACTTTTTTAACGTACTCTTGGGACTCATGTCACATTCTATTGATGAATTAATTTGTTCTAACAGTTAAAGTTAAAATATGTTTTTACAATTTTAAAATGCTATGACAGGATACGAATAAAACTCATAGAAAAACTGAATAGGAACTAATGTGGCTAAGGTACAAGAAACTGATGTGGCTAAGGTAATTGTAACGGTTGTGGATAATCTAATGGGAACTCGTGTGACTAAGGTAATGGTAACTTGTGTGGCTAAATGTAATGGGAACTGGTTACGCAAAGGTTATTTAAATTAATTATTTCCCTTTTACACAACAATGATGATCATACTAATACGAGACAACTACTACAAAAATAAGCGACACATAAGATGAAAGCTGGAAATAGATACAAACATTTTGACACCTGAAAGTCGCTGTTCATATGGAACAGGTTTTTCGTTCTCTGCATTGTTGGCCAGTTAAAGACTAATTACAAACTCTTTTAAAGAATTTCGTCAAGCAAAAAGCGGAATTCAGTGTCACCAAGCCCTGATTTCTGCGTATTGAAAAATTTCACTGACTCTGTTCATGCTCCCTATTTACACATTGCCTTCCTTCTTCTTGTGAGAGAAACTAAAAGACTCGAGGAACCAGAAGCTGAAAAAATGGAGAGAAAAAAACTAATTTAAAAAAACTCATGTCAGAGACACTCAAAACTTTAGAAACTATTCATATTTTCAAAAAAGGACATAAAACTCATTAGTGCAAAGGACATTGACTTGAATTGAATGAACAATCGATCAGTTGGCCTTGTCATAATATGGCGGAAGTCTATTTATATAAATATTGGGGTCTTTTTACCACGTTTTTACAACGTTTTTATTAACTCGATTTCGTTCCTGTTTGTCCAAGATTTTTTTCAAATCTGCCAACGTAAACTTAAACCACTTCTGATGGTCCTAGAGATCTGAAAATTTAACCACAGATAGACCTTGGATGACAATGCATTGTATCAAAATTTCAGATCGATCAAATGCACCGTTATTAAATTATTGAACTTTTTAGTTTTTCTATAGTCTATATATAAGAATCTGTACCGTCTGCTTTTGTTGACATCCGTGAGTTCACCCCGTGACCACATCACAATGTTTTTAAAACGTTGGGCGGGCGCTTGTGAGGTGTTTGGTAAAATAAATAGAGGTAAAAAATATTTTTTAAAAACCAGGTTGTTATAAGTGGACTAAAAAGAATAAAATAAATAGAAGTAAAAAAAAAGATTTTTAAAAACCACGTATTTATAAGCTGACTAAAAAGAAGAAAATATTTTAAAACTTATAAGTTCAAGTACTTTCATTTAATATGACTAAAAACGTGGGGCGGGTGTTTGGTATAGAAATTAAAGATTTCTAATTTAGAAGGCAAAAGAGAGATCTATAAGTGAGAGTATGAGTGAGCCGCATATGTTAAACCTCATAAGCGCCCGCCCCAAGTTTTTAGTCATATTAAATTAAAGTACTTGCACTTATAAGTTTTAAATTATTTTCTTCTTTTTAGTCCGCTTATAAAAACGTGGTTTTTAAAAATCTTTTTTTACTTCTATTTATTAAATCCTTTATATTAACTCGTGACGTCTGCTTGATTGATGGATGCCTTGCATAATTGTTTACCGAAAAAACCATTGGATTGATTTTTAATCCACTTCCTCATATGTTTGCGAGCTGAAATTTTGCAGGCTGACTCGTACCGACGATAAAAAATATATATTAAAATTTCAGATCGATCGAATATACTGTAATTAAATTAATGAATTTTTAGATCTTCTCTATTTATCTATTTGTAGCAGGTTAATTTTTCTGCAAGAGTGTCACGTTGCATATTATATCAAACAATCTTTTCAATATTTTCCTTTCACGCGGTGCGGTGCGTATTATATTGACGATACTTTTTAAAAATATATTCCCGATCTGTAAATTTAAATGCTAGTAATTTCTAGTCTGTCTCGCGGTACGCACTATATGAAACATGTTTTAGAACTCTTTTCCCATGATCTAATCGAGCTGAAATTTAGCAAGCAGACTGTAGTAGTTTTTGTTTTGTTTTACTTTACATCCTGTATATATGAGACATAACTACAATTTTACATTTGTGGATTGTCCAGCGATGCGTATTATAATGAACATACTTTTAGTTATGTCTCGTAAATAAAGGATTTTTAGTCAAAAGCTTTGTTTTTTACGGGGTTTTTTTTTATTGGGGGACGAATTTCTAAAAAAATTATTAAAAGATACAAGTCAATATGTAAATGTAGGGTATATTGAGAAGAAAATATCTTATCAGCTATTTGTTAATTCTTTGCTAATTTAAGGCAGCTTAATTGACTTGAACAAGAACAAAAGTTTCGTAATTGTACTATGCTTACAATTTTGAGAGCTTATTGATTTGACAGTATTTAAGCTTTAAAACATTCCTCCGCTAAAATTTAATCTAAAAATAGAACATTACTCAATGAGTTTTGACGTTTTCCGGTTATAGAAATGACAAGCTCTATACTTCTACTCAACTCGCTCATTGTTCTTAAAATCTCTTCTCTCTCTTTTTCCAAATTGGCATTCTGTCTCCCCTCCCCCTATTATTTAAATTTTTTGCTTTATGAACATTAGATATGAATAGAAATCAGCGTATTATAAGGAAATAATTATATTACTATAAGCATTCAAATTCGAATAAGATCATTCAGCTGTTTTTAATGTTTATAATGTACAGGATATTACACTGGATTGGCCGATGGGATTAGTATAGCATTACTTGTTACTCTCAGTTGGATTTTTTTCTACCAGTGGTTTAAAATGATGACAAAAACCACGCGATGAAAAAGACCATCATTATGATAAATGGGCATATAGAACAAAATGAAAACCATTATCAAACCGGTGAGTTTTTGTGTAAAAATTACAAATATCAATAAAGTAAAGTTATTTAAAGTAATTTACATTAAAATTTGGATATGCAATTAGGAGCGCAAAGTTTTTATAATATGAAAAAAAGATTGAAAAAAAAAGTAGGCGATGTGGTATTTTTAGGTTCGTATTTTATGACTTACAGTAATCCCTACTTCGCTGTTCACTTTTAGCGGATACAATGCTTCGCGAGTTTTTAAATATAGTAGTAGAATTAGAAGAGTTGCCTCAGGAAATGGAACCACCGTCTCAAGAGACTTAAAATACAGTCATCGGCTCCGCAGTAAAAGTCAGTATTAGGTTCATCGTCATCATTACTGCACAGCATATTCATCATCATCATCCCTTCGTGTACTTCGCTATACAGTAACTGTTAACTTATCGTCCGATTTCGTATTGCTCAACAGTTGGTGTCCCTACTTCAAGGATTTGCACCTATCGTGAGGGTCTCTGGTCCCCATTAACTGCGATAAATGAGGGTTCGCTGTAGTTATCGTATTGATTGAAAATGTTTATTTTGTAAATTTTTGAAATTAAACTAAAGTGTATGTTGTTGAATATATACGATATTGTAATGTATTTTGCTTCAATCATATTTTACACTGTTTCACGTTATAGAAATGAAGTTTAATGCTATACTTTAACTCCGAATAACAAAATTGTTTTACACAAATGAATACTAGTATTAGTATTTTTGAAACGAAATTTATTCTAAGTTGTCTGAATATATTTTACAAAAATTATAATTGCCTTTTTTTTTATTACAGGAAATATCTATGATAATGTGCAAGGTGTTATTACTTATAACGTGATAACCAATACAGGGGAAGGAGGGAATGAATAATTTTAGAAAATCAATATTTTTTCCTGAAATCTTTCAGCGCCTTGTTTAAACAAAAAACAACTGAAAATCATTGCAACATATGGACTTATTAAAATGTATATGTGGGATCGGTTTGGGTATGAAGTAACAGTATATGACTCTATCAAAGCTATGGGATACAAATCAGAGTTTCAGCTACATATTTATATGTTGTGTATCTTATTATAAATTTTAAGCTACAAAGTTTTTAACTCAATTTCCCTTGGAAAAATTGTGTTTATAGATTCGAAATGTCTGTCAAGCTTGATCCTGCAACTCCTCCTGAACCATACCAGATAGAGGGCTCGGGTATTTTGCAAATATGCTAAGGAGGTCACAAGAATGTTCAACGGCCACACAAAAAAATACCGAAAAAGTTTACTGGATTTCCTGGAAAATTAAAAAATAACGAAAAAAATATAAGTATTTTTTTCAATTTTTCGCCAACCATAACATCTGTCGGGTTGAAACAAACGTCAAAACAATAGCTAATAATATTTAGATTAGATAATGTTGGAGTAAATATGTGACATGTAACAAATACACTTTCAATTCCCGTAATTTGAGATGTAATTCTTTAAAGCAATTGTTTTGTTTAGTTTCAAAATTATTGATTTGAAATGACTTTTAATGTAATCTAGAATGATAGTTAATGGGGTTTTCCCGCTTTGTGAATGCTTATTAGTTTGTTGCGTGGTGCGCATTACATTTTACACATTCTTGGTGTGATGTAGCGAGAGGGGTTATGACGTCATTTTTTGTTTTCTTTCAGAATTGGTGATTTGAAATTACTATTAATGCAATCTAGAATGATTTCCCTTGAATAAAAAAAATGTGAAACTCTTTGTTGGAAATTGCGTTTAAATACTCATTGGAATTTTTATTACTTGTTGAGATTGAACTGGGCTATGCTTTAATATTTTTTTTCTTACTATTAATATTTACAATAACTCACTTAAAAATTATATAATTGTTTACTCATATGAATAGTGATGATAATAATAAATGAAACTGTAATTTACAAATGAATTACGCTAAATTTTAAAGAAAAAGAAAATAATTTCGTAGATTGTTTAGCAGCTAAATACAAGGTGTCTAATGCAGTATCAGCGCTAAACTATTTCGTAATTAAACTTTTAAATGAGTCTACGTGACAATTTGTTGTCAGGGCTTCCCAGTTAAAAGGTACAAATTAAGAAGCGATTTCTTCATGCTTTCCTTTACTAATTTAAATGGATCAGCTTTCTTAGTGTTGAGTGCTGTCTTGTTGAATGATGCCTTGTTGAATGATGCCTTGTTGAATGATGCCTTGTTGAATGATGCCTTGTTGAATGATGCCTTGTTGAATGATGCCTTGTTGAATGATGCCTTGTTGAATGATACCAGGTTGAATGATGCCAGATTGAATTATGCCTTGTTGACCCCTGTCTTATTTACTGCTGTCTTGTTGGTAGCTGTCCTGTTGTCTGATTTTTTCTATCAATGCATGCAGCATTCCTCTCTACCTACTAAATGAAAATTTAACTAATTGTTCATTTCCTTATAAAATTTCTAACGTAATTATTACACACACTGTGGTGTTTATATGTAAATACGGGTGAGATGTACGTGTGAATGAGAGTGGGATGTACATGTCAAAAAGTGTGGGTTGTACATTCCCACATTGTTTAGAAGCATATGAAAATGAGGATGGGATGTACACGTAATCAAGTTTGGGATGTACATGTAGTAAAAGGGTGCGATGAGCATGTAGTCAATGTTGGGATGTACATGTCATCAATGGTGGGATGTACATGTCATCAATGGTGGGATGCACATGTCATCAATGGTGGGATGTACATGTCATCAATGGTGGGATGTACATGTCATCAATGGCGGGATGTACATGTCATCAATGGTGTGATGAACATGTCATCAATTGTGCGATGTACATGACATCAATGGTGGGATGTACATGACATCAATGGTGGGATGCACATGTCATCAATGGTGGAATGTACATGTCATCAATGGCAGGATGTAAATATCATCAATGGTGGGATGAACATGTCATCAATTGTGCGATGTACATGTCATCAATGGCGGGATGTACATGTCATCAATGGTGGGATGAACATGTCATCAATGGTGGGATGTACATGTCATCACTGGTGGAATGTACGTGTCTTTAAGGGTGGAATGTACATATAAATAATAGCTTTTATTAATTTTTTAAATATTTTTTTTATTTGTTTGCCGATTAGGAATATTTTAAAACATCAAATTATGTCATTTGTTTTTTAATAAAGTATGTTATGATCGATCTATGAAAATATATTTTTGTGACAAATAACATTGGTAAGTGTCATAAGTCAGTTTAATTACTTTTGATTGCAAAAATACTTATGTTTAATCTCCATCTTTGCTTATCGTTTGATGTTATCTCATATAACTGTGTTTAACTTAAAATAACTTAACTGTGTATGATGAATTATTTTTTTTATCTAAATATATTATTCTTTATTTCAGTAATACAATAACACATAATTTATTAAACGAATAATTAAAAACTGTCATTACATTGTTTTCAATTTTTTTTTAAAATTCTTTCATTCACTTTTATTGGAGTCTGTAAGCAAAATCTTTAAGGTTAATAACACAATTTAATTCAACTTTATTTGTTTGTCCTGATACTAGTATTTAAGTAAAGATTGACAATAATTATTTCTGCCGTCAAAGGTGAATAGCAATCTTATTTGGTCCACAAATTTTGTGTCAGGAAATTTAATCAAAAACAAACATGGACTTTTATAAAGATATCCTTAAATTTGGTTTGTACACTTTTATAAGTAATTTCATGGACAATAAAATTGGTATGGTATCGTAAGTATCGATTTAACGAATCAGATTTAATGAGACTGTCCCTGAATACTCTTCAATTTGTCTTCCCTCACTCAAGATATGGTTTGGGATGGCGTAACTGATGAAAAACAACCCATAGCTTAGAAACTAGGACTGGAAATGTGTAAGAGTTTTAAGAGATAATATGGTGGTGTCAGTTTAGGTCGACTGCAAAATTATCAAACCAAATGTAATAACAAGGTCGAGACACTGATTGTAACTGTGGTAACCAATGACCCCAGTTTAAGAGACACTGACTAGGGCGGTGGTTACCATTTTCTTGATTTTGAGAGACAAAGATGCTTAATGACGTAGTGATAAAAAGAAATAAAAAATTGATAGTTTTGCATAGGTTAAAACATATGACGAAAACAAGAAACTATTTGTCAACTTCATGGGATGGAAAGAAAGTTACAAACAAAGTATTATCACAACAGAGAAGGTTATCAATGAGGTCACATTAGACCATGTAAATGTAGCCCATAAGGCCTCCATTGACCATAAGGCCCTCTTAGACCAGAAATGTCAAGCATTGAAAATACAACTCAAATTTGTTACCAGTAATGTAGAATTAGAGTTTAACAGACAAATGTTTTTAGTAAACTTTCAAATATTTTCATTTTTAATTTCTAAAATCGCAATTGAAGTCTTAGCCTAAGCGATTTTCTCTAAAAACATACTGATTACTTGTATACAAATGTTGTTACTTAAATTAATAAGATTTCGTGTGACTGACAGATTGATTACTTGTCCGGGCATTGAAATTTAAAAAAACCCGTAAAAAACAAGTTTTTCACAATAAATCCTTTATGTAGGAGACGTAACTAAAAGAATGTTCATTGTAATACGCAGCGCAAGACCATCAAAAATACAAAATTGTAGTTGTGTCGTAAAACATGTTTAATATAATGCGCACCGATCAGGAATATGTTTATAAAAAGTGTTGTCAATAAAATTCGCACCCTCTTGCGCGACAGAAAGGTTGTTCAATATAATACGCACCGCGACGCTCTATCTTTTTTTAAAAAAGAGCATGATACATAGGAATTTTTAAAAAATCTAAAAAATCAATAATTTAATTACGGTACATGCGATTGATCTGAAATTTCGACACTTTTTTTTTATCATCTGTACAAAACTGCCTGCAAAATTTCAGCTCGCTAGCTTAAAAGGAAGTGGGATAAAATTGAACCAACTTTTTGGCGACAAAGCATGGGTGCAACCAGACACCACGAGTTAATATAAAGGATTTAAATAATTTTAAAAAAACGTAAAAAACTAAGTTTTTGACTATAAATCCTTTATGTACGAGAAGTAACTAAAAAAATGTTCATTATTATACACAGCGCAAGACCATCCAAAAAAACAAAATTGCAGTTGTGTCGTAAAACATCTTTAATATAATGCGCACCGATCAGGAATATGTTTATAAAAAGAGTTGTCAATAAAATACGCACCTTAATGCGCGACAGAAAGGTTGTTCAATATAATGCGCACCCTTTCACTCTATCTCAAAAAATAACATGATACATCGGAATAAATAAAATAATCTAAAAAATCAATAATTCAATTACAGTACATGTGATCGATCTGAAATTTTGATACATTGTTTTTATTATTGGTACAAAACTGCCTACAAAATTTCAGCTCGCTAGCTTACGAGGAAGTGGGTTAAAATTGATCTAAAGTTTTGGCGACAAGCAAGCAATCAAGGGCTCAAACAAACAACAAGACACCACGGGTTAATATAAAGGATTTAATTTAAAAAAAACGTAAAAAAACAAGTTTTTCACTATAAATCCTTTATGTACTAGACGTAACTAAAAGAATGTTCATTATAATACGCAGCGCAAGACCATCCAAAAATACAAAATTGCTGTTGTGTCGTAAAACATGTTTAACATAATGCGAACTGATCAGAAATATGTTTATAAAAAGTTTTGTCAATAAAATACGCACCTAATTGCGCGACAGAAAGGTTGTTCAATATAATACGCACCGCGACACTCTATCTCCTGAAATTTTGATACATTGTTTTTATCTTCAGTACGAAACTGCCTGAAAAATTTCAGCTCGCTAGCTTACGAGGAAGTGGGTTACAAATCTATCAAAAGTTTTGGAGACAAGCAAGTAATCAAGTGCTCAACCAGACACCACGATTTAATATAAAGGATTTAAAAATGAATTCAATCATACGAACTGGAGTGGATCATTGTCAAATTCCTCCTTGCTTTCAACATCCAATATACTTCTGGGTTGGTATAAGTATTTTGAGTTGTGTATGCGTGAATGAGCGTATTTTTGTGCGTGTAGAGTTCATATAACAAAAAAGCATAATAACATCTCAATTCCTTTTACTAGCACAAGCAAGTTTTCAAATGATTGATATCACCGGGATGTTAAAAAAAAACCTGTTTCACATTGATGGACGTTTAAACACGGACACACAGTTTTTTTTTATTCATTAGTCAAGGGTGAAGCTAAAATGAAGTTTAAACATACGGCATCGATGTTTGTTGAAAAAAAGTCACTTAGAAGTATTTGTTGACCAAGTATGGGTATTTAAAATATTTAATAATAGGTATACCTTTTAACTAATCGATCTATTAAAACCACCTTTGAAATTAAAAAAAAAGTTTTTTTTTACTTGTGCTCTACTTATTTTAAAATTGTAAAATAAAATGGGATAAATCTCCATAGGGAAGTAAACTCTGATTCCGACCCGGGAAGTTGGTGTGGCACTTTTTTTTTGTTGCATAAACAATGCTCGTAAAACGTTTTACAAATTATAAATTCTTAAAACATTATTATATTCTTTATTGGGACTGGGGCAAACAAGAAATGGGAATAATGGCAAGGGACGAACTATCAATTTATGAATATAAATTAGGAAATAACAACAACTTAAATTTGAAAGAATATTGCGTACAGTTTTCTACCACTTAAATGCTATTTTCAGCATCTTACATTTTTTTTAAAAACTTATTTTAATGAAAGAGATTGCAATGCATTTATTATAGGATTACCATTTAATATCTTAAATTTTAATATCTTCACATTTTTTTTCTTTCTTCTATCATTATAAACTTAAAAATGTGTTTTTGGTTTCAAAACCAGATATCAGCAAATGTTTACTGGGCCAGTATTCGTGTCAAAAATGTGAACGCTGTAACATGATCAATGTTTACGACATGGCTGACTAAAACCCCGCCCCTCCCTCATCATGACCCAAGCCAAATTTCCTCCAACACCTTCCTGTTAGCCCCATCCTACTTAGCACATCTCACATATCATTTTCAACACAGCACATCCCCCATAACACATCTCACATATCATTTTCAACACAGCACATCCCCCATAACACATCTCACATATCATTTTCAACACAGCACATCCCCCATAACACATCTCACATATCATTTTCAACACAGCACATCCCCCATAACACATCTCACATATCATTTTCAACACAGCACATCCCCCATAACACATGTCATATATTCCTTCCCACATATCATTTCTAACATACCATATCCCACATAGCACATACCTCATATAACGCCCCACATAGCATATCCCATATAGCACTTCCAACCAATTATATGACTTTGAAATTTTCGCCATTACACACACCAGAATACAATTTTTAAGAAATCTCTATTTTTGAAATCTATTAGAAACATTCATGAAGGAAACGAAAATATTCGATAAAATCTGTAACGTGCTATAAGTGTTTCCTTAATTTCGATGGATATTTTTTTTCTTGAGAGATTGGTGTAGAGAAGATTAGCTGAGTGTCCTCTAAATCAGAATTCTATTATTAAAGCATACTTACTTAAGGCTGAGACAGTTCATATTTAAACTGATCACGTAGTAAATTAAATGTTAACCACGCGAACAGCATACAACAACAACGTGTTACAATAAGGTAAGAAAACTAATTGTGTGCAGCTATAAGCCCAATGATATAAACACTAACTTACTTTAAACTTAATCATGTAGTTTTAACAGTTGTATTCCACAATTTTACAAGATAAAGCAGTTGTCAGGGTATGAGAATCACTGCGAATGATTGTTGTGAGATTGTTGTGAGATTGTTGTGAGCCAGTGTGTGAGTCGGCTCAAGGCGTGCGTGACAAGAGTTCACTTGTGAATAATGATGTAATTGTATTCACCCGGTATGCAAGTTAGAGAGCCGTGTTGTGGATAAATAGTGGGTGTGTGACAGAGAGGAGAGAGACGTATGAAGACTGGCGAGTGCGGAGGTCCATAGCCCTTCTTAGGGCTGGACATTTAGTATAGAAGCGATGGAGTGATCGAGTGTAGTTCGACTAGCTGGTAACACATCGAGGTGTGCTCGAGGTTACAGCAAAGTGTACGCACTTAGGAGTAAGGTCCTTGTGAAAGATTACGTTTGTGTACCTGAAGCTATTGATGTACATATGTTGCTGACTAATAAAGATTATATGATCCATTGACAAGAGTCGAGACTTGTCTCCTTTTATCCAGAACCCAGAACGCAACAGCAGTAATAACATAAACACTATGATTTATAGAGGTAATAAAACTTACAGATAACTCCTCCTCGGACCAAATGAAGGATGTAAAATAATTTCTCTTAACTGCACTAATGCTAGAAGAATAATATCTTTCCAAGCAATGAGCACGCTAGATGAACATTAATTTCTTTATTTGAGCATTCCATT